>CM034144.1:2573488-2917282 GCA_019914995.1 Acanthochlamys bracteata
AGAATGGACGCTTGATTTTCATGAACAAGCTCCCATACTTCAACCCAGAGAATCTTTGATTTATACAAATAATTAAGGAAATCTCTCTATGCGCTTCACAAACTACCAATACGGTAAAGCTCATGACATTGATGATATTGATGATGATGAGTCAATCAGAATGGAGGAAGTTATTAGAGCTAGACTCTCTACAAGCAGAAGTCATGAATAACACACTTGACTATTCTTTGCTCGAAAAAGATTTAATCATAATATCTTGTTCAGAAAATCTTGAACAAAGAATTTATAATAATACGTTCTTCAAAACATATGACGAGCTATTAAGGTTAGAAAACCAATTAGATATACCAGAGGATGAATATCTTTACTATATGTTGATCGTAACATCCGTAAAGGAATTCTAATCGATACTTCCGAAGACGTCTTTGCTGTAAGGCACGAAAGTATTCGAAAGGTCTAGTTAGCTAGGATTAAACTCAGACTTTATGTCGAAAGACTACAAGCTAAGATTAAGAATAAAAAATGTAAGGCTTTTTCTAAAGATGAAAAGCAACGTTTTAATGCTCATTTAGAAAGACGTGTCTGTAAGTATAAAAAATTACTAGAAGACATTAACCAAAACGATATGAAGAAATAGTTAGTCAAATGGCAGCCAAATTATTCAGATAAATCTATAGAAAATTTTGAAAAAGATTTTCTATCAAAAGACTGCGAATTCTTAAAAAGAAATAGAAATAGCAGAAAAATCATCAGATGATTCGAGTTCATTAAAAGATTATGTTGAAGAACTTTCTCAACTAAGCTTTATTGAACCAGAAAAATCATCTAAAAAAGATGATTGGTCTGATAAAATAGCTGATATTTTATCGTTATATGATCAATCTGAAAAATTAATGGAAATTACTGAAACATCTGCACCATCACCTTCTTCTACAACCTACATAGATTATAGCCTTTTTCAAAAGGGAACAGGATTAGAACCTACAGGACTTCAAGCTTCTGCAGGTTTCATTCCTAGATCAGGTGCAACATAATCCCTGAAACCACATGATATTATAGAAAATAGAAATTATGTTCCTAAAGGAAGAGCATATCCTTTAGAAAGACAAATTACTTTCCAAACTAACGCTGATGCTAAAGTTTTAGACCTTACCTATCAAGATCCTCTTGTGGGATAATGTGATAGATGTATGGAAAAAGCTTAATAGTTAGTGATTATTGGAAATATATGTTAGAAGCAAGAAATGCAGAAGAAACCTTTCGATATTTAGAAGGCTACTTTGGAGAATCCGTATGCGGAACATGGGAAAGCTTTAAACGAGAAGGAACTTCTGAATATAATGCTTTGCTTAAATTAGGACCAAATCCTTATAATTTTGTCAATATGATACACACTCTATTGACAGGACAAGATCCTAATTCAATACTAACTACATTACAAAATGATGCAGTAAAACATGTAGAAAGAATGCAACTCCGTGATTGGAGAAGCATATAGAAGTTTTACAACGAGTATGTTTACTTTGTTTGTAGAGCTAGAGAAAGCTTTAACCAAGAATATGGTGAAAGGTTATTTAGAAAACTTCCAGGTCCAACAGGACAGGAAATTGAGATAAAATGAAAAGAACTTCTTGAGATCAAAAGTGGTAAAAGATTTACCATAACTTAGAGAGTTACCCATATTATGCGAGTTTTGATGAACAAATGTTCTGAAATAGAAGCATCTTGTCAACTCAAAAAAGGTCAACACTCTTATTTTTCAAATATCTATACACCTCAGGTTTATGGATATAAACATGAACATAAGGGAAAAACTAGGAAAACTACTAAGCGAAAGCAAGGTGGACCTCCTAGAAAAAAGAGATATTTCCTTAGAAAGTCCAATAGAAAAAACCCTATCTTTCTCAAGGAAAACATGTACGGCAGATTCAATCTAAGAAGCGCGTACAAAAAGAAGTTAAAAATTGCTTGTCAAAGCAAAGATCATTTGCAACGTATGTCCTTATAAACATAACATACGTAATAAAAATTCTGCATTATTGAGTGATGTTAATGATTGCTTAATAGAAGTAAATTTTGAAATCTCTGATTCAGAAACTATATATTCTATCAAAAGCATTGAAGAACGTCATTCTGATCCAGAGGAAAGAAAATTTATACTTGAAATGGCTGGAGATATCCTTCCATATTAAGAAGAAGATTAATCATCATCCGAAGATGATGAACACAACGCTTACATGTTTATAATTCTGAAAATCCGAGTTGAATTCCCAACAAAGGATCAGATTTTATAGCATGTTATAAATGTAGATGATGGCCATCAAGGTTTAAATGAGCACAATGTGAATTGTGTCTTTTAGAAAGTTGCATTACTTGTATACCACAACAATTACAAGATAATCTCAAGAATGGTAAAACTGAAAAAAGTATTGCCTATAGCAATCTACATTTTAGAATTACCAATCTTGAATCTCAACTGTTTCAATTACAGATGAAAATTTCTTTTCTTGAAAGAAAAGAATTAAATAGACCTTCTACTTGTGCACATTTGCAAGAAATAGAAGAAAAATTTCATACATCTGAGTCAGAAATTAAGTCTGAAGAAAACATTACTACAGTAACATTAAACTATAATAATGAATTTGACATCCACGTCATTAAAGTTCCCATAGTCTTAAAATATAAAGACTACATACTGGAAACACTAGCTTTAATAGATATAGGATGTACAAAATGTATAATACGACAACAACTTTTACCAAAGCAGTATTGTACACTATTACAGAAAACCGTAGATGCGCTTCAAATAGATGGTTCATCATTTACCTATACGACCACAGTAGTACCAGGTTTGAAAATTGCTTTTCAAAATAACTGCAATTACAGTTACTATTATGATTTACCTCCTGAGATTACGTATGTAAGAGATTACATACCCTTCCCTGTCATTTTAGGAATAAAATTTTTCCTTCAAAACAATAGGAGTATCTTTTTAACCAAAGATACTTTTACAATGACTGGTGGGGGATTTCACTGCACCTACCATTTATTCCACATCAGAGTATAATGCGGTGTTGCTGGCCATTTTGTGAAAATGGTTAAAACTTTAAATTGCTCATTAATGACTATTATGAGCCAAATAATGAGTCTTGTGCTTATCTTAAGCTGATAATACGTTTCAAATATTATCAGTATATAAGAAAAGCAAATTCTCGTAATTGTTTTCTTAATCAAACATGGTCTGGTTATTTTAAAAAATTTATTAAAGCATAGTTTAAATAGATTATGAATAAAACTGTCTTCATTCTAAAGAATGAATAAAAGATAATTAAGGATGGATGTAAAATCCATTTTTTAAATATCTTGTTTTTCTTAGGAGTAAGTATTACTCCTTCGAGAAACATTTTTAAACTAAATGTAGCTAGGTCATAGCTACATATTAAACTTTCATAAGCTGTTCTAAAACAAAAATCAACTGCACAAGAACAAGGAGGATGATCTTGAAAATTCATAAATAAATCTTTCTAATTCCTACTTGGTACTTTGACTTTTTCCTGTAACTAAGGATAGTTCTCCAGAAAACAAACTAAAATTGAAAAATTAAAGATTATTACATACTGAATTTTTATCCTTTTATTCAAGCTATTCGGGTTACTTCTTCATTCTGTAATAGTTCTTTGTTATGTCTTTTTGAAATCCTTTTATCGAAACTTTTATTCAGACATGGAAATTTCTTCTACAAAATTTCTGGCTTAACTAAGGTATACAACAAACATTTTGGGCAACTCAGTTTTATCACCTCACAAACCTCACATCATTATCGCGGTCTTCCCCCTTTCGCCACTACGCCTTTCGGGTACTCGTGGCACGAGTCTTTTGGATTTTTAAAGTGTTACAAGATTTAACCTCTTAACCCATTGTTCATCTTTTCCTACTAAAACCTTTCATGTTTGCAGACAGAAATTACAAGCTTCATGGCTATCTTCTAAATAATTGTTTTATTAAAATTTTCTTAAGAACATAACCAAGAAACAGAAAAATCTTTTAGAAAATTTTTTATTTTATAAAAAACATTAAAACAAACTCTTTACAAAGAAACATCTTCGTCTATAAGAGACGAAGGATTATTGGAGAACATACCCTAGATACATACTTCAAGTCGTTCCCCTTTCGAAAAATCGACTAGTTAATCTAAAAACTTAAAGGAAATACTTGTTAAGGCGTTCGTTGCAGTCTCTAAACTTCTTCTCTGCTCAATCGATGCTCATATGGCTCGAAAGAGTTACATATTTATAGGACTCTCATACTCAAGCTTGCTAACTCTAGTAAGGTTAACAGAATCTCATAACTCAAGACCGTTAAACTTTGTTTAGACAACTTGCATAATTGATGGTTTGCACGTGTTCCACGTCTCTTAAAAATTTTTTCCTTTATAGAAAAGAGATTTCTTCTAATCTACGTCTTTATGCTCTTCTTGCTTTTTATGATGAGTGGAGCACGTGTCATTCTTCTGAGGTTGAGACGTCATTTTTATCAATGCTAGTTGAGGATAGGAACTTTAATAAATTTCTTTAGCATCAACTGCACACTGACAAAATATCTTCTTTAAAAGATTCTTTTGCTTTAAGTCTCTTTTGTCTCTTTTTCAGCTGGCTCTTAGTTATTTCAGAACTACTACCCTCTAAATCTTTCTGCCCATGACCTGCTGGATCTGGTCCTGCAAAACTGGTAAAGGGGTTAGAAGTAGAAATTTGTATTTCTATTATCACTTTTGATAAGTGATCAACCGTTAACAAACTTGATGTGCATTTACTGACACCTTTTTTTGTCGGGCTAGAGTGGTTTGTACCACTAGTTATTATTTTTGGCAAATTATCAGCCATTAATTGATATGATGAGCCTTTTACCTGCACCGTCAGTAGGGTTAGTTAATCTGTTTTCCGTCAGATTAAGTACGGATCCTTTATTGTTTGTCGTGGTTTGGACGACACCCATTTTTACAAGCTTTTTGAGACAAAGCCATAAATCTATCTATTGTTGATCATCAATAGAAGTTGAGATAGGAAAAAATACTTGCAACTTTATTTTCTGTAGTTGTGCTTCAAGATTAGATATAATCTTTAAAAGTTCTACTTTCTCCTTTTCTAATGCATCTGTGTGTCTGTTGACTCGTTCAACATGTTCATGAGTTTCTAAATAGTGATTACAAAAAATAATTTTTTCTTCTAAGTGAGCAATTTCATACTATATAACAGGATTATTTGGACTACTAACCGAGGAAGAACTAGGCATTGACTATCTTAAGCTAGGTGCAATATAATAATTACATCATAAATTTCTTCTAGCACTATCTAATGCAGAAGCTAAACTATGAAATCTCTTGTACTATCTTCCGGGTGAATTCATTGTTACACGAATTACATCCTCGTAACCATGATATTCTCCGGATATTTTACCTGTATAAACAACATAAAAATGGATACCTTGCATTCATAACATGAAATATCAAGGCTAAATTATCCAAACAAGCCATAAACCATTCTGGTCTTTTTTTGTTTGTTCAAACAGATACACAAATTGTCTAAAAGATAAGTGTGTTCTTTGGATAAACTATCACTAGCAAGGGATTTAAAACTCTTCTTGCTAGGAGACAAAACCATTAAAAAAAGATTACTGAAGTAACATCTTTCTCCAGAATTAACTGGCTTCGGGTTTACACCCTTATAAACTGATGGTTTTCTCTTTGCTGAAGATTTTTTCACCTTCTCAGCTAGTTTTTTTACCTTTATCAGGCTTGTCTTTCCATCTGTAAGAGCAGACTTGTTAGTGATGCTTTCAGCAATAATGAAAGAAGCACGAGATAATAAATCAGCAGCAACATTAGATTTACCACGTAAATGTTCAATTTTAACATGTCTAACTGTGCTGAGTCTATCCAGTAAATTATACCATCTACGCTTAGTAGATCGTTTCTCATTTAATTTGCTACATAATTTTACTATAGCTTCACAATTTGTTCTAATTGTGATATCTTCTTTAGAGAGGATAAACAAATTTGATTAACAATTTATGCCTTACACGCATTCAAATTGTTTATCCTCCTCCCTAAGGAAGATATCACAATTAGAATAGATTGTGAAGCTATAGTAAAATTCTGTAGTAAATTAAATGAGAAACGATCTACTAAGCGTAGATGGTATAATTTACTGGATAGACTCAGCACAGTTAGACATGTTAAAATTGAACATTTACGTGGTAAATCTAATGTTGTTGCTGATTTATTATCTCGTGCTTCTTTCATTATTGCTGAAAGCATCACTAACAAGTCTGCTCTTACAGATGGAAGAACCACCAGACAAGCCTGATAAAGGCAAAAAACCAACTGAGGAGGTGAAAAAATCTTCGGCAAAGAGAAAGTCATCAGTTTATAAGGGTGTAAATCTAAACCCAGTTAATTCTTGGAAAAGATGTTACTTCGGTAACCTTTCTTTAATGATTTTTCCTCATATCAAGAAGAGTTTTAAATCCTTTACTAGTTATAGTTTATTCAAAGAACACACTTATCTTTTAGACAATTTGTGGATCTGTTGGAACAAACAAAAAAAAGACCAGAAATGGTTTATGGCTTGTTTGGATAATTTAGCCTTGATATTTTATGTTATGAATGCAAGATAGCCATTTTATGTTGTTTATACAGGTGAAATATCATGGTTACGAGGATGTAATTCGTGTAACAATGAATTCACCCGTAAGATAGTATAAGGAATTTCTTAGTTTAGCTTCTGCATTAGATAGTGCTAGAAAAAATTTAGAATATAATTGTTATATTGCACCTAGCTTAAGACAGTCAATGTCTAGTTTTTCTTCGGTTAGTAGTTTAGATAATCCTGTTATACAGTATGAAATTGCTCATTCAGGAGAAAATTTTATTTTTTGTGATCACTGTTTAGAAACTCATGAACATGTTGAACGAGTCAACAGACACACAGATGCCTTAGAAAAGGAGAAAGTATAACTTTTAAAGATTATATCTAATCTTGAAGCACAACTACAGAAAATGAAGTTGCAGGTATTTTTTCCTATCTCAACTTCTGTTGTTGATCAACAACAGACAGATTTATGGCTTTGTCTCAAAAAGTCTGTAAAAATGGGTGTCGTCCAAACCACGATAAAAAATAAAGGATCCGTACTTAATCTGACGGAAAAAAATTAACTAATCCTACTGACGGTGCAGGTAAAGGCTCATCAAATCAATTAATGGCTAATAATTTGCCAAAAATGATAACTCGTGGTACAAACCACTTTAGCCCGACAAAGAAAGACGTCGGTAAAGACACATCAAGTTTGTGAATGGTTGATCACTTACCAAAAGTAATAATAGAAGTACAAACTTCTACTTCTAACCCTTTTACTAGTTTTGCAGGACCAGATCCAGCAGGTCATATGGCAGAATGATTTAGAGGGTAGTAGTTCTGAAATAACTAAGAGCCAGTAGAGGAGACAAAAGAGACTTAAAGCAAAAGAATCTTTCAAAGAAGATATTTTGTCAGTGTGCGGTCGATGCTAAAGAAATTTATTAAGTTCCTATCCCCTCAATTAGCATTGATAAAAATGACATCTCAACCTCCGAAGAATGACACGTGCTCCGGTCATCATAAAAAGCAAGAAGAGCATAAAGACGAATATTAGAAGGAATCTCTTTTCTATAAAGGAAAAAATTTTAAGAGACGTGAAACACGTGCAAACCATCAATTGCGCAAGTTGTCTAAACAAAGTTTAAAGGTCTTGAGTTATGAGATTCTGTTAACCTTACTAGAGTTAGCAGACTTGTGTATGAGAGTCCTATAAATATGTAACTCTTTCGAGCCATATGAGCATCGATTGAGCAGAGAAGAAGTTCAGAGACTGCAAGGAACGGCTTAATAGGTATTTCCTTTAAGTTTTTAGATTATATATATGACTACTGGTTCAGTGATCGAATGGAGGTCGATTCGTATTCCGATTGAGTTAAAATTTTGTCAGCATATTATTACTAATGGTTATTTATATTTACCAGTGGAGATCGAATTTGAAACTATACATAAAAAGAGATGCCCCTAAGGTACCTATAAGGGGGTGCCTCTATATACATACATATATGTGTACATATGTATATATACATACTTACGTACTTACATACATATATGTATACATATGTATTTATATGTGGTGGGGATATATGTATATCACTACTAAAATATATCGTCAGCGTGATTCCGCCGATATAAAGTTTCAAATTGGATCTCCGTCTTTAGATATGGAGATCTATGAGTTGAAAACATTTTAACAAAATTTCAGCTCCATCAGATCACGAACCAATATTAATCTGACTTCTTAATTAAAATGACAGAATGATGACAATATATATTTTGAAGTTTTTGTTCTTTTCCATCTTGATCAAGAAGTGGTAAAAAAGTTGTTCGTGGTCCAATTGAGCTGAAATTTTTATTTGTTATAAATGCTTCATCAAAAGCCAGTTAATAATCTCTTATAGGATGGTCAAAATTTGGTGATTCGATTGCCCAATTGGTTGAAATTAATCTACATGACTAAATTAATTATTTTGATCATGATTTATCGTTTAGTTATTTTATTTTATTTTATTTTGATACAGTATGGCTTTAAAGCTTGTTAATTCTATATTTTCCTTTAGAATTTCATATTGGCTCTTCGTGGAGGCTTTATAAGTAGAAATTTTCTCAAAATTAGATTTTACTGTATTTTCATTCACTACATCGGATCAGAAGGTTTCTGAATTCTGTGATATTGAAAACCAATTAATCTGAGAAGAACGATTCAAAATGGTTGTAAATTATCCGCATGGCTGAACTTATGTTTACAACCATAGTAGCACTACTCTCTCTTTCCCTCGCCCTATATATAAATGGTTGCAAATTAATACGCACGGCTGAACTTATGTTTACATCATGAACTCTGGGTTAAGTTTTCATCTTTCTAGTGTCGTCATGTGTTGTTTAGCATTTCTTCATTCTCGACCATCCACTAATATGTCACTAATTTTCTTCATTGAGAACCTATAAGTGGTGAACTCACGAGATCTTTTTTTCTAACATATTTCTATGTTGTAAATAATATCCAACAGTTTAGATTTTGCATTAAGAGAATAGCCTCATATATGTTCATGCATCTACCTTTTCTTGGACAACTTCTTCCTCTAGTTATTCTAAGCTTTCATATTTTAGCTACTGTATGCAAGGAAAATTTCACCTTCTCCTTGATATGTCTGCGACCTTACTTAGGATCTGTGCTGTAGGGATAATTGCTTACTTTTGTACTTTCTTATGTGCTACTTGACATATACCTGAGAGTAGCATCTTTTTTTGATGTGAAGCTTAATATAATATCTTTGCAGGTGGCAGTTGCTCTTTCTGCTTTCTTCTGCTTTAACAAGCTCTTTCAACATCAGAATAGGAAACTTCTGCCTTACAAATGATTAGTTTTTCTTTTTTCTGTAGCTTTATCACCTGAAATATTGAAAAAAGGGACATTTATGTCTAGCTATGCTGGTTTGATAGGTTAGCAAGATTTTTTAATTGAATATAACTTTTTGGGAGTGTCCGGCATGGTATGGCAGCTTAAATGTTGAGTTCATCAGAGACTTTGGTTTATCAGTATTGGTTTTTGATGTTAGCGTCCAGCTATAATGGTAACTTCATGGTTAATGCTGTGATCTGAAAATGGAAATCTAGCAATGTGGCATCTCTGATTGCATTGTGTAGGAAGGGCTGTGTTTCAACTAACAGAAGCATACTAACAGTCTTTTCATTTCTTAGGTTGCAGATGATTCGACTTTGTATGGTTGTTGTGTATTGATTGAAGAGATGTTGCAAAGGCCTTCATGGTTGATTTCCTTGCTTCAGGAAGAAACAACTCCTTTGTCTTTAAGTCGGCACATATTAACAACTCCCCGATGCTATTGCATTCTTTCGAGGCTTCCATTTTTTTATTTGCACTTTGGTGTATTGAGAAGGTAACGTTGCCTAGACTTGCATACATTTAGAAGTTTCAAAGACGCTACAAGCTTATAAAGCTTGAGTTTCAGAGCACCTACAAACGGTGCTGGCCAACATGACTTTTCCTTAGTCAGAGAAACTTTGACTAACATGCTTGTAGGAAAATTTAGACGGGTAATGTGTTAGATTATATTCATATGTTAAGACACATTTGAATAGTAAAACAGTCCATCACCTTATTAAAACATCTCTACTTTTCTATATTTAGTTGACCCATGACAAAGTCGAATTGAGCTTGGTGTATTGTAGCATATAGCTCTTAGTTGTAATACCTAAACAAGCTTGCACATATGGAATACAAATCTACTATCTCACAACCGTGTCTCATCTTGTCACATTCATAAAATCTTGTCAACCACTTTTGGACAAACTAAAGCAGAAAACCTTAATGAAAAGGCTGTTTGATTGGGAACTTAAGCAGATAAACTAAGACCTTCTCAAGATCCTATAACTAGGATATAATGTGAGATGGTTCTTTGCGATGGTGAATTTGTATTTGTACAAATGGCTTCAATTCTTTTATCTTTTATGTAGTAGCTAACCAAGTATACCATCTGGCTAGTACACATTCATAGTACTGGGACATAGAATGCAACCTATGTTGGTATGCAGTATCTCAGGGTTAGGATCAATCAGGATGACCAATCAGTGTGGATGTATGTTAGTTGAAGTGTGTATGCTTTAAGGTAAAATAAGTTACTATTCTGGCAAAGTAATCTTACCAAATAATATAATGATTCAAAAATTTGATAAAATAACAGATACTAATGAGCAGCTACTTTGAAAAGTTTCTTGTTAGTGCTCTAAATGATGTATTCTTATGGTAGAGCACAATGGTGCGAAAGTATTCATGTAGTTGACCTTACCTAGTTGGTTGAGGTATACCTGTTGTAACATATATAATAAAGAAAATGACCACAACTGATAGTTTTAATTCATATATTCATTTATGAAAGTGGTTCTTGGTCTTGCCTATGTGGGCTGCGAACCAATCTGCCTCCGCGTTGAGGACCTGGATTGACTGGTCCAGTTCTTGTTCACTAGGGGGAATGGAGTTACTGATTACTTACAATGTGGAATTTATCTTAATAGAAAGTTGAGGTATCAATGATAAATTGGTTGAATTCATTCCATAAAGGATTCATGTAGATCCTTACACATCATTGAGCATTAAAATGTTATGACATGGTAAAAACTACTAGATGGATGGGTTTGGCTTCACTATTTTGCATGCATTTGGGCTTGTAAAACATGATCTCTAAGATGGAAGTTTCTTTTTAGTACTTGTAATACGAAACATTCTAATGCAAAGGAGAAACTTGCAAGGTTATGTTACATTAACTTGGTGGAGAATTTACTTGATAATTGTCCTGGTAAGTTTAAAATTAGTAACAGAGCATGTATAAACCATAAAGTGGTTTTATTAATGGGCTGGAGTACTTTGCTCCTGCAGTAAAGGAGTTTAATCACCTGAAAAAAAAAAAGAAATTTTTTGAATTGGTAAGTAGAAAAGGAGACTGGAGAAAGAAGTTTTGTCTTCGATGGAGCAGAGTGGATGATCGAGAAAGAAAGTACAAATCTTAGAGAAACAACAAGTGTGTTAAAATAGAGCTAATTTAGTCTTTTTCAATTTCTGCGAAGTCATGTGCACAGCATGCGTTCAAGGGCTGAATTTTACAAATGGACCTTGGACGTACAGATGTTAAGTATAAGGTCCCCTTTTCAACAATTGACAACCTAGGGAGGTGTTTTAGGTTTGACAAGTAATCCGTATTTTATTATAGTAAAGGAAGTCTCTCTATTTTATCATGCAAGGGTATGTTTCACGTACTTCTCAAGTTTCCTTTTACATTAATACATAAGTACTTGACATATTTTTCTTTTAGTTCGTGCTGGTATGGAGCCTATAATCTGACCCGTACTACATAAGTGAACTTGCAAACCAGAAGAATACATGCACATTTTCTTGAAGCATTTTAGATCATAAGCTAGGAACAAAGCTAACAATTTTTGTTGTTAGTTAAACAAGTGACTTTACGAGTTTGCTACTCTGTTACACTAAAATTTCTGGATCGTAATTAAGGACGCTCAAGGAATTTTGCTTCTTGCAATTTATACCATGTGACCATTGTCCTGCTATTTCTGGAAGTTTCATTATAATAAAATCTTTGTCTTGATATATCTTCGTCTCTTTGTCCATAGCATCTTTACTGAAGAGCGCTTGAAACGTTTAACTCAAGGAGTGGACATATTAAACTTATTAGCACCAGATGATATCAATGTAGATGAGAGCGGGGTTGCCTCTCAAGACAGTGTCCTTGATGCCGCTGATGGCAGTAGTAGAGAGCTGTCCTCTGCTGACGATGGAATTCAGTACTCTGAAGTAGACGCGCAAGTTTTAACTTCGGAAGACAGCAGTTCAGTCAATGAACACAAAGGTCAGGAACATCATCCTGCTTCTGAGGAAGTTACTAAGAGTAACATTGTTTCAGTAAGTCCAGAACAAGGACCAAAATCTAATGAGCGTGTAACTGATAATGCTGATAGTAATGCCCATGGTGACACTTCCAGTGAAGCAATGAGAAGTAATATAGGAGATAAGCACCCACCTGAAGCAGTTACACCGTTATTACAATATCATCAGTATGAAAGCTCAGAACCATCTGCAAGGTACATCTTATACCATCTGATCTGATATTATGCATTGCTGTTTTCTCATTCTCTGAGAAGTTTAATACTTTATTACTTTTTTGAAAGGCCTCATTGAACAAAGGCAAACTTTCCTATCTAGACTTTTAATCATTTAGATGCGTTATTATAGACTCACATCTGCCTGAGGTTTTCTTGTTTCTATCGTTGAGATTGATTCCAGTGCCTTAGTTGCTATTATCACATGGTCCTATTATATATAATTAGTTGCTAATTGTAATTTTGATACATTGCTATCGCAGCTTACAGGGTTCACCATGGGAAAGGAACTTCAAAAGTAACTTGGATGACAGTGAACCAGAAGCATCTCCATCTGGCCACGACCATGTCAATGACCACTGTGATATTCTTGAGTGGGCCAAGGTTGAATTAAGCAAGAACTTTATCACATTATCTTCCTAACTTCTGTTAAAATCTGCTATTCCCTTTTACTTATAGAGTGTGGTCCTTTTTTCAGGCCAATGATCATGGATCACTACAAATAATTTGTGAATATTATAAGTTACCATGCCCTACTAGAGGTTCAACCCTTACTTTCCAGCCTTTAGAGCACTTGCATCCCCTTGAGTTCCATAGACCTGGTGAAACAATGCTTCATATTGCTGGTTCTGCTGTTGATTTGAGATCAAATAATACAAGCTTAGAAGTAGCAGAGGTATGTACTCTCCTAGTAGCATATCTAGCTATTCGACATCTGAGTAATATTCATTAATAGTTGTAATAATATGAGGCACAATGCATACAATGTTCCAGCTTTGTTGTATTTCAGGCATACAGCGCACTCTTAGCAGAAGAAGAGGTTACAGAGTTGTCTGTATGGACAGTTGCATGCATATGTGGAAGCTTGCGTCTTGAACATGTAAGGCAAAATCTATTACAAATTAGATGTGAAGTGAAGCTATAGTTGCTTACAAATTTTACTGGTTTACCTTAAAATGCTTATAATATTCTTGATGATGTTGGTATCTCAATTTGCATGGAGAAGATCCATGCAGTACTTCTTTGGCCCAGAAAAAATATAGTAAGAGAATGTAGACCCTGGGAAAAGTAGAGATGTTGATGCTAGTGGGAGAGATAGGATCTGGGGGAATGAGATGCTTTGTTGGGAAGTTATGGTATTGGTGGTGGTATTATAATTTCAACATTCCTCGTTATTCGTGGTAGAACAAAGAGGTAGCTAGACAGACATGGTCAAGTTACAAAAGAAGGCGAAAGGAGAGGTACTCATTACTGTTACCGTTACTCGTTATTCGTTGATGGCCCAGTACTCATTACCGTTAGCTTCACAAACCTAGCCTATTTAATTTGTAATTTACCTATATGGGTCCCTCAGATTTATCACAGTAAGAGTGATACTTTTGTACAAGCTAAATGCATTAAAAATTTTCAGTTGGACTTTAACTCAAGTTGTTAATCTGTTGTGGAAGCTACTATGAAGATCCTTTCATTGAGGGTTTACGTTACCTGCTTAATCATTAATATGGTTCATCTAGCATGGTGCACCTCAAGATTCTCTTTGTTTGCTTGTAACATAATGTCTGAGTGGCTCGTCAAGGTAGTGCTCCTTTTGCCTTTCATTGGCTTATAGCATATGTGTTGTTTGCTATTTACCATTGCCATCTTTTATTTGAATCTGTATAAGTTATTTGCAATTGCATGTTACTGATATGCAGGTACTGACTCTATTTGCTGGTGCACTTCTGGAGAAACAAATTGTGGTTGTCTGCTCGAACCTGGTATGATGCAATTCTTTCTCTTTGAAGCTGCATGCTGGAATCTGTTTCTTATCATTCTTTACTAAATTCTGCTTTAGCTTTTGTCTTCATCAACTCTATAGGTAATGTGCAAATTAATCATTGGAGTTTTCTGCATGACTTCATTATAACATATCTTTTATCTAGATCATTGTGCATGTGATGCTTTGCAGAACAATCTGGCTTTTATTCTGTATTTATGACAAAGTTTTTAAAACCAACCAAAACAGAGCCTCATTCAACGAGCTCTGGTTTGCTATAAACTGGTGTGGTTAGAACTGGCTCAGTGCCAGAAAAAGCAGGACGGGCTCAAACCAAGGCCGAATGTGGTCTGAACTGCCCATTCGTGCCTGCCTGATGCTTCAATTTTTTTTCGCTTTACTTTTATTTTTTTGTGTGTGAATGAACTCTTTTCTTTCTTGCATTTTCTCTTATTTAATTTGTTTTAATGATTTTCTTTTCTTTCTATTTCCTTCTCTTTTGCTCTCTGTTTTTTTTAAAAAAAATTTTTAGTTTCAACTCTCTCTCTCTTTTAGTGCCATTTCTCATTGAACTTTCATGTTTAATAGTTAGATTATTAACTTCTTACACCTACTACTTTTTTCTCATCATTTATTTTGATTGATTTTTCATATGTTTTAGTTTTATTTTTCTTATTCCCTTAAAATGTCTGTGTGGATTGTTCAGCATGATCAACGCATCAGTTCGGACCATACCAGTAACTCACTGGCTTTTTGGCTCAGTTCTTAGAACCTTGCTTGTAACTTTGTGGAACAACTACTTGTCTTTCCCTCTAATGTTTCTTTTGTTTTATTTTTTTTGCTTTACCTTTAAAAGATTGACTTCCTTCACTAACTATGAACCTCATTTGTGGCGTTCTTGCAAGCTATACCTTTATAAATATCTTTTTGGTTGCATTTATATTATTCTTTCCCCTGTGACTCACTGTTCCTTGGTGAAACAAATCAGCAACTCATTTTCTTGATAAATCAGCTTAAGAAGGAAAATTTTATATGCTTTTCCTTGCATTGATGTAAGTGTTGTTATTTTAAATTATTAAATACATTTTCTTGCGCTGATGTTTTGCTGTTAAATTATTTCAGGGTCTCCTGTCAGCTTCAGTGTTATCAGTAATCCCTCTAATTCGTCCATATCAATGGCAGAGCCTACTTATGCCTGTAAGTGAAACTTCTTTTTTGAACTTCTTGGCATTTTTTATTCTCTTTTTATTGGTAAGGTATCATCAGTTTTTTCTGGATTTCATATTCTAACATGTCGAATCTTACAGGTTTTACCAAATGACATGCTGGACTTCTTGGATGCACCTGTACCATACATAGTTAAGTTGCAACTTCACTTAGTTTTCTCATTCTTTTCCTGATGTTATCCCAAATGGTTTGAAATAAAATTTACTTCTTTCTAACTGCAGATGTTAGATATATTTAATAAAGGTGGCTTGTGTACCAAAAATTATTGTGCTTAAGATGTAGCTCTTGAAGGTTTCTTTGTGTGATATACCATTTATGAATCCTGATAGTCCACTTGAGAGATATTGCCTATTAACAGATATTCACCCTTATCCCTGTGCAAGCTAGAGGGGTTTTTATTATGAAAGCTGATCATTTAAGTGCTTCTTAGCATCCAGAACCCTTTCTTAATTACCCCAAAGGAACCCAAAGGAAAAAGCCTTGTGTAGGAACCAGTCAATCTAAAAGTTTAAGCGACAGGGAAGGGACAAATATCTATCAAGTATATTATAACTGGTAACATCCCAAAGTTGTTAATCAGCATGTGCTGCAGTATTACAAAGGTTTTAACTCATTTTTAATTAATTGTTTCATTGAATGAGTAGTGACATCTAGTTTTGCTGATTTGGGTCTCATTCAAGTTGTAGCAAGGCTGTGGTGACAGATGTTACAAACATTCTATTTACAAAGCTTTTGCTTTCAAGTGTATTTATGTCAATGTCATATGAAATTTTACTGCACATTTTAACAGATGTTATGTTGTTGCTCTATATATAGGTTGGTGTTAAAAGCAAGACAAATGAGGTGCAATCCAAATTGGCAAATGTTATTCTGATTGATGTTGACAAGAATCAGGTACAACTCTTTGGAATGCTAGGTATTTCTTATCTGATAGCCATCCTGACCATTTATTGTACCATTAAAATTTATATCGGACAATTGTCCTTTTTTCCCCCCTTCCCATTGTAGTTGTTTTTAAATGATAATTTGTTAATGATCTTAAGTAACTCAAGCAATTGTCCGAAGGCTGTAATGATTATAACAAGATATCTGCCTTCAATGTGAAGCAGATCAAGAGTGCGAAACAAAATCCTAAATGACGTAAGTTTTCATTGAAGAGCTATTAATAATGCTAAGCAACTAAGACTGCCACATTCTATGAATAAAAGCACCGAAATTGCCACCATGTTGCTAATCAAGAGCTCTACTCTGGATTATTTGGCTGAACAGATACATTCCTGTTTCCTTTAGCTTAGCATAAGGTTTTGTTGTTGCTTATTTATTTTATTTTCTTAAGTTGTAATTAGTAGGGAGATCCTTAGAACAAAGATACCTAATTCATCCGTTGATTTGCAAGGTGAAATCAGACAAATCATGCATTCTTTGTTTGAACCGTAAGAATCTATGGAATGAGCTTTCTAGCTGTTTGGGAATTGTTATGGTTCCTATGCACTTACTCGGCTCCATTTAAATCATCATCTTAGCATATTTACTTAAACTCCCTTCCTTGATACTCATTTGTTTATGACATCCAAATATTTGATAGTTAGGCTTTGTTTTGCTGTTACTTTCTGTTTCACTCCTAATCAAGTTCATATTTGAAATGACTTAAAAGTATGGTGTCTCTTCATTGTATGGATGAAGTAGGTCAAAGCACCTTCAATGCCGCTACTACCTCAGCATAAAGAGTTGCTATCATCTTTGAGCCTATATCATGCAAAGCTAGTTGGAGAAAGCTATCTAGCCAGGAAAAGGCCTATCTATGAGTGCACTGATATCCAGGTACTATAGCATCAATATATCACTTTTGCCTTTAAATCAAATTTATGGTTAGACATGCTATCTCGTTAGGATTTCTTTTGGTTTTGTGCTTCCAATCTTGCCTTAGGAGCAAAGACACTCAGCAATGCTAGGGCTTCATCTTTCCTCTATTCTTTTGTTGTTAGAATGCGGTCATTTATTGCTCGGAAACCTGAATTGTCTCAGAGGAGACAATGGTTGGTCTCCGGGTGTTACCATTGTTATTTGGGTTAGTGATACTGTCTCTGTTATTGATTTGCTTCTTGATCTATTTTAATAGAATCTTGCAGCTTTTCTCTCCCTTCAGATAAGAATTAGTTGTGCATTTTGCCATAGCATATTAGCTTTCTGCATGGACTCAACGTAGACTTGAAGTTTGCCCATTTTATATTTCTCTGATATGATTATAACTGTATTGCAATAGATAATGCTCCTGACTCATTCTAGTCAAGGAATGTTCTTACTTCCTCGGGTTCTATCTTGTCCTGCATTTTTATGTAGTTATTTTGTTGGGTTGTTTACTAACTTATGTGATACAGGTCGAAGCTGCCAAAGGTTTGCTAGCGGTCTTGAGATCTTACCTAGATTCACTCTGCTCAAACTTGCGTTCACATACCATCACAAATGTCCAGTCCAATGACGACAAGGTTCATTTCTTCCCTTATAGTGCTTTAATAATAGGTTGATTCCTTCGGTTTTTATTGCTTGATCTACTGTACACTTAAAAAGGGATACCTTCATGATCACAACCTAACAAATTTTGCTATTCATGACTTCTTTGATTTGTGGATGGACCTTGCCTGGTCAATTTGTTTTTTCGACATGTACCTTTATCTGTGATCCCATTGAACATGAGTTTGTGAAAATGTGCTTCTTTTTAACGAAGGCTTGGTGGTTATTTTCATTGGTATTTGTTAGATCACGATTTTGGATTGTATATCATCATCTAAAAGGAAAAAGTCACAGAAGTATGAGTCTTCTGATTTCTGAGGTGGTGGATATTTGAAAATGGCCACTTCGTACAATGATAAGATATAATAAGGTATATGAATGAATCAGCGTTGGTTTTAAGAACTGGAATTAGGAAAGTATAACATCGTACTCTTCCAGAGAGACTACTTACTCAGTGATAGCTTAAAAATTATCTGCCGTAGGTAATGTCGGATAACCTTTAAAGTCTCTTTTGGTGTAGCTTGCAATGTTACCAGCAAGTGGTTTCACAACATTTGGTATGAGATTTTGAAATTTGTTTAAAATATGCGCATGAGACAGAAGTTTGGACTTTGTTTAGCTGAGATGAATGCTACTTTATTCTTTCATGGCATTGTTCAAAATTGAGTCATATTATGTTAAATATCATCTTTCTAACGTCTCAAAGCATGCAGAGCCTGGTGTCTTAAACTTTCGTTCTCTAATAATTTGTTATTTAATTGTCGCTTACTACAAATTATCTTCAATGATAAAAATATTGATTCTGTTAAATTGTTCTTTCAGAAAGATTGTAGAAAGTATGTTTCTCACAAATTTGCAAGTTGCACCATTATTCTTTATTTGACTGCTCATCTACCACTCTAATAGCTTATATTCTTCTTCATTAACTTCTTGTTCACTCGAATACCTTATATCTTCTTCATTTACCTTTTTGTTCACGCTAATAGCTTATATTCATTGATTACAGGCAAAGTTAAAATATTTTAAATGCTGTTTGCGCTTTCATTTCAACTTGTTTGTCCTTATTTACCTTTAACTGTTTCTGTTTATGTAGGTGTCTCTGCTTTTGAAAGAAAGCTTTATTGATTCTTTTCCAAATCGTGACAGGCCTTTTATGAAGGTACGTGGTGGCTTCTTATTTGAGCTTCAAATGCTATTATGACATTTTTGCTCTAAATGCTTTTGAGTCATGGCAAGACCGAATGTTTGCTGCATTGTGAGTTACGATTCATAGGTAACCTGGATTCTTTACTGGAGGATGAGAAAGGAAACATATGTTTTTCACAGTGTGAATACATATTCATGCAAAGAATAATTTAGTGCAATATAAATTTACAGAAAATGCAACCTATTGCAAGTGAATCATATCACAAGTGCACCCACAGGCCCATCAGCCCCCTTCATTTCAGGGTGTTTGATATGAATTTCTGAAATTGCTCCTAACTTAAGTGAAAGATCCTTCACTTGAGATGGTAGCGTTGCTGTAACTTTATAACAACGTAGATTTAGGTTGAAAGTCAAGAAGAATTGCTAAATAAACTTAAATATGTGAAATTAAACCTATATATCGACAGAAGTGGAGTAGCTGTAGTTACTCATGACTTGTGCTGTTCAAATGTCACACCAAAACCATTTCAGTTGTAGACTTTTGTATTAATAACAAAAGAAAGTAAGGGTGTATCTGATGTTCGCACTTGTAAAATTACCCCACAGTGGCTTCTGGTGTAACAAAATAATGTCAGTCTACATCTGTGATCCTGCATGGAGTTAGCTCAATGGTTTTCTGAAATTCACACGTTTTGAAACATGCCATGTATCCTTTTGGAAGGGTTAGAACTCCTTTATCTGTAGCCTTGCTGCTTGAATGTTTTGTAATTGGTGCTAGTAGAATTTGTGCTAATGTCTGTCTTTCTCTGCAAGCAGCTTTTTGTGGATACACAACTCTTTTCTGTTCAAACAGACTTTGTCCTATCTTTTTACCAGAAAGATTAAGCAGATTGTTGTACGGTAGCCAAGAATTAGAGATTTTATATTTGTAAAATGCTTTCACTGCTCTTTTTGTATATTAGTAACCTGTTGTCGGTTGTCATTTTTCTTGGAGTTGTGTAAAGAAGTGTATAAGTAACTTATGGCTATGTATTTGTTGTATAATCTGTAACTTTATTTGTAAAACTTCCAATTTCTTGCTTTTCATATTTCAGGTAGAAAGATAAAAGAAAAGTTTCTTATAGGCTTCTGTTGCTTCTTTGATCGTCTTAAATGTGTCAAATATTTGATGGTATGGTGAGTTTGATGCTGTGTTGATCTTACCGATACATTCGTACTCCAGAGCAGGTCAAAATGTTAGGCTTTGTAATTTCAATGAACTTGTTAAGGAGGACTTATTATTCGCCTTGCACATTTTAATTATTATTTTATTTTTGTCAAAAGATTTTCACTAAAATTGTTTGCAGGAGCTTTGTAGCTCAAGACCTCTTTTTGAGCAATAATTGGTGTACCACTAGGCTAACTAGTGTTGCAAACCTTGAGATCCTCCAACAGATGTGTTCGCTACAGTACACGACGTAGCGTTTATTCTCAAGTTATTGGAATACAACATGCTGGTAAAGAAATAATTGAACTAGTCATTCTGAAGTATGCATTGTACAGGGTAGAAAGTATAATGAAAGGTCGTCATGCTCCAAATGGATAATTTAAAAGCGGGCATTGCCGCGCGCATGTTGCCGTTTAATAAAGAGGGATAAAATTGAAAAGTAAAAACGTAGACGCCCAAAGTGGATGGGCGATGAGAGGGTTCTAACGCACTTGTAATGGATAGCGTTTTCCATTTAACACCAACAATGCTAGGCATTCTGAACTTTCAAATAGCTTTTTTTTCTGGTGAATATACATCTTTAGTCACCTTAGTACAATGAAGCCTTTTTCCATGTAAAGCTAGGACAAATAGCAATCCCCTTAGTAGTAAAGAATGTTAAGTCTGACTAAAGTTTAAAAAAAAAATTGGCAAAAAATAGTTATCCAAACTGTAAAAAGAAGTAAGCAGATGGAAAAATATGACAGAGAACGGAAATATGATGTGAAGGTCTTGTTTCTTCAGAATAGTTATCCTCAGTAACACATTTTGTTCTTTATCGACCAACAAGCATTGAAACAGTTACATCGTTAACCGTATCAAGTTCTGTGCTTGGCTCAGAATTAGAGCTGCTGATAGCAAATCCAGGCCTCTTGGGGTATGGTATTGCCATATCCTCACTACCTAGCATTAGAACAACCACAGACATAGTTGGTCTATCTTCAGGATGTTCCTGAACACATAAGAGGCCAATATTTATACACCTCAAAGCTTTTTCAGTAGCAAAGGTATCACTAATTGATTCATCAATCACATCCACTCCGTTGCCATTCCTCCACAAATTCCATGTCTGAAACATTTGCGCAGATGTTTAGAAAAATACAAGTGAACTGTTCGTATATAAGAAATGAAACTGAAACTGAACTTACATAGCCCAGAAGGTTGTGGTGTGGTTCTTGAAAATAAGCACTTCTGTTTCTCTTCCCAGTTAAAATTTCTAGTAACAAGACCCCGAAACTGAATATATCTGATTTGATGGAGAAGATTCCATCTTTCATGTACTCTGGGGACATGTAACCACTGCATGTTCATTATGATAAAAGCTTTTAAAACACAATCAGCTATAAAGCATACAGCATATTTCCATATTAGCACAAAATCTTATAATGAGAAAGCATGCATGTAATGCTTACTAAGTTCCCATAACTCTTCTTGTACTTGCTTGAGATTGTTCTCCTCCTAAAATTCTAGCCATGCCAAAGTCTGAAATTTTTGGGTTCATGTCTTTATCCAAAAGAATGTTTTCGGCTTTCAGATCCCTATGAACGATCCTGAATCTGGAATCTTGATGCAGATACAACAGTCCTCTAGCAATTCCAAGAATAATTTGGTACCAAGATTCCCACTCAAGTAGTGATCCTTGTGTTTTATCTAGGCACCAAAAAACAAAGTAGCAGTTTGATACTTGGTTTTTATCCCCAAATAATGAGCGCATCTCATTATATGACTCACCAAAGATGTAAAAATCTAAGCTTTTGTTTGGCATGTATTCATACACCAACATCTTCTCCTCCCCTTGAATACAACAACCAAGAAGACGTACAAGATTGCGGTGTTGTAGTTTTGCAATCAATGTAACCTCAGTGATCAGCTCGTTAACGCCTTGTATGGATGTTTTAGACAGTCTCTTGACAGCTATCTCTTGTCCATCTTCAAGTTTCCCCTATAAATTCAATATTTGAAACATCGAATTATTATAACCTGCAATTTTATATTCATCTATATATATAGTTTTGGCGTGTCAAAAAGCAGCTTGAAACACGAATGCATCTTTCAGTAATCTCTACTTGGTTGCTAAAATCTTAGAACAACACAGGTAAATACTTGTACCTTATAGACCTGACCAAATCCGCCTTCTCCGAGTTTGTTATCTGCAGAAAAGTTGTTTGTTGCAGCGATGAGTGTCTTCAAATGCATTACAGGTAGATCAAGGTCTTCATGCTCTGTCCATATGGATACATGTACTTAGAAAATGTTCAGGAAATATACCATAATAAACTATAAACTAGTCTTTTACCTTTTCTCCTTTTAATTATCTTGCAAATGAAACACGTAACCAAAAGAAGCAGCATTATTCCTGAAACTACACCAATGGTTGTCTGAAGTTCCAATTTCTTCTTCTTATGAAAATGTCTGGAAGCAAATTCTGCTTAAAACAATAGTAGGTAGTCAGAGTTGGTTCACAAACAAGTTTGGTAAAAATATTGTGAAATATGTTTTACATTCAAGAATGATGTGCTTCTAATGAAATGTAACATATAGTTGACATAGTGTGCCGTTTGTTTTTCTCGTCTTTACGTTAATTATTTTCTTCTTTTTTATGATCATCAGGTGCTCGACGAAATGCGTAATATAACTAAAGAAATGGAAATGATTGATTGACCTGTGGCAATGGAAATCCTCACATGTAGGTCAAGCCCAAGTCTGCCGCCCCTGCTGCCAACCACCCTGATGCCTGTAAGGTCCGATGTCCAGATCATGCACCCGCTTCCGCTGCCTTCATGGAGTTCGGCACTGGCGAATGCGTTACACGAGCAATTCGCCAAGCAAATTGCCTGGCACTCTGCCAAGCTGAGGATCTTGTCCCGCGTCAACCCATTAGTGTCTGGCAGCATCGTGTTGGACAACACCACAAATGAATCGGAGCTGGAATCATCACAGTCTTTTGCATTTCTCCTCACACACCCAGCCGAATAGTCCCCGCCACCCATGTCCGAAGCTGATTTTGGCGTAAACCCTGGCAAGCAAGAACAACTAGGGGACGCTTCATAATCACAGAAACTGTTTGGTCCACAAGCAGCAGTGTCGCACTCGTTCCAAGGTGCAGACCAGAACACAGCCCAGTCTCCAGCCTCCTGTAACCAAGCGGAGAGTTCCAGATTTCCCGTTGGCATGACGACCATTCTGTAGAACGAGGACTTGTACTTGAGCTGGAACGTGAGGAAGACTTCATTGTCATTATCAGCCATTGTGAAGTTGAAGGCCGGTATTAGAGCAACATACCAGCCGGAAAACTGGGACCCGATCCAGGGACCTGAAGCCCATATCGGCGTCGATTTGTTCCGTAAAACCAACTGCGGAGCTCCAGTGGATTGTAACAGAACTGAGAAAGCCCCAGGAGAAGGGTCATTCGGTTTCGACCATGCTGTTAGGTTGCTGTAGAGGCCCGCAGCAGGATCAACAACGCCCAACTTCATGCCTGGAAGCAACGTATCGGTCGGGTAGTCGAAACTCTGCCATACGACGCGTCCTGCACTCATGTCATTGATCACCAGGTTGCCGCTGTCTAAAAGTTGAGCAACAAATAATCCAGCAGTTCTGCTGCTCGCTACAGGTGGGGTCAAGATAGAGGTACTATTGTTGCTAGTAATGGAGAGTCTTCCGTTCTCTGAAACGGAAAGTTTGTTGTTGTTGGCACCTGAAATATTATTCAAGGGGTAGTCCCGCTTTGCGACCCAGACGATAGTTTGCACGGTGATGTTGTTGTACCATATTCCGACGTAACGGTTGCTGGAATTGGATGGGGTGAAGAAGCCTAAAGCGAAGTTCCCGCCAGATGAAACTAGAACTTCGCCGTCCAACAGAGGCTGCTTGGGGTTTATCGAGTCGCGTACAGCCGATGCTGATGAAAAATAGCATGGTAGGGCTAAGAAGATCAAAAGCTGTAGCAGTTTGATTTTGATGATAAAAGAACTCTGAAGGGTATCCATAAATGCTCAGAAAAGGGCAATGATTGTAGGTGTTTACTACTGGTTTCCTTAGGAGTTGCTCTCCTAGTTCTCAACTGGATGTCCAAGTTTTCCCAATTGCTCGTAGTCCAATTTGTCCTCCTTTGAATTGAATTTTGAATCGTGAACTAGTAAAATATTCTACAGAAGAATTTTCTGCATAGGGATAACGTCATATGAACCATAGGGATAACACATGTAGCATCGGTGCTACATGAAAATGGGATATTTCTATGTTCACATTTATTTAGGAAGTCTACGCTGCTACGTATGCAATTATTCTATAAGATATATTTTTTCCCCGTTCTTGGACATAAGAGGTTGCAAAAAAATGTAAAATAAATGATTGTCGTATATTGAGTGACTTACGATCTAACTATTCAGTTGGATCAATAGCGAATGGTTTATGAGTTGTTATAAATTTTGTCCTCTTTATATTGCTTCTGATTGAATTAGAAGTTTTTAGTCAGTCAATTATTAAATTGGCCGGAGCCTGTTGACACCCCAGTTGCGCCACTATTTCTAACGAAAACACTGTGATCAAGGATCAAGTTAGAATATATTTCAAATACTCCTAATTCAATTTTATAAAAACAAAAAGTAAAAATAATTATTTTTAAAAAATAAACTGAAAATAAAATTGAGTACTTTTGTGTCAATTATATTTTGAAATTAATTGAAAGTAGAGTTTCAATTTTATATTTTAATTATTTTTTAAAAGTGATAACGAAATAGAGTTTAATTTTTGCATTTTAATTTTATTTAAAAGTAAACAACTTAAGTAAAAGAAGAGAGTAAATTTAAGAGTGCGAAATTCAAATGAAAATGAAAATTCACGTAAAATTATAATTTTGAGTTCATTTGTACTATTAAAATAATGAAACTAACCGAAATTTCAAATTTGATAAAAATAATTAGAATTTCAGTACATTGAAACATTATTTTTAGTAAAGATTTTTTTCAAAAGTAAGTGAATTAAGATTTTTCTGATTTTTTCTTTGAACGAATAAAATTATCGTGACTTTATAGTCTTTACAATAAAAGCCAGTTGTTTTGGTACTTATCATTTATGACCTCGAAATGGTGAACACAATTCCAAAATTACATTAAAACACTTTTGTTCAATTTGATGGAAGTAACGTCGATGAACACAACATCACCAGTTGGTAACATATAGGAAACAAGATTGCTGATGGCAAACAGATTTTGCTAGCTGGTGAAGTAAATAAAATCAGATAGGTGAAAATAAGATCATTCATAGATTAAAATGAATATCTTGTCAGTCAATCTATGAATATATCCTGTCAACCGATATAAGATTGTTAGTGTTAGACCTAGAATTTAGAAAGACAATTGGCTAAAGAACTATGTAAACTGAATTCTAAAACTAAATTGATACTTCCAAAAGATGCCCTCTTTGATGGCTTATTTCTCTATTTATAAAAGAAATTCCTACAAGAAACAGATATACACTATAAGACTAACTCTACAATATTTGGGAAAATCAATTTAGATCAAAATGCCCAATGGCAATGTTACCTGGGTTGACCAATGTAATATAGCCGTTACTGGGTCACTTTTCAAATGGTGACCCAGTAAGTTTTAGGCACTAAAAATGCCATTTAAATGGTGTCCTAGTTAGCACCTAGGTGCAACAGTCTGCAGGGATCCCTCCCGCTTTGCAAGCACGTCTCCACTAGAGCATGCGAAGGAGCCTCCCCATCATCTCCTCCACCTAGATGACATCATATCGGAACCCCAAAGGTTGATTTTGATTTAATAATAATTACGAATTATGATTTATGATTTAGTTGGTCTAATAAGATACAATCAAGTTCTGCATGAAATTTATCACACATCCAGCATACAACAAGCCAGTTATACTATAAGAAGAATTTTCACCTACACATAGCCACCAAACAATCGGTAGCATAGTTGCTATCTGTATGCGAAATTTCTTTAGAAGTGTATGAATTATAGTCATAGAACAAAGCACACAATAGACAGAGGAATAGCTAGTTGGACACATGTTACATCCTTGACTCTGAGCAAAAATTCAAAAAGAGGATTAACATCATCAAATTGATAACATGTTTTAGTGTTTAGCTCAAGATTTTAAAGTGATTACATTACTGGAGAAGAATACATTAGTCATATTATTGAAGCTAAGATGTTACAAGTGGGAAGATCAACAATGAGTCAACCTTCAAGCTTAGTTACTAGAGAACACAAGTTCGGTCATTAAGAGAAAAAGCAAGCTCTGGAGATTCAAACCAACTTAAAATACTCATCTACAAGTAGAAAGAACGTAAGCCAGATTAATGAATTCACTGAAGAGACTCACCATCCAACTCAATCCAAGCAATAAAATTAGAAATAAGTTGCTCAAGTCTACACCATTTGAAGTAAGCCAACACAGCTAGAGAAATTTAAAGGAATCCAACTCAGTTGAAGTAAGTTGGGAATGACCAGATGAATTTCATTTTCTTTGCATTTAATACTGAAGGAAAGATTTGCACTAACCTAGCTAAAATAAATCATGAGGCAGCTGGTTGACTATTGAATATGTTTTCATCTCAACCTTGGAAACTTACCACTAGCCTGGAGACTCCAACGGGAAGAAGAAGCAGCCATCTATAGGCTGATACAATATAAGATGAAGAGGAACTGCATAACTAAGAAAAAAAGAAGAGATACATTGAACATAATTCAAAGAAGAGAAGATAAGCAGTACACCGACTCAAATCCTCAAAATAATAAAAAGGCCTTCTTACCACTGTTGATCACTCACTGAACACAAACTCTGGCGGCTTGTTGATCATCTCTAGCTAACCTTAAGTTTATCTATTATTTTGAGATTGATTCTGTACTTAATCTTGTGCTTTAAATTTCTATAAAGCAGTGATGAAATGCTTCAAGCACTTGTTGGAGAAGCTTAGTTGGAGCTTAGTAAGAGTTTATTAATTTTGTAACAAGATTAGCTATGCAGCCAAGGAGGCTTGTGGGTCCAGTAGGCTACAAAAGGTTATCTACGTAAGGAAATCTAGAAAGCAAGTGTGCTTCGTGAAACACTTTGCTCTTGGTATATGTAGTTTGTAAAAAGTCGAGTGAAGTTTCAGCTCTTGTGATAAAGCACCCGTGAATGTAGGAAAAGAGATTTGCCAAACCACGTAAATCTCCATAGCAATCTTTACTTAAAATGTCTTATTGCAATATATGCTGTGCTAATTTCTATCTGCAGGATTCATCATACACACAGTTGGTTGACTATCTACTGCCTGTAGGAACTTTTGTTTAACAAAAACTTTTAATTATCCACTCAATTCACCCATCCATTTTGAGTTAGGGGGTGTTTGGGATTGCTTATGAAATGGAGCTTTTCTGAAATTGAGGGTATTTTGTCCTTTTTGAAAAACGAGCTTTATTTTTTTATTTTAAAAAAATTAAAAATATGCAATAAAAAGATCTCATTACGTAAAATTTTTCTACACTTCTTAAATTTTGAATAAATTTTTTAGATACTTATAAAATATATATTAAAAAATATGAAATAGAAAATTGAAAATAAGTGTTGTGGAAAAGCTGAACCAAACACCCCCTTAATCTTGTAGGTGATTTAGCACATCATTCGCCACTCCTTGAGAGTAGGCATCGTCTTTGAGGCTGGACAAGGTAGGGGCCAGTAGCTTGTTAGAAAACCTCAAGTACACGACGTGCACCGTTGAGTTGTGAGACATGGATGACCAGATGAATTCTGACTGCTGTTGGCAAGCTAAGTCGATAAGCTGCTAGACCGACTGCTTCCACAATTAAAATAGGCCAATATATTGATATTGAAGCTTGTAGTTCATTCTTCTGCCATAGAAGCTTACGATGTGAGGTAAGTTTGAGAAAAACTCAAACTCAAACTCAAACTTTTACTGCATATTGCTTCTCTTGCCAATGGGTATCCAATTTGCTTTATGCAATTCTGGGCTTGGGTTAGATACAGATGCAGCTATTGGAGGACTTAATCCCGTTTGCGCAGCTGAATCCTAGTTCGTCCATTTGGTCAGAGCTCGCAAGAAAGAAACCAATGGAGATGGTGGAATGACGCAACCAGCTTCAAAAGACATTACTTGTGTGGCCGAGTGCAAACTAGTACTGTAAGGTGCTAAGCTCTCCTATAGAACACTTTAGGCAGATGCCAAGCTTGTGATTAACCACCTCAGATTGGTGGGTTATATGCCATACTCATATACAACAACATTCCATTAACTCAATATATTTCCCTCCAAAAAGTGTTAAGGAATATCGGATTCGGACCGACGATAATAGTGGCAGGGCATCTATGTAAGCAAACAATTCCTTAGAAAAAGTGTTTGCAATCTCTGCTGCAGTATAGAGATGTCCTAGGGAAATAAAATGTGCATATTTAGAATGTTGATCTACCATCATAAAAGTCACAGCCTTCACTCCCGAAAGGAGCAGCCTCTTATGAGTCCATTATGATGTCAGTCGTATCTTTTCCGGTACTAGTAATCACTGAAGAAGCACGGCAGGATTGAGGCACTCAGATTTGGCATTACATAGGTAGCATAGGCTGACATGTACCTTAGAAGTCTCTTATCATACCCAGCTAGTGGAATTGGCGTACTAGTCTTTTGTAAGAACGAAAATCTCCTCCTTGTCTACCCTTTATTGAGTAGTTGTGTGCGGAGTGACTTATTGTAAAGGACACAAAATCATTCTAACGTAGAAAAGAATGCCATTCACTAGTCTTACCTCAACTCGGGAGTCATTGGCTATTTCCTACAGTAACTCCTCTAAAGAAGGATTATCTTTTTGGCTTGATGAAGATCATCCCAAGAGGAATGCTGCAGAGTTGAGATAGCAGCAAGTAATGCTTCTAGCTGTCGAGATAATGCATCTGTTATGATGTTTTGCGATCCCGAGTATAGATAATTTGATAATCATACCCTAAAAGCTCCACTAGCCATTGTGCTGGTCTAGGGTTAATAGTCTTTACTCCAAGATGTACTTCAAACTTATATGATCGGTTTTGATTGGAAAGTATTATCCCAATAGGTAGGGCTCCACTTTTGCATGGCTAGCACTAATGCAATGAGCTCCTTCTCATATGGTGATTTGGCCACAGTGGAAGTGAAGAGTGCCTTACTGGAGTAAGCTATGGGTGGTTGTCTTGCGTGAGCACAACCGCTATACCCTTCTGGATCATCCGTCTCCACCGTAAAGGGCGCCTGAAAGCTAGTGAGGCTAGCACTAGTTTTCAGCAAATTGCATCCTTTAATTCCTGAAATAGCACCAGCTTTTGGAGACCACTAGAAGGATTCCTTCTTGAGTAGAGCAGTGAGGGGTACAATTATGTTACATAATCTCTTACAAAAGCTTCGATAGTAAACAGTGAGTCCTAAAAACCCTGTAGCTCAGTGGCGTAATTAGAACTGGCCAGCCAGTTATTAGTCTTATCTTCTCTAGATCTGTAGCCATTTCTTGTTCCGAGATGATGTATCTCAGGTACTTCAAGTGCTTGCTTCTAAATTAGTAATTAGTTAGGTTAGTGCGCAGCCTTTCCTTCCTCAAAACAGCCAGCACTTTTGTGTAAGTGTTTCTTATGCTCATGCCAAGTCCTGCTATAAACGAGAATGTCATAAAAAAAAACAAGCACAAAATTTTTTAAGGTAAGGCCTAAAAACATCATTTATCAAGTATTGGAAGATTGCAGGGGCATTAATCAAACCAAAAGGTATATTAAGAATTTGTAATGTACATCGTGTGTTCTGAAGGCCGTCTTGTGGATGTCTTCAACACATATGTGAATTTGATGATACACAGACTTCAGGTCAAATTTAGAGAAGTATCTAGCTCCATGCAACTCATCTAGTAGGTCATTAGTGACCGTTATCGAATATTTGTCTTTCATAGTAATCTCATTCAATTCTTGATATCCACACAAAACCTCCATACCCAATCCTTCTTTTCTATGAGCAACACATAGAAGAAAATGCAAAACTACTTGGGTGAATAGTTCCTTCGTAAAGCTTTTTTGCTACTCCTTTTCAATTTTGGATATTTGTAAAAACGCACACCTATATGGCCTTGTGTTGTCAAGGGCCACTCTAGGAAGAAGAGGAATGCTGTGATCGTGATTCTTTCTAGGAGATAGCATATGGAGGGGTTTGAAAACCTCTTGAAATTGGTCCAAAATTAGTTGCAAGTTTGTAAGCAACGTTTTTAGATTGCCTGGTACCCTTCTAAATTGGCGATACGATTGCCATCAACTTTAATGAACAAAGGGTGATTTTTTAGCAGAGGCTAGTGAGCTAGGAAACTCGTCCTCCCATAATGCCTTTTAGCACAAAAATCTTGGTCGGGTGAAGCGCATCTTTGACTTGCACTAGCTCGAAACTACTTCCCAAGACTCTCTATCCATTAGATGCCTAGAATCAAATCCATTCCACTTAGTGAGAAGGGTAAGTTTCCACTACTAACTCTATACCTTGTGTTATCAAAGGAATTTTCTGGTGGATAATCTCCATGGAATGTGTGTTGCTATTCGCGAGTTCCACTTTAAGTGGCTTAACTTGGGTAGCTACTAGGTTCAAGTATTTTGCAAGGTATGTAATTTAAAATTGTGTGTGCTTTCGGAGTCTATCAAGATGAACACTTCCTGCTTTTTAATCTTGTCAATGCGAAGGGTTTGGGGACTTACCATGCCGTTCATTACATCCAGTGACAGAGTGGCATCCTCTACAACTCCTCTTCAATGTTTGCATCGCCATCCTCTTCCTCGTCTAAATTAATTATATGCAATACAGTACAATCGAGTAGTGCATTATGATCTAGAGTGGACCTGTCATCATAATAAAAATATAATCCTTTTGTGCGCCGTAGAATCAGTAGAAGTTTATCCAAAAGTTCGTGTGCTGGTGTGCACATATGTTGCTGCTCGACCGGCCACATATCTTCCATAACAAAGGTCTTTTGAATCAAACGATGTTCTAAACTCAAAGAATCTTAGTCAACATGTATGCAGTTTGCATATCCGAAGGACAGGCTACCATTACGTCAATGATAAGCCTTTAGTTGAGCCTGCCACAAAAATGGCCTATCAAGTCTAGTTCCTTGTGTACGGGATACGTGTCTAGAGCCCTTCAAAGATTGTTTGATACTCACACAATGGACCAGTTTGGTGAAGTTATTGAAGAGCAAAAGTGGGATTTCCAAAGGCATTTTGCCCAAACCTCACGAGGATCACATCTTTTATCTCTTCTCATGTTTGTTGGGGCTTATCTTGCTCAAAACTTTAGTACCATTGTTGGCTTCATCTTATATAGGCACATAGTGGTTATAATAACTTTATCCCAAGATGGAGTATGGTAATACAATAGATATTTGTCTACTGAGTATGGTAATAACTTTAGAGTCTAATGTGATAAAAGAATTAAAAAATGTAGAGTTATTTGATAATGTATTAGTTTTTTAAAATAAATCTCAAACTCCTATTAATAGAGAACTTTAATGTGAGACATCTCCAAATGTCATTTAACAATTTAGTGAACCTCAAAAAAGCAAAAGAATCTAAATAAACAATAGAGTTAGGATCACATGAGATTGATTTTCAACATATTCCTTTTTTCTTAATAGAAGGGAAAATAAAGAAAACTATAAAAATAATTCCTTTTGTTTTTCAAATAAAAAATGATCCTAAAACTTATAATGAAGCTATGTCTTCAATAAATTGCTTTGGAATGTTGCAAAAAATCAATGGGTTCTATTATGTCAAACCACACTTAAAAATTTGTTGATTGACCCCTTAATTCTAAACTACTGGTTGCAAAAGAGTGTTTCCAAAAAAAGGTAGCATACTGATGGTACCCGTCACATATTTAAAGCAAGATTAGTGGGCAAAAGTTTTAAGCAAAACAAACGAATTGATTATTTTGATGCATATGGTTGAGGCAAGAATAACTTCAATTAGAATATTATTTGCTTAGCTGATTAGCATCAAAATGATCTTTATGTTCATCAAATTAATATAAAACTACATTCTTAAAATGGTAATTTCGATGAGGAGATATACATGGAACAACCTGAAGGGCTTGTTTTATATGAAAATAAACATAAAGTATGTGAGCTTGTTAAATCATTGTCAGGTTTAAAGAAAGCACCTAAATGATGGCATAAAATATTTGATTCTACGGTTATTTCTAATGGTTTATATATAACATTTCTGACAAATATTTGTATAATAAAGTGTGCAATGAACGTATCATTTTTATTTGCCTTTGTGTAGATGACATACTGATTGGGTGCAATGACATGAAAGACATAATAGAAACGAAAATGTTTCTATATTTACACATTTAAAATGAAAGATATTGGAGAAGTTGATACCATCATAGGTATGACAATAATAAAAATAATTGGGGTCATTTACTTATCCAATCACACTATTTAAAGAAAGTGTTAAACAATTATAGTTACTTGAAAAGTAAAAAGGCTATATGCCGTTGATTTAAATATAAAACTTTTTAAAAACGATGGAAAAGCAATTACATAACGTAAGTGTGCAATGTGTTAATGAAAGTGTAATGTATCCAATTGAATGTACAAAATTGGACATTACTTTTGCACTTAATAAATTAAGCAGATTTACTAGTAATTCAAATGTTAAACATTAGAAGGTCATTGGTAAAGTTCTTTATTATCTTAAGAAAATTAAGAATTAAGATCTACAATATTCAAAATTCATTACTATCTTGAAAGAATATACAATGCTGGTTGGATACCGAGTATAGAGATAATAAGTCTAGCTCATACTAGGTGTTTACTCTTGGAGGTCGCGCAGTTTCTTGAAAATCTAAGAAACAAACATGTTACACTCTCAAATATGGAATCAAAATTTATTGCTTTGGTAGAAATAAGAAAAACGACTGAATGGCTTAGGGATCTTCTTTTAAAAATCCCTATGACTTATAAAGACATATCTCTTATATTTATTCATTGTAATAATCTAGCTAATTTTTAGCTCTTGATGTAAACAAAACCAACTAAGAAAAATTCAGTGACTTTATGCTAGTTTATCCCGCAAGTGCAGGTTGTCGTCTATCGTATAGAAGATAATAAATTTGTTTCACATAGATTGTTGTTAACTCCAATTCAAGTTTTTAACTAACAAAAATTATGTTTGTGAAAACTAATTAAAAGTGTACAAGTGGTAAGAACGAAAAATAACACACGGATCGAGAAAATATGTATGCAAATAACTGAAATTTTAGAATCCACCACTAATGCCTCAATTTAATCTTTAAATAAAATAATAATAGATTATGATGATCGTGAAGACTTTGTACCTAACACCTTGGTCCAGTTTTTAGATATGACTTTAACTTTAGTGCAGTGTAAAATCATCTATCGCTAGTGATATTCTAACTCATTGTTTAGAAATTACTAACGATACATTAGGTTCTACGAAATTATAAATCATATAGTTACATTCACTTTGGTCCAGTAAATATTAAATACAGTTATTAATTCTGTAATTTATAAATTATGCTCCGATTGGTTCTCGCAAACACAACTAATATAATAATTTAGATATCAAACTTAATGATGATCATGAATGCAAATTTAACATCTAAACATCCTTTCAAACAAGAATTAACAACTTACATAAAATCAACAATCCATATGTCACATAATATTCAAAAAATAAATTAAATTTATTAGGATTTCATCCTAACTCCAGTATAGAAAATTTTAGCCCTCATATTAATACATACAATAATATTGTATGAAAAATAAAATATGAGGAAAAGAAAAAAAAATAAATTAAAAAAATTTTTCGTCTCTAATCTGATCTTCCTTCTGTCTCCCGTTCGGCTCTCTCTAGGTTTCCCGTGGCTCCTCTTCACTAGATCTCAATTCTCTCTTTTTATAGTTAAACTTTCTCCCACAAAATTAGAAAATTTTTTTCAGAATCTTTAGATTAGATTTGATGCTAGATTTGATGAAAGATTTTATGCTAAATCTTTGAATTAGATTTGATTAGTCAAAGACATCAATAAGAGCCGCTGCTTGATTGTTCATCCCCTCCCATGATTAGCTATTTTCTTTTCTTAATAAAAAAGATCATTATGTTAGAAAATACATGGGATTTAAATGGGCCGGCTTCTTATTGATATATAACACTTCTTTGTCTTTCTTCAGCAATTTATTTTTTTATTTACCTATGCTTCACAAAAATAAAATAAAATAAATTAATTCATATTATGAATAGAATTTTAATAAAAATTTAATATTTACTATAATAATAAAATATAAGAAATAGGTATCATTACACATCATCAGCTCTCACTATATAATGAAAAATCTAGACATATTATTTAAAACCATGATTATTTAAAAAAATTAATTAAGTGTAGAATTATTTCTCTTGAATGTGTAAAATCTAATGAAAATTCGTTTATCATCCTTTCACCAAGCCTCTTACATGAGAATTGGTAAGATGAACATTGAGAAGGATGTGAATAACGGATGATTGTGCTTCTCAAATGGAGCTTTACTAGAACGAGATATATTTTAGAGATATTTCGAAAAACGAGCTCTATTTTTTTGAACTATAATAATAATAATAATAATAATAATAATAATAATAATAATAATAATAATGATAATAAGTGATAATAAGATCTTACGATGTAAAATTGTTCTTTACTTTTTAAATTTTTAAAAAAATTTTGTCGAATATTATAAAAGATTTATTGGTGGATATGAAATAAAACGTTGGAATAAAATAGAGTTGAAAAGCACTTCCAAACATCCACTAAAAATTCTTTAACTAAAATCCACCAATAATGGCAACCAACTTAATAACTAAAATATAGGTTTAATGAAAAAACAATTTATTCAAACATGGATTGTTTCGATACAAAACTGTGCATAAAGTCCCATCAGGAATATATAATGCTCACTATTACAGCTTGAGGGTTAGGTTTTGAACCTTTAATGAGGTTTAGTCAATCATGATGAATATCTTAATGTAATAAAGATGCTCAATGAACTTTATCTATGTGAACATAGAGGTGGTGCCGCCTTAAATGAGTTTTGAGTTTATTTCATAAAATGTCATAGTACTAAGCGAGGTTGACATGGGAAGCACATAACAAATTAATGATTATGTGTGCGATCTCACTGGTGATGTCAAAGAGAATAACTGCTAGTTATGTGTTTGAAAGAGTGTTTGGAAATATTATCAAACCATTATAAGATAAAAACGTTCTTTGAGATCTAAGTAAGAGAGAGTTTTTCTGCTTTTGCTTTATGCAAAAACTCTAGATAATATTTGTCATGTTCTAGAAGCGATTTGCATTGAAAAACCCAAAAGTAATCCTTGAAAGGATTCAAATAACGCTTTAAGAAAAGCATATCGTATACATATTTCAAGTTTTCATTGTTAGATTTTTTTAAAAAATAGTTTCCAACATGACTTTAGCCTCTATTTTAATTCTAATAGCAATTTAAACTTGCCTTGGCATGCAAACTACCTTCCCCTCAAAACTACATGGATTGCAATCCCAGTCCCAAGCTTAACTGGTTCATACATACATAAGTTAGAGTTCCAGAATTTACTTGTGGAAGCAGATTATAAAATATAGTTTCATCTTTAGGGTTTAGTTGTAATTTAGTCAGAACCTGTTCGACACCGTAAATTAGTTGTAATTTATTAAAATATCAATTACTAGTCAAATTCAATCCAGTCAAGGACAACTTGTGGTCAACAAACAGAGGGTGGTGCGTAAAGTAGTAGTGGGTCATGTGTGGGTTGTCAGGATAACACAGAAGACGCAAATCTAACTCACCGGTACGCAAAATTACAGTCCCATTCCCAGCTTCAAACACTTGGCATGCAAACCTGAAACCAACAAAGTAAAACAAAAGTAGACATAGATAAGGAGTTCCTTCTTCTGATGTTTGCCCTTCCGATTTGTGTCAAGATTGATTTCCCCAAATTTCAACACTAAGACATGCAGATCCACATGAAGGCTTCACTTACTCTTTTACTTCTTCTTCACAATATATTTCTCCACTCTGCATTGCTGCTGCTTTTGCAGTTGGTGTAGTGTGAAGAGGTAATTGAATTGGTGAGCAAGTCTTTTATGATATCCTTTTTCTTTCTTCACTTGAATTAAAAAAAGCCTGCAGCTAGCTGTGGTGCTGTGGTGCTGCAGAAGCACTGAATGCGGCAGAGCAGGGAGCGGGTCTGAAGCATGCCTCATTGGCAAGCATGAATCAAGGGGATTGTGCTGCTAATTCAAAAGTAGAGGTGATGACAGTGTACCTTAGTCCACGTTATGTTGGCGTTATCAGGGGCATCTCAGTGCTATCTTGTACATGAACCATCAAGTCATGGCACATGTACAGAGGTACGTATGAGTGTTTATAAAATAAAATTTGTCTGAGATTAAATATAATTTTGTTTTATTTTAATATTGATCAAAGCTTTACCCCAAGTTATTCTAGTATTTAACAAGAGAGTAGCTGAGAAGAATTAAAAGATAATTGATCTCTTTCTTTTGCACAATGGAGTAAAAAGAAAAAGAACATATTTACTCAGTTGATTTTTCATGTCTAAGATTGGGTAGATGGTTTTAATTAACTCTTGTCATTGAATGCGAAAGAATTGAAAAAGGAAAAAAATAAAAGCAAAAAAAGTTCTTGTTCAAAATGCAAAAGAATTCTTCAATAGATCAGAGTTTTAAATGAAAATATAGTTCATTTTGTAGTGAAACGCAAATAGCTACGGCTCAACTTAGGATGCCTAACATTATTTGTAATTAAGGATAACCTCTATGATACACTAGTTTCTTCTAAAGTAACAAACAAGATGTTCTATTCATGTTCAACCTAACAATTAAAGATAGGAGTGGCAATTTTGATTGATGGGTTGATTTCGAATAATCTTATTTAATAATTAGATCAAATTTATTTAAATTTAATCCAATCCGTACATTTATAGGTCAAAATTATCAATGGTAATTCAATATATTTAATAATCGGATCAAATTTAAGTTGACCTATTTAATAATTAAAATTATTAAATTATTTTGCATTTTTAAAGTTGAGTTAAATTATAAAATCAGTTGGAATAAATATGCATAAATAGTGAATGTCTGTCAAAATGTCAATTATTTAACATTTTCATCGATCCATAAATTGTTTTAAAAATTATTTTATTTTATTTTAAAAAATATGTGGTCACAATTGAATTCTTATAATTATAATACAGAATAATACATTCCATAAAAGTTTGATAAATATAACTAACTGACAAATTTTGATAAAATCTTTCTACAAATTCCAAATTTATGATTAAAAAAATACGTACTTAGTAATACTTTCGATAATGTTATAATCATCATTTTTTACTATTTACTAAATATGAAAATAAGCGATTAATTATAAATATAACTAATTTAATAATTTATAAATTATTTTTTAATCAAAATTTTATTATACGGTAAGAAAAAATAAGAAAAAAATTGTTCTTTCAGGAGATGACAATTCGAATTCATAGATCAATTTTAGATTGACCTGGATCGACCCATTTAATTATCAGCCAAATTCATTTACCTTAATCCAATCTAAATATTTATAGGGTTAATTTTTTTCAACTCTAATTCGAATTAAATGGATCGATTTCAGATTGAAATTTCTGATTGGATTGCACCCCTAATTAAGGATGTTCATAATTTGCATTTTAAGCAAAGAAGCACTAAGATTTACCCGTCTGTTCGTATCACTATTCTTAATTTTTATTGTTGTTATTACCATGTACCAAGGAAACAAGACTTAAATGCATGTAGTGACTAAGCTAGCTATGGAGAAAGCCAATTGTAGAATGTAGGAGACAACTTTTCCATCACAGAACTAAATCGTCATTGTCTTACCATGATGCATAAGATTGTGCAAGATCCAGGTAAATTTCATCCTGGGTAGGTCTATGTAACTAAATACTCAGTAGATAAATCTTGATGTTGCTCGAAAGTATATAATGTGGTACGCATATATTTGAGTGACAAGATGAAAGATGTACTCAATTTAAAAACTTAAATCGATAGAAAGCATTTGACGCATATGGTTGGATTTCTATGAACTATTTGATATGCATTTGGTAAGTGAGTAAGGTGAGTGTACAGAATGTATTGAGGATGATGATGAGTTGTACTTATAGAAAAGCATCAAGGAAAACGAGAATCCTGATTGCCAGTTGATCTCAAGGACAAAGATTTATCTACCTCGTAAGCATGCCTTTATATTTGGATATAGTTTCCTTGTTTTGTTTGCGATAACAGTGTGTTATAATTAACCAAGATAAGTAGTATAAATTTCAAAGAAAGCTTCCGTTGCTCGAGTTTTATTGTGTGCCTATGAAGTTGAATGAACATACAGTAGCTTAGCTCGATCAAATACTAATCTTAAAGGCATTCTTCTTCGTGTCATGCCTTTTAATTCTATTCTGAAAATACATATAACTTGCCGCCAAAGTGTAATAAACCAAAAGTTTCAATATTATATATGCAAATATGTGAAATTCTGGTCTGATTCTGTGGATTCTTTCATATAGACGATCCCCAAGCTAAGGAGAAGTTTGAAAGCTAGTTATAAAATCTTGTCAAATATTTTAAAAAAAGATCAATACAGTTGACCAATTTTATGTGGAGGCGTTTGGGATTATTTTTTGAAAAAAATAATTTTTTAAAATTATATTTTTTTTATTTTTTTGAAAAAATAAGCTTTATTTTTTTACTTCAAAAAAAATAAAAAAATATACAATAAAAAAAATTTTTATTATTTTTAGATAAAACTTTCTAAAATTTTAAATAAATTTTTTTTTATTAAAAAAATATGTATTAAAAAATACTGAAATCAAAAAGTTGAGAAAAGAATAAATTTGGTTTGAACAAAACGGAACTTTAAAAGGCGTTTGACATTATTTTTTCAAAAAATAATTTTTAAGTTTTAATTTTATATTTTTAATATATTTTTATAAGTATTCAGAAATTTTATTAAAAAATTTAGAAAATAAAAAAAATTTTACGTAGTAAATTTTTTTATTATATATTTTTTATTATTTTTTAGATAAAAAATTATTTTGTTTTTCAAAAAATAATATTTTTTATTAAAAAAATTCATGGACTGGCTTCCACCAATCGAAGTTTCGCGCGTTATATTTCGAAAATACTGTCAAACGCTTCTTCTAGAATAAATTTGGTTGATAAAAAAGCAGCAGTAAAAAGTAGACGTAGAAAAGAACCAGTTTAAGCTTCCAGTTAATCAAAAATCGATTTGGCAAAGTAAAGATATTAGTTTAATTTCAAACTCATTCCACAGACAATGACGTTGCATCATTAGTTTTGGAAACATTGGTTAGAAATTTCCCCAAAGGAAAACATTGCTTCAAATCTACCGCAAAGTCGACAATAATTGATGAAAGATGATAATCACGTATTGATTCTACTTAAATTGTGTCTCCATTAATGAGCGATCATGATTCACTCTACCTTGGTGTCTCAGGAGTTGAAACATGCAGTCAAGTGGTTGGTGTCGGCCACAACTCTCTCAAATCTCCCTACTTATAAGTTATAACCGCTAGTGCTTGTTCCTAGCAAGCACTACTGTCTTGGTAAATGTGTTTTTTATGAATTGAATTTTTGAAATTAATTTTGTATAATATAAATTATTTGAAAAGTAAGATTAGTGCGTTTGCTTTTTATATTTATTTGCATAAAAGATAAAATTGAAAGTAAAATTTTAATTTTAAATTTTAAAGTAAAATTTTTTACAGAAAAGTTGAAATTTAACTTGTATTTAATTTGATTTAAATGAGTTAGAATTGATATTTAAAACAAATTGAATTAAAAGTAGAATAACACGCCCTAAGCAAGCAAGCAGCAGCAGGTAAACATAGAACTAGAAAAGAAGCAGCACAAAGTAAAAGAGTAAATAGTAGTAATCAAAGGTCACAGTGCTACCAAGCAGGTGTTACTCGATCATAATTCTAACCTTAGTTATTTGCAAGTTCATTCCCTTCTAGCTCAGAACGACACTACTTCCTCTAGCCTATCACTTAAAATTATGTATTACTTCCTATTTGATATTATTCATAAACTCTTTTTTATTTTATTTTTTTATTTCATATTAATTTATTTTTTAGATAAAATAGAGTTTATTTTTAAAATCTTTAAAAATATTTTTATTTTAAAAATTTAATTTTTTAAAACTCTACCAAACATCTAATTATTCATCGGTGAATTAAATAATTTTTATTCATTCTATATTAAATAATAGCACTTGCGTACGTACTAGTATACACATCTTAGGGAATGTATAAAAATAGTTTTGAGATTAGCTTTTTTAAACGAAAAATATTTTTTATTTTTTTTGAAAAAAATTTATTTTTATCTAAAAAATAGTAAAAATAAATAATAATGATAAAATTATACGATTTAAATTTTTTATACTTTTTAAATTTTAAAAAATCTGTAAATATTCTAAAAATTTATTAGAAAATATAAACTAAAAATTAGAATAAAAAAGAATTTATAAGTAGGACGAAAGGCGCACTCGATATTTTGAATCTGATCAAGAACATCGCACTAATTTGAACCAAATCAAAGCCATTTTAGTTTTGGCGAGTAGCAATTTCTTTGTGCAAAAAGTTCAGACATGCAGGCATACTAATTGAAATTGGGCCTTGGGAAACATCTTTCACATTTTTGACGCATTTACTTACCATCCAAATTTTATTTTTTTAATCTTATTTTAATATAAATAAATATAATTTTAATATGATTTTTTTATCAAAAGTTTTGTCAAAATTTAATATTAAAATTTGCTGTTAATACAATATTAATATATAAATTTATTTTTAGATAACTTTAGTTTTAAATTTATTTTAAAAATTTATTTTTAAAAAAATGAATTTATTTCAAAACAAACACACTCTTTAAAATTGAAAAAGTAAATTTGCAAAGATTGTAAGGACCAAATTTGCTTTAGTTTAACACTATTAGGGACTTCATTTTGCTAAAATTACGTTTTTGTTCTTTCTTTGATTTAGATAATACCTGCTTTGTGATATTTACCTCTGCAGTAACTGTCTTGTTTGTGATTTATCATCAGAGAGACGATGGCCGCGCCAGAAAAAAAAAAAAAAAAAAACCTCTCTCTGCCTTTTCCTTTACTCTGACGACAGAGAAAGAGAAAGACAGGGTGTGTGATATCTGACAGCCATGACTGCTAGTGACTGACAACTCTGCAGCTACAGCAATAAGCCTGGGTCTTCTGCAGCATTTGCTTGGAGTCGCAATAATAAGTGGCAGAAAACTTCTGAAACCAGGTGGCAGACAGAGGTCTTTCTCTCTGACAGACAACCTCCCCATTGTAGAAAAAGTTAAACTCTTCCCTATACAATAAACAAACAACACCATAAAACAGATAACTCCACGCCACACTTGGAACTTTGTTTACGTATGATTATTAGACAAAATTTTAAAGTTATTAATGTAAAAGTCTTTCAAACTACTGTGTGACTTTTTATCCATTCACAGCAAGAAGCACATTAAAGATTCTGCAACCTCTTCCCTGCTGCCCGTGCCCATACAAACCCCTTGACTGATAATCTGAATGACCTATCCTGTGCAACATTTTTTCTGTTCTCAATTTTTTATTTAATCAAATCCTTATCACAGACTTCTATTTCACTTTATATAACATAAAACACGCTCATCCCTTTTCCTTCTCAAATAGAAAACCTATACAACTGTTTTGAGATTTTTTGGGAAGATGTTGAGCAGGTACCCATTCACAGCTTCACAATGGCAAGACCTTGAGCAGCAAACACTCATCTTCAGATACATGGCAAATGGAATTCCGATTCCTTCTGAACTCATACTCCCTTTAAAGAGAAACTTCTTTCTTGAACCAACCATCTCTACAGCTCCATCTCTTGCCTTTCCTCCTCATTACCCTTCATGTGAGCTAGCACTCCTTTTTCTTACTTTCTCACGATTCTATTTATTTTTGAAAGATTTCTAACAAAAATTTTTTGGTTTTGCAGTGGGATGGGGTTGTCAGTATGGAATGAGTAGCAGTTGTAGAGGAGGAAAAGGAGAAGATCCGGAGCCAGGAAGGTGCCGAAGAACCGATGGAAAGAAATGGAGATGTTCAAAAGAAGCATACCCTGATTCGAAGTACTGTGAAAGGCACATGCACAGAGGGAAGAACCGTTCAAGAAAGCCTGTGGAAATGATGAACTCTTCTTCCAAATCTTCTGCTTCTACTTCTCTATCTATCTCTTCACCAATGCCAACGAATCTTGATAATCGGTCGCCAAATAGCAACAACAAGAAAAACAACATCTTGTTTTCTCCGTACTCTTGTTCATCTTCTTCATCTAGATTCAACAACAATATCAACACCCATTACTTCCACCTGAATCACAACAACAATTACTACAATGTTGGAGAAGATTACAGGTATGCATGAGTTATCTCTCTCTTCAACTCTACTGTTGGAAGTATGGATTGCGACACAAAACCACCGTGAGAAAAAGATTCTAGGTTACAAGCAGGCACGCAAAATAAGAGACTTAATCGATGAGGTTTTGTACCGCCCCTATATTCACTCCCATGGAAAGCTACTAGGTCGATGTTTCACATTTAATTCTGTAAAATTTTTTTATCATTTTTTTATTTCATATTTTTTATTTATAAAATTTATTTAAATATTAAAAAAATATACTTTTTTATTACTTATTTAATTTTTTCAACTAAAATAAAACTTAGTTATTAAATAAATAAAAATATTTTTATTTTTACGAAAATATATTTTATAAGAACTAGGTTCCTTAAACTCAACACAAACGTGATTTCCATCCACCCTACCTTAAAATTTTCTCAAAATGGATCACTCCTGATCCCTATGTTCCCTATACAATTATGTCGGTCTGAGAACAACAATGCATCTTAAAAACATAGAAGGAAAAAAAAGCCCAACCCTCTATCAACCTTACAATATAATGAATTATAAAGTGTTAGATTGAGTATACAGCGCGACAAATCAAGAGAAAAGTATATACTGTTAGCTGAAGATCATCCCTTTTGAAATCCTCGTCTTCTTCTTCAAGGATTTACTGATATCATTGTTAGGAAAACTACAAAATACATTCCAGAGGTTGAAAAAAATTTATCAACTCATTTCAAACCGTTAAACCAGTTAACCCTGAACGTAATGACTTAGAAATTTAATTATTAGTAACGTAACTAAAGGAGGAGTTATCGTAAAAATAGACTAGGGTCAACATCTCCCTTTTTCTAAAATTCGTTCATTCTTTCTATTAAGAGTGCGTTTGGCGCAGCTTATAAAATACTACTTATTAATTTTTTTTTATTTCATATTTTTTAGTATATATTTTATAAATATATAAAAAATTTATTTAAATTTAAAAAATATAGAAAAATTTTACAGAATGAAATTTTTTATTACATATTTTTATTAATTTTTTAAAAATAAAAAAAATTAAACTTATTTTTCAAAAAAATAAAAATATTTTTTATTTCAAATAAATTTTATTTTATAAGTACTTCTAAACATTCCTTTATATAAGCCGTCTAACAACTTCTTTTAAACAATCAAGTTCACCTTTAGAGCGTGTTTATCAAAGCTTCAAATTTAATTTTATTTAAATTTATTTTTAATATAAAAATATATATAAAAAATAAAATAAAATTATTTTATTAATAAATTTTTTAAAAAATTTATTTTAAAACTTACTATAAATATTAAATTAATATACAATTTTATTTCCTATTAATATTTTTAATTTTTAATTTTATTTTTAAATTGATTTCTAAAAAATTTATTTTATTCATTTTATCTACAAGATAAATATACCCTTAGTTAATGAAGTTTTTTAGATTATTTTGAACTTCCCATATCGAAAATGAAATAATGATCAATTTGATACTAAACTTTGACTTAAGAACGGGAAGTTCAACTTTGTTTGTGCAATGTTTGTTTCTCTTTTTCCCTTTCTTCCTTTATTTCTTTTCATCTCACCAAGAAGAACTTATTATATACAGGATTTTCTTTTTGTACCAGAAAGAATTATATGCAGAAACGTACTAAACATAGGTTGGCAGACTCCCTACATAATGATAATAAAATGTTATTAATTGTGTAATCAATTGGGTTTTTTGAATGACCAGGTATAGCCATGGAGTGAAAGACATAGATGATCAGTATTCTTTCTTCTCAGATGCATCATCAGGACCAGAGAGGGAGAGTTGCTTGCAGTTGAGGCCACTAGGCTTAGGTCCTATAGAAACATTATCAGAAAAGGAGACGAAGCAGCAACACTGCTCTGTTCTAGGAGCTGATTTCAACCTAGAGAAACCAGAGAAAAAGGAAGAAACACCGAGACCACTTCACCTTTTCTTTGACGAATGGCCGACCGAGAAAGAAGAAGAAGAAGAGTCTTCGTTCTCAAAGACCCAACTCTCCATTTCCGTCCCCCTTTCCCATTCCTAATCAAGAGGTCATATCATGAAGTTGAATGCTACACACCAGGTGGATGCCCGTTCCTTGGCATTCCTTTGGACAGTGCAAGACGATTCCAAGATAGCACAAGCATTGGTAAGAACAACATTAATTAGGCCAACATGTGCACAGCTTTTGTGATGGTCATTGGAGACAGCAAGTACATCATTCAAAAGATATATTTTTAATGTAATTATTATTCTTGTATCCTAGAAAGATATTGTGATTTGGTTGTTTTCCTTTTCATGCTTATATAGCTGGTCTAATAGAGAATGTAAGGGGAGGAAAGAATTAAATGTAATTTATCTTTCGTTGTTATAGCTTAGAGTAGTTAGAAGTAGTTCTTGTTCTTTCTTTCTTTCTGAGTTTGTAAGGTCTCTCCATTAATTTCCCCTAAAGCTTCTCTGTTGCACTGCGATTGTAACATTTGGTATCCAAACCCACGATTCTTTGATCACCCATTATCTTCGGCTGTTGTAGACTTTCGTTCACCGTCTATGCTTGCAGAAGGTACTTTCGTGCAGTCACAAATGTTCTCTGTTTCGCAGATATCACAACCTACATTACCGGAATAGCTCGACGATTTTTCAACCATTCTCTCTTCGTAATTTGCTCAATTCAAACTGCTTAGTCAAAAACTCATAAGATGATAGAGAGCTAACTCACACCTACTGGGATCCAGTATCTTCCTCACCAAAATTGAACTCATTTTTCTAAGTCGTTGTCAGCAGATCTGGAAAATATTTTTTTATCCACCCACACCCTCCCTCTGCCTCTTCCTACACCTACCATGATCACCTTAATTCAACCAGACATCTCTTACTTGCATATGATATCCTCTCCATCCATCCCTGCTCATCCTACCCCTCACACCTTGACTTCACTAACAAAAATTCATTGTTCCACGCAGCTACCTGTACAACAATTTCCCTCTATCTTTCACAATACCTACAAGAGTTTACCCTACCCAATCTCAGGCCAACCTATCTTACCCATCACTTTGATCCTCAAATTGGCCATCGGGTTTCCAGTTCACAACAGCAACTATACAGTCAGCAATCTTATCTTCGACCAGCCCATCTAGCTTATTTTCCCACTCAAGTAACCCATCTACCACCATCCCATCCAACTTACTCTCCCACCACCCCACTACCCTACCTACCATTATCCCATCCTACGTACTCTCCTTCCCATCCAGCCGATCATTATGGGCCGCACCCCATAGTTAGACCAACTCCATGCCCAAACCCTCTAAACGCTTATTCCACCTTAAAACTTCTTCCCCACCAACATCGACCACTATCTACGCCTTATAGTTCACTCCACCCTTGCCTCAGTTCCCTCTTTCAGATAGCAACTATCTACAGTGCAACGAGAGATTAGAACTTCATAAGGACACACATGTTGAGTATGCTACTTCCTTGCATGAGCTTACAAATCGGAAAGAGTTTACTCCATTAGCCAACCAGAACACCACGGAATCCATCTTCGATGATATCAACTCAATATTACGGATGTTGCAAACATGACCTTACCATAGTCTAATCGAAAGTTGGAAGAATATAAATTAGATATGGGAAGGCCTAATACACTCAAAGTCATCTCCAGATACACCTTCCAACATCCTAGTAGCCAACCACACCCAAACCCACTACTGAGTCCAACCCTAACTTTGAGCTCCAACCTTACCGCATTACCGCCATCCCTTCCGCCGCATTCCTCCTATATTCCATACATTTCTGCTGCCTTCCAACGCACTCCTCCAGTACCGACGACGTCCACCTTCGTTTCTTCCATTCCTGAGCCGCTAAGCCGCTATCCAATGGTCCACTCCCGCCACACCCAACCGACAATCTCGATCGCCCACAGCTCAACACCGTCGCTAAGCCTCCGAGCCCGCGCTGAGAACCCCGGACTCGAACCTAAGAAAATGGCAAATTCGAAGAGCACATGAGCAAGCACACAAACCGTGATCTAAGAATTGCTCTAATCTCAGCGCATGATGGTTCAATGAAATCACTACTTCGTCAGTTATTCAAGCAGAGATCAATCCTTCGTTCGTCCATGACGGGTCGAACGGCCTTGCAATGTGCGTTACCCACAATGTCTGCGCCACGTCGATTCTATCTCTATGCCGCATCATCACCACGTTGTTTTGTCGTTCGCCAGAACTCATTGTCCTCGCTGGTTTATCTATTCTGGTATTCCGCAAAGACTACATGATAGTGATTGGACGGAAGGAGCTGTTTCGAAACACTTCAAGAAATGCAGCTCATGCTTGGAAGCGAATCAACGAGCCCCATCTTGCTGAGGAAGAGGCACCAAGATTAAGACTTTTTGTCACTGAACCTTGTTTCGTTGATTGGCACTGGGTATTTTTGTTCCTTCAATTAAGGGTCAAGGAACCAATGAACATCAGAAGTGGCTCTCAATGGCATCTAATATACAGATTCTATGCTGTTAATCACAAACTGAAATGGGCCGTGGTTGCAATTGTTGGACGTGGCATATGTATAATATTTAGTTTAATATAATAGTAATATTTTATTGATTAAGAAGTTATTAAAATTATTTATTATAAAAATAGTTATAATAATTTTCTATAATGAGAAAATATAATAACTTTTTATTTGAGAGAAGTTATGGCAACTATTTATTACGATGGTTGTGAATTATAAATATATATTTTAAATAATATTTGGTTTTTTTTTATTTTAATCTAACATCTAAGATTTGTTGTCAATTCTATCACCTAAAGTATTGTTTTAGAATCAAGTAAAGATTAAAAGAGAGAAATTAAGTTTTATAAAGATAAATAATTGATTAAAGATAAATACTATGGATCAAGTTATGTTTTTCTTGTTTAAATTATGTAAAAATTATTAAGTTTCTAATCATGAATTATGTTTTATATAAATTATGATATTATATAAAGTAATAAAATTATCTAACATGTGGTATCAGAGTAAGTTTTTAGAAATTGATGATTTTTAATCAAAGATTTTTTTCTTTTTTCTTGATTATGAAAATTCTAAAATTATTTATTTTGGTAGTTTGTGTTTTCTGCTGCTGTTGATATTTATAAACTTAAAACTTCTGCAAGTTTTTATTAAGTATGTATAAATTTTGTCAATTATACTATTAGCATCATGATTATATACTATTATATGGTGGTTTAGGTGATATGTTGCATAGAAAAAATTTATATCATATATATTTTATGAATAAATCAATTTCTTTCAACTATTAAATTTGTATAATTTGAATTTGTATTATGATGGTTTGTTAGTCACAAAAGTAGTCAAATCGTAAGTTTTTACAAATTTCAAAATATAGAATTTGTATATTAATTTGAATTCGCATTATGATGGTTTGTTAGTCACCAAAGTGGTCAAATCATAAAATGTCATGAATTTCAAATTATATATATTATCCATAAGTATGTGATGTTTATAATTGATATAATATTACGTTATTATTTTACGAATAATTAACGTTTATGATTATAAGACATTTAGAATCATCCAAAAATTGATGGGTAGTTCTTATAGTTCATAAACATAACGTGGTGATTTATATATTTTATTAGATTTGTTTTGTATATCCAAAGATAGCAAAATATGTCTAATTTGAATATATTTAATTATAAAATTAAGTTAAAATTTTATTTTAACATCATTATTGTTTATGTTGTATGTCGTTTCTTCACCCAAAGGAGAACTTTGATATACATTTATTGCTTAAATGAATGATTTGAATCTATATTATGTATTTAGAAGTTTGAAAGTCAAAGCATTAATTTGCGAGCATTTATTAATTTTGCAGCATCTATTTTCTTTTTTGTGCATTTGCATGCTACGTCTGTATATTGTTCAATGGACTTAATTTTTCTGATTGGTGTGAGCAAGTTCAGTTTTACTTAGTTGTACTGGATCTTGATTTAGCACTCATAACTGAGAAGCTCGCTGCTCTTACTGATGACAGCAGTGATGAAGAAAGATCTTTCCATAGTATTTGTGAAAGATCAAACAGACTAAGTTTAATATTTATACGAATGACTATTGCAAAGAATAAAGTTAACTCTCTCTAACACTGAAAGTGATAAGGAGTTTATAAAGTTTGTGGAAGAGCGTTTCCAAATAGCTGATAAGTCAGTTGCTGGGACACTTATAGGTAAATTGACCACCATAAAATTTGATAGTTCTCATACTATGCATGAGCATCTTATTGAAATGTCAAACATTGCAGCAAGATTAAAGTCCTTGGGAATAAATATGGATGAAAATTTTCTTGTACAGTTTATTATTAATTCATTACTTTCTGAATATGATCCATTTCAAATGAACTATAATACCATGATGGATAAATAGAATGTGAGTGAATTGCACACTATACTTGTGCAAGAGAAGACAAGGCTTAAGAATTTGGGAACTCATTCCGTTCATTTCATTAAGAATCAAAAAACTGGAAAGAAAGCTGAAAAAAAGAATGGAAAGAAAGCACAAAGACCATTTAAGACAAATAGGTCCTCTGCTTCATTAAATAAGAAGGAACGTAAAGCTGACAAGTGTCGGTTTTGTAAGAAACTTGGACACTACCAGAAAGATTGCCTGAAGCGTAAGGCTTAGTTAAAAAGGAAAGGTAAACATTATGCTTGTGTATGTTTCAAATCAAATTTAGCTAAATTTTCTTATAATACTTGGTGAATTGATTCCGGTTGTATCGTTCACGTTTCAAATACGATACAGAGATTCATTATGACTTGAATCACAAATCCAAATGAGAAATTTATTTTTATGAGGAATTGAGTCAAAGTTCCAGTTGAAGCTATAGGAACTTATCGTTTAATTTTAGACATTGGATATCAATTGAATTTGTTTGAAACACTTTATATACCTTCGATTTCTCGCAATTTAATTTCTTTGTCAAAACTTGACGTTCATGGATACTCTTTTAAATTTGAAAATAGATATTTTAGTTTGTTTTAAACAAAATCATATTATTGGTGCTGGTGTCTTATGTGATAGGTTATACAAATTAAAACTTGATAATTCATTTGCTGAAACACTTTTAACCTTACATTATGATGTTGGCAGTAAACAAGATTTAATGAATGAATATTCAGATAACTTGTAGTATAAGTGTTTGGGTCAAACATCCAAATCAAAACTAAAAAGATTGATAAAGAATAAAATTCTTTCGAATTTAGATTTTACCGATCTTGGTATACGTGTGGATTGTATTAAAGGAAAATAAAACCAACCACACAAAGAAAAGAGCCATAAGAAGCACACAGCTTCTTCAGATTATACATACTAATATTTGTGAACATTTGATATTTTATCTTTTAGTAGAGAAAAGTATTTTATCATCTTTATTAATAATTTTTCACGTTATGATTATATCTATCTGTTATATAAAAAATCTAATGCAATAAATGCCTTAAATGTATTTATTACTGACGTTGAAAGACAGTTAAATAGAAAAGTGAAATTATCATATCTAACAGAGGTGGTGAATATTAAAGAAAGTATGAAGAAACGGGACAATGTACATACCCATTTGCTAAATTACTTTAAAGACATAGCATATGTGCTCAATACACAATGCCAAATACACCACAACAAAATGATATAATAGAAAGGCGTAATCGTACTCTAATTGATATGGTTAGAAATATGTTAAGTAACTCATCTTTACCCAAATTATTGTGGATGCATGATCCATGTATTTATTAAATAGAGTTCCTAGTAAAGCAATTCTAAAAACTCATTTTGAACTGTGGACAATAAGAAAACCTAGTTTAAGACACTTGCATGTTTGGGGTTGTACGTTAGAGGTAAGAATTTATAATCAATATGAAAGTAAGCTGGATGCAAGAACAATAGTGGATTTTTTATTGGTTGTCCAGAAAAATCAAAAGGGTATATATATTATTGTCATAACCATAATAGAAGAATTGTTGAAACTGAAAATACTAGATTAATTGAAAATGGTGAAGTCAGTGGGAGTGAAAAACCACTCAAAGTGGAAATTAAACAAATTAGAGAATAAATTTTTCTACCTCAAATTTCTTATAAAATTGTTGCTGTTATAGCTGTAGAACATTTTAACAGTATACAAAATAACAAATAAATGAAACTCTTCTGAATGACATAAATCTTGATAAATCTATTGTAAATGAGCCACAAGAAATAGCATTAATAAGATCTAAAAGGCAAATAAAATCTGCTATTTCGAACGATTACGTGGTTTACTTACAAGAGTCAGATTTTGACTTAGGCATTAATGATGATCCAGTTTTATTTTCACAAGCCATAGATAGTGCTAATAGTTCTGAATAGATAGATGCCATGAATGATGAGCTAAAATCTATGCATGTAATAAAGTCTGGGGACTTATTAAATTGCCAAAAGGAAATAAGTGTACTGAATTGTAAGTGGGTTTTTAAGACCAAACGTGACTTAAATGGCAATATTAAACAATATAAAGTTAGACTTGTTGCTAAAAGTTTTGCTCAAAAGAATAGCATTGACTATAATGAAACATTTTCTCCAGTTTTTAGAAAGGACTCATTTAGAATCATCATGGCTTTGGAAGCTCATTATGATTTAGAACTATATCAAACGAATATGAAAACAGCTTTTTTAAATGGAACTTTAGATGAGGAAGTATATATATGTGTCAATCTGAAGGCTTTTCGGTTGAAAAAAAAGAAAAATTGGTATGTAAATTTAATAAATCAATATACGGACTTAAGCAAGCTTTCCGATAATGGTATCTTAAGTTTAATGATACTATTATCTCTTTTGGATTTAAAGAAAATATTGTTGATCGGTGTATATATCTAAAGATTAATGGGAGCAAATTTATATTTCTAATTCTGTATATTTATGATATCTTGATTGCTACAAATGTTTTAGTCTATTACAGAAATTTCTTTCTAAGAACTTTGAAATGAAAGATATGGGAGAGGCAACTTTTGTGATTAGTATTAATATTTATCGAGATCGATCACAAGGATTGTTAGGATTGTCTCACAAAGCATATGTTAATAAAATTCTAGACAAATTTGGAATGAGAAATTGCTTGGCAAGTATTGTTCCAATCCAAAAAGATGACAGATTTAGCCTTACGCAATGTCCAAAGAATGAATTGGAACGCATACAAATAAAAGATATTCCTTATGCATCTCTTGTTTGGAGTCTGATATATGCTCAGACTTGTAAAAAACTAGACCTGACATCAGTTTTGCCATCGAAATTCTAACCCGATATCAAAGTAATCTAGGACATGATCAATGGAAGGCTGTAAAGAAAGTATTAAAATATTTGTAAGGAACGAAAAATCATATGCTCACTTATAGAAGATCTGACAACTTGAAAGTTGTTGGATTTTCGGATTCCGACTTTATTGGATGTGTTGATAGTAGAAAATCCACATTTGGGTATATGTTTTTTTGGTTGGAAGAGCAATATCTTGGAGAAGTGCAAAGCAATCTGTCATTGTTACTTCAACTATGGAAGTTGAATTTGTGGCATATTTTGAGGCCACAATTCAAACTAATTGGCTGCAGAACTTTATTTATAGGCTTGGCGTTGTCAACAGTATTGCCAAACCGCTGAAAATTTACTGTGATAATTCTGCAGCAGTTTTTATCTCTAAGAACGATAAGTATTCTAATGGTGTTAAACATATGGAATTAAAATATCTTGCCGTTAAAAAAAAAGTTCAGAAACAAAGAGTGTCAATTGAGTATGTTAGCACAAATCTGATGATTGCGGATCCATTAACTAAAGAGTTGTCTCCAAAGATATTTACCGAGCATGTCGAAAGAATGGGTATCATTGAAAAATTTTAATATTTACGTATTTGACACTCGAGCTCATTTATATATTGTTTATGTTATATGTATCATATATTTTCTATTGGTATATACATCAATAATTTATAGAAACACTGAGAGAATTTGTCTTTTATATAGACATTAGGTGGACCATTATGGTAATTCTTATTTATAGATCTTATTAAATTTAAAACTGATTTTGTGGTACATAAAATAAACTATATCGAGTTAACGATATAGAACCACCGTGACTCGTGTTAGTCTCTACTTAATAATGATATTATGGTGCAACCAATGAACGAAAGGATTTATTTTATTGCGAATTAAGTTTTATTAAACTATAAAGTTGAAATTATAACATATGAGCCAAGTGGGAGAATGTTAGATTTGGCCCATGTATAATATTTGATTTAATATATAATGATAATATCATATTGGTTAAAGAGTTATTAAAACTACCAATTATAAGAGAAGTTATAATAACTCCCCACTTGGGAGAAGTTATGGCAACTACCTACTATGATAGTTGTGGGTTATATATTATTAAAGAAATGTTTGGTCCTCTCTCTATCTTAATCTATATCTAAAGCTTGTTGTCAATTCCATCACTTAAAGTATTGCTTTAAAATCAAGTAAAGATAAAGAGGAAGAAATCATGTGTTCTAAAGTAAACAACTTATTGAACATGAGCGCTATAGATAAAGGTATGTTTCTCTTTTTTAAGTTATGTAAGAATCATTGAATTTCTAGATCATAATTTATGTTCTATGTAAATTATGATACTACATTGAGTAATCAAACTATCTAACAGCAATATGCAATGACTAGAAACCATTGCAACTTTTGGTCCAAAGATTGATAAATTTGTTATTCACAATCCTACATTAACTATAAGCAAATGGTGGTGATGCTTTAGGAAGGGTTACACCCATTCAATTGTCTATGCTTGGTGATTTCAAATGAGAAGGACCACCGAGTGCATGGCTTCCTCATTGCTGTGCAATTACCCGTTGCCAACCAGATCAATCTTAGCATTTTGTTCAGGCAGCAACCACGCAACATTCCTCGGACACTATGGGATCACGTAGCATACCCCTTCCTTCTTAAAGAGACACTAACCTTTAGCTGTCACTTGTTACCATGTCTTCATTTCTATTTTGCATACCTGTACATGTGCTCCTCTCTACGACATCAAGTATTCATATTGACAGACTCATGTTCGAGAGGATCTCTACAATTGGTTATTAAGGTGCCTATAGGCACACTTTGTTCCCTTCGCCTTACGCCGGTCTCCGCCAAGATTGAACTGCTGACAGTGATACTTGTTGATATCCACAGGAATTTAGACAACCACCCCTTGAATTCTTCTCCACCTCACTGCTCTTGCACTCATCTATTTTCAGGCTCAGTGGAGGCAACAAATCATCCGTCTAAATATCTCACCTACAATTGCCAACTCAAGCTACTGACAATGCTAATTTGGGTATTTACTGCACTAGAGGCATTCCCCTCTCTCAGCGAGAACAGCCTCTTTGTTGATCCTTCCAAGCCTCAAAAGGTGATGCATTGTGGTACGCTTCTATCATTAACAGCCTTACGTGGATTCTTGTGTCAGCCAAGATTATATCCTCGAATTGTCAAACATTGTAGCAGCATTGCACCAACTGTGACAATTTTAATGACTATCTCTTTCTATGGGCCATGGCTGACTATACTTCCATTAGGTTCTGCGCTGCCACGACTCTGGCACCGACTACACATTTTGTCATATCTTCTCACAAGCAAACAGATGCGTCTGGGACGAGTCGTATCAAGCAACCTTCATGCTATCTGCAAATGTGGTATAAAGCCACCTCTGCAGCTACATGGGCCAAGCCAACAAAGACAAAGGAATTGTGGATATTAGTTCCGGCAGCCAACAGTCGGCGGCGCTGTTGGCTTGGTACAGTCAGTGTTCTATACCCCCAGCAAAAACGTCGGTCATTGCCAAGGCAGCATAAATGGGTAGTTATATTGCTGAGATATGCCTATGCTAGCCACTTCTGTAAAGAGAAAGCGACATAATGGTCACTGATCTGGCTAGTATCCTGCACAGAAGCATGTGGGTGCCTGCTGCCCCCTCCACACACCGACAACGACTCTTCCCAATCCCTAGTTCAGCCTTGCTAAAGCATGGAGCTTGCGATATCAGTCAGCAGGAAACCTTTTCCTCCTTACAACTTGCAAAACCTTTTCGGTCACTGTTTTTACTTGATCATATATGGACAAGCACCCCAAGGATCAATTATCACATTTGAGACTCGGCAGAAACAATGACACTATACTTCACAACTTCAAATTGTATATTCCAGTAGCCCAGAAGTGTACAACACATTCGACACATCCATAGAAGTCTGTCGCAGCGTCCCAGGCATTTCTTTGTTTTCGTACTCTTCCGGCTGATGGCACTATTTATTGCAAAGCTCCGAAAATAAAGGACAATTTGCTTGGCTCTAATGTCATTTGGAAGACTTTACCTCTCTCCGAACGCGATTTGACTTCAAGGACGAAGTCTTGTCTCAAGAGAGTGGGAATGATACACACCAGGTGGATGCCCGTTCCTTGGCATTCCCTTGGACAGTGCAAGACGATTCCAAGATAGCAATCATAGCACAAGCATTGGTAAGAATAACATTAATTAGGCCAACATGGTGCACAGCTTTTGTGATGGTCATTGGAGACGGCAAGCACAGATATCTTTTTGCATGTAATTATTCTCTTGTATCCTAGAAAAATATTGTGATTTGGTTGTCTCTCTTTTCATGCTTATATAGCTGATCTAATAAGGGGGAGGGAAGAATTGAATCTAATTTATCTTTCGTTGCTATAGCTTAGAGTAGTTAGAGATAGTTCTTTTTCTTTCTTTCTCTCTGAGCTTGTAAGGTATCTCCATTAATTTCCCCTAAAGCTTCTCTGTTGCACTAGGATGTGTAACATTGAAGTAATTATTTGATCTGAAATACTTTATTAATTGTTGGATTATATTATCATGTGAGAATAACATTTGAGTTTTGATGGTTTAGTGCAGATGCATGAGGAGGGCAGGAAAGAGCACACTCTGCATAGAGGGATTTTATCGCAACATGTCAGACTACTGCTGTAGTGCTCTCTCTCTCTCATGGGATTTAATGTACTCTTTTTCTATTTGTAGACAAACTTTTTGTGTTGCATCGCTGGCCTTCTGATCAGGTCTCGTATCCCTTTTGAATTTAGTCTAATGTCTTCCTCAGTGCAGGAGGAGAACGTCTCGCTACATATTTGTTATATGCCATTAATGCTATGTGCGTTACAAATTAAGCCTCACTGCTAATGTAAATAGTCAGTCAACTGGTGATTTCTTTCTTCTTTTCATCCGTGGATCAAGGTTATTTGGTTTTGAAAGTGATCGAATAGGTCCCTAAACTAATGAAAATTTAAGAGTGCGTGTTGCAAGTAACTCATTTATTTGTGTGGAAAAAAACAACAGATCAGATATCTAAGAAATTTTTAGATGTTCATGTGAGTGTCTGATTTTCTTGCGAAGAGTTCTGTTCAGACAGCTTATTCATTATCTCTGTTGAAATGGAAAAGTAAAAGAAAAAGTATATATTATAAATACTTGAAACGAAGGGTTTGATGACAGTACTTCAAATTTCAACACGAACAATAAAAGAACAGTACTACAGTAGTAAACCAAAGGCTTAGACATGCACGTATTTAACCAGACTTAGGTTATGTTTGGGATGACTTATTAAAGGGGTTTCTGAATTTTTTAAGTCCAAATAACTTTCCACACTGCCGTAGAAAATCTTTTAAAAGTTTAAAGAATATGAAAAGTTATACATTATAAAATATTATATGTACATATTTATAATTTTTTTTTAAATATTTAAAAGTTCTTTTTAAGCTCTATTTTTTCAACCAATCCAAACGTGTCTTCAATGAGAAGGTTGTTTTCTATAATTCCTGAAAACTTATGTACACGCTAAATCAACAATGAGCTTTTTTATTGAAAAAAATAAAATACATTTTGCAAGGTTATTAGTATTAAAATTGATTTGTTTGTCTCCCAAAAATTCAATAGCTTAGCTATTCGTGTTTTAGTTATCTTTGAATTCTACTTTCTCTCGACAGATTTAGAGTTTAGAGCATTTTATATATTTCACTTATGCATTTCAAATTTTATTTCCAAATCTAATTTTTACTCCAAAATTAACTTCAAACTGAACTCTACTTCTCCAAACTCCATCGAGACTTACTTTCATGCAATTAAAATATACCATAATAGAGATTCATAAATAAAAAAATAATTTTGATAAGCTTTATTTCTAACTATTTAGATTTTAAAGCTACCTATATCTATATCATCAGAGTATGTCTTTTGAATTTTCTTATATGAATCTTTTAAGCTAGACATGTCTTGTTCATCCATATAACTTTTCACATTATGATTTTTCATTATCTGATATCTAAGTTGTTAGTTGGAGATGTTGAGACATTATGTAAATAACGTCCTTTTTCTATAGTTTTCTAATATACATTAACTTACATTATATAAGTTTGTATATTTTTATGCAAAAAAATTCTAATAAGTGTAATCAAATTTCAAGTTGTATCTTGAAATTTTATATCCTAATATGATTGTGCTACTGTCATACCATCACATTTTGAATCACGTCATTGTATTGCTCTTGTTTGCACGTGAACGTTATTGCTATAACAAATCGATAGAATTAGTTGATCAATTTCATTAAAGAGATTCGCCACCTTTGATCTCCACCATGGCTATCTTACATATCACAGCTAGCATTGCGTATCATCTAATCCGATCAAGTGTGGTTGTGTACTATAATTACCAATTTCTATCATCTGAATTGTCTCAAAGTTTTGAAAAATCACTACGATACCAACTATGCTCTCCTTCACTAATCGCTACTCGATGGTTGCTAGATCTAGTTACTAGATCACTGCCCTTGATCACCTCACAAATCTCAAATTATTGTCCTGAAGAAAGAAGAAGAAGACGAGAAGGAGAGGAAGATGTAGCTAGAGAAGAAAGAAGAAAATGGTTAAGAGGAGGGAAGAAGACTCTGCCACGGTCAAGAAAAAAGAAAAAAAGATTTCAGTGATGTCGGAAACCTTTCCATTAGTTATTCAATCTTGAGGTGTCTGTATTACAGAAATTCTTTTAAAGAGTTTAATTATGATTTGATCTCATTTAATGTTGACTTAAATAGCTGAGAGAAACTCTTTTATATTTGTGACAAGACAAATCATTTGTTGAACTAGAAAGTGGATATAAAAAATATTGTACTAAAAACCAAAAAGCCAAGAGATGGGTACTATGTTTATGACTTTAGAAAATATGAATATTATTGCGTTTACCAACTGCTCGTGGAATTTGGAGTGTCAAAAGCTGAAATTTTGAGTGTTTGTCTTAAACCAATAGTCTCATTGCCAAACAAAGTGAAAAATCTCCTTTTATATATTATGGAAAATTATCCAAATTTTTTTTGAGGTCATTATGATAATATGGTCATAATAGATATTGATGACATCATAACATAGCACAACTAACGGCATGTATATTTTTGTCTAGATTGGATAATAACTTATAACAAATTCGTGAAGAGAATACACAAAAAACTAATTCTGAATTTAAAAGAATGCTATTTTATCGTATGTTGTAAAGTAGTGTGCCGTTCTGTTTGTCGAACTTAAAAAGTGTTTTGATGATTATAATGATTATAAATTATATTCTATATATTAGATTAGACTAATTGTTTGAATCAAATTATGCTGATTTTTACAAAGTAGAATCATTATACATGTAGCAGACGAATAGCCCGTTATATATACGAGAGAAGCCTTTGGTACAGAATAATTGTTGAATAGCTAACTACATGAAGGATAACTCTTCATTAAGCACAAAATAGCAAAAATTAGCAAACTATTAGAACATAGCATTGAGATGTGAACTCGATAGCCAACATAACCTAGAATTAGATCTTCATTATCTAAACGGATCCGGAAACTACTTTTCTACTGCTCGCCAACAAAGAACAACTCGAATGATCGTGACCATCTTACACTTTACAGAAACGGCTTCAAAAATAGTTAAGCACAAGATTTTGATTAGAGTTATACTATTATATCAATAACAATTTCACATCAAGAGTTTATCAATATACATAACTAAAGATGTTAAAAAGATATGAGACAAAGGAGCTATCACAATTAGGCGACTTGGATCTAAGTAATAAGTTAAGCATCTTGATTGTCATTAACATTCAAAAAAGATATGACTAGTCAAGTCATAAAAGAATATCTCAGGCTTTACCTACTATTCTACTACATTCATACATTATCACATTACACTGAGCAACAAGATGAATTGATATATTATACATTAAGCTACAATGCGAAATCACTCTATAAGCGAACAAAAAGAAACTTTAGAGATACGAAAGATTCACAAAGAATATTCAACCCTCAGTTTATCACATGACAGTATACAACACATGTAAAAAACGGTTGTTGATTGAATTCTCAACCACATCCCATTCAAGAGCAATTAAAGCAATGCAGTTGACGAATGAGGTCTAACAGACATGAAACTTCACTAGAGAACTATATAATTGTGGGGAGATATTGAAGCCAATCCAAGAAAGAAAAGTTTGCATGTAGGATGAGAGATTACATAGACCAAGTAGAAATTTAAACTGCCGAGGTCCTACAATTAATGCCACTGGAAAATCAAATCAGAGCTTAGTTTAAGAGAGTTAAATACTAGAAAATGGCTACCTGAAGACCTACTAAGATATTTTATAAAAGCGGCACACTTCTCAACTATATGTGATATGAAGATGGGACGCGGACCACATTGGTGAGTAAACGCAACATTGTAGCTACACGAAAACACTAATGGGAGAAAAATAAACCATGGAAGATTCAAAACTGAATAATTGCAAGAAAGAGAGCAATATAAGCAGCAAAAGAGGCTAATGTTCCAGTAACAAAGATAAGAGAAATGAAAAATAAGAAATGTAATGAGAAGCATATATAGCCAATACTATACTTATTTAGCCAAGCTTTTACCACATGAGAGACTAAATACTAACCAGTTTTTGTCTTAATTGTCTCACCTTGCTTTCATTGAGATCAATTCATATTGTGAGAAAGATTTTGTGCTAAAATCTTGAGATTGTAGCCTTCACATTGAATCTTCGTTAAGTGCATGTTGTACTTGGTGGTAAGGCTTGGTTAGGACCAGAACGAGTCACTATCATGTAAGTCAGCTATTATTGTATAGTGAATAAAAGAATGTCTACGAGGCTGTAATAGGTTCGTCTTGTGAAGAGAGTCTGTAAGGTAAGTGTGTTTGAAGAAACACTTTGTATTGTTGATAGTAACAGTTTAAAATGTTAGTGAATTTTTATGTTTGTCGGGGAGTGAACGTAAATGTAGGCAAAGACATTTACCCAATCATGTACATTTTTATGTACTTATGATTGTGAAAGTTACTTACTTTGTTTTGTTTTAAATTGTATTAAAACTCTGACATTTCTCTTTGTAGGAAACCGTCTAAACAAAGCTAACTATATGGTTACTATCTTGTATTAAATTAGCATTCGTCTAATGAAGAGAATCTATATGGTTTCTCTTTGTTTTGTTTGTCAACGAACTAGTTCCACCATAGTCGATTAAAATACTGCTATATGTAGGAAATGTTATTACAAAAATTTGTAGATATCAATTCAATTCGCCTCTCTTCTATTTAGTTGATTGTATAAGTATCAAAGTAGGTCTCGCAACATAAGATTTAACTACCTTGAGGAGAAGATCATATGGTCAGCTCAACTTTTATGGAGAAAAAAGGAAGATCATTTTATTGCTCTCCGTTATTCAATGGAAAAAATTATAGAAAATGGAATATGAAAACAACAGTATCTTTAAATGCTCAAAACTAATTTATATAGGTGATTGTTAAGGAAAGAGTTGAAGCTATTGAGCAAATTTTAAGAACAATAATACTTCTTTAAATTTTTGTTCTACGGAATTACTATATTGTGATTTAAGTGTTCAACAATTTAATCACATTCATCTCTATCCGATAGCAAAACAAGTGAGGCCCAAGTTACAACAATTATAAGAAGGCAAAATCAAGGTAAACCACTGAAATGAAGGCAAAACCTTATAAAATAAATATAGGATCGGATTTTCACACTAAAATAATTAGTCAATTTCTTATAGGTTAGCGTCTGCTATTTATAAGCACGTACTCATTCCAGCACCTAGTTAATATAGAACTATTAAGATTGTTTAGAGTCGTGATATAGAGCTCCCAAAATCAATTTGTTCTAAAAGATGGATGAAAAGGACGAATAAATATATAGCTAAGTATGATGCTGCACCAATAACTGGCAATAAAAAGTCTGCGCTACTGAGTACTACTAAACTTCAGATGGTTTATAGTCAATTGATTTATAAAGAGGCTGAAACTGAAGAGGGATACCAAATAATATTGCAAGCATCATAAGAATTATCGCAAAGGCTAAAAAAAGTAAGAAAGACTAATGACCCGAATAAGATTTCAATTGATGATCTAAATACTATAAATGAGAGCTTACTGGCCCCAAATAATGCCTCTCAAGTTATACTTTAAATCTTAACATCTCACAAATGAAGGAAAGAAAAAAAAAAGATAAATATTTAAAAAGCAGTAATAGAATTAAGAAGGTATGCAAAAGCTATTGTAAGAGTTAAAGCGAAGACAGACAGAAAATTTGCTTACTGTAATAACTATGGTGTTAAATATGACAAAAATAATTGTCCTGAAAATCCAAATACAAAGAAAAAAGTAAATAATTTGGTTAGTTTGATTCCTAACATATTATGTTTCTTTTTGAGAAAAATATTTGAAATTGATATTTGTTTTCACTTTCATACTTGATAGCTATTGATAGAGACGATGAAGACAAAAATACAATTGAAGATAAAGACAATGATGATGAAGAGTTAGCTATTCATTTTGAATAGCTATTACAATTGTATGTAGTATCAACTAGTTATATTATTGCTTTGGTGTTTTTGGATAAGCACTTAGATTTGTATTCAAACTTCTTATATTATATTATATTATATTATATTATACATATATATATATAGTCGGTCTGTATATGAATGTGAAAGTGCTTCCAAGAAACAGTAAATGGGTAGTGACAAAAAAAGTGAAAAAAAAGAGTGTGTTGAAAAACAAAAGAAATAAGCAAACAGGAAAACCAAAAGGTGAAAAAGAGTAACAAAATAGCAAAAAAAAAAAAAAAAAAATGCTCACCAGCTGAAGAACAGTGAGTTCACTGGCCGGAAACAAGTGAGCTCATTAGTAGACCAGGGAGCTCACTGGCAGCTAGCTCACTTGTCAGCTGCCAGTAAGCTAGCAAAACTCAATGTTTAAAAAGAAAATAAATTTCTTAAGTTGCATTGTAAATAAAATAAAAAAATAGCATGTTCAATTTGTTTAAACTTCATTACATAATAACTGTTAACAAAACAAATGATGTCTACCAACTCACTGGCTGAAGACCTTCGGCTAACAAGTTCACTGGCAAAAAATAGTCTGCTCGCTTGCCAAGTAGTAGTGAGCTCAGTAGCAGCTCAATGGTATTGGCTAGTTCACTTGACCCCTGACTAATCAGACAGTGAGCTATGCTAGCTCACAGGTGAAATGCTCTTCTATTGGTATTCCCTTCCCAGCTAGATGCACAGATGAGCTTTGCAAGCATAACTTCCACATCTACATTCACAACTACCACATTCACCTAATTATATCTTCAGATGATTCCACATTCACATTCATATAACATTCACATGACATTCACATTCACATAGTTATCATGTTTATGATTCCACATTAACATGACATTCTTTCGTGCTGGAATTTTTTTTTATTTCATCAACCAAAAAAATAAGATTTGATTACAAGTTTGCATAACCAGAAATTCAAAGTTCATTGTAACGTGAAAAGCATTATATTGCATAATCCTACACTACTCAATATAAATTGTATTTGTTGGAATGTAATGCAGCAATATTGTGTACATCTCTAGCAAAGTTGGTCTTGCATGCAATCCAATTCCTAATTGTTGTCTCTTGTTATTGTCTCTTGCTGGTGTTGTCTCTTTCTGTTCTTATTGTTGTCTCTTGCTGGTGTGTCAGTTTTTGTTGTTGTCTCATGATGTTCTTGTTGTTGTCTCTTGCTATATTCCCAGCAAGCTCTAGAACTTAACAATCATTTAAGCATATCAATCAACAAAATTGAAACCAAATGACAATCGTAGTTATTATCAAATTGTTCTAATAGCATCAATCAATTATGCATAACTAAACTTGTCATTCACATTCACACAACACAGCATGAATTGAAACAAAATACACATACCACATCACTTATAAAGCTCTCCGCTCGCAGGCAGAGCTCTTAGGTTGCAACAATCCATAGTAAATGAAATTGATAATGTTATAAAAAAATTTGAAAACTTTGGAACGGTAAAATCATAACACTGCAACAAAAAGGGGTCTAAAAGCTACCTGAAATTCAATTTTTAACTAGCGCTCGAACGCTCTGGCCGCAACAAAGGACGGCAAACAAATGGCGGGGAATCCTAAAATTGAACGCGGTAGAAGACATAGAAGAAGGAGAAGAAAAATTCATGCCTAGTTAGCCCTAATTTCGTTTGTCAGCTGGCGATCGAACGTTGGACCGACGACGAACAAAATGCTATGGTTTGAAGCAGGAACAGTTATTATTTTGAGAGTGATTAAAAAAGGGAAAAGAGATGAGGGAGAGCCGAACCTGCAACAGGAGAGAAGAAGGCACGGGCGGGAGGGATCAGGCTTGCGGGAGGGAGCAGCGAGCTCGCTCCGAAGAAGAACAGAAAAAATGATGGTGAGAAGAGAGCAGCACAAGCATGAATCAATATTTATGAGTGAGATTATGAAAATACACTCGCTACTTGTCTCTGCGATGAGCATCTAGCGAGTGTGCTGTGGACCGTCGAATCAAGATCTGACTGTCCACAATGCGATCTGCACAATAAACTCGATCTATATATATATATATATAGGAGAGGGATAGGGGCACTCCCTCTCCGGTTTATGATCGGTGTGACCTCCAAATTCAATCTTCACCGTTGGATATGAAGAACTATGAGTTAGAAACATATCTATAAAATTTCAACTCAATCGGATTACGAATTCACATCCATCCGGTCACTTGATCAAGATGACAGAAATGATACAATATATATATTTTTAAATTTTCTTACTTTCTGTCATCTTGATCAAGTGACCGGATGGACGTGAATTCATAGTCCGATTGAGCTGAAAATTTATAGATATGTTTCTAACTCACAGTTCTTCATATCCAACGGTGGAGATTGGATTTGGAAGTCACCCCGACCATAAACCGGAGAGGGAGTACCCGGGAGTGCCCCTATCCTTCCCTATATATATATATATATTAATATTATTGATCTAACTACTTTTTAATATTAGACAATATATGCTACACAAGTAATTATACGAATTAAAAAAGTCAATTTTGGGTCAGCCTGATTCCAATCCCACTTTATTTAATTTGTTAGGTCAATTCGAATTGATCCAAAACTGATTCTAATACGACTAAAATCAAAACCAAACCTAACTTAAATGGTTAAGTTTCGAATTCAGTTCGCAGATTGATATATTGCAACCTCTAAATTTCCTTGCGGTTCTTAGCTGTAGTGTATCATGTTACTTCAAAACTAAATAGCAAACGGTCTACTGTGTAGCAAGCATCCTGTTAATCCCCACAATATGTATCTCAAATCATTTAAAACAGTACTTATAATCAAACATGTTTAATTTCAAAAATCATTGAAAAATTGTTAGTATTAATTTTTATAACTCATTGGTTATTAAATATCTGATCTCCATCAAGATACACTCAAACAATCAGCGCCACGCAATGCTTACACCGTCTTAACTAATACAAAGCGACTCATTCACTTTAATGTAGTAAGTATATCCAAGAGCATATAAATTGATAACTAAAATTTTTTCGCCTATAGGAGTAAACACAACCATATACTTATAAATAAACATAGCACGAAATATGATATATGCACATATATAATAGGGAAGAAATACTTAGTTTTAAGTAAAATATCAGTAATTTCGATATTGCAGTGGATAAATTCTTTATGCATTATTAGATATTTGTAATGAAGATGCTAGTAGGTTTGAACTCATAAGCAAAGCGAGGCTATCTTCTTTGTTTCTATTATAATCACATTTATGGTCTTAGTACTGCGATACAACTTAAATTGTTAAGCTAAAATTAGAACTACGTTTTATGAATGGACTTGCATGCCCCCTAACTTAGGCTATGCCTTTTTGTTTATAACTTGTAGAGTTTACATATTATTCAAATCTACAGAATTTTTAATGAATTTAACTAGAGCACTGAAAATCCCTATTGGACTTGGTCTAAAACACTAAGAGTCCATATTGGACTCATATTCTCTAAATGCCAGATCCAGACGTCGCTGATGCCGCGCCTGGGAAACTTTTTGGCGTCCTGAGTCTCTTTTATCTTGGCGCTAAGGACATCATTCAAATGGTGTCCTTGGTACGCTAGCTTTGATGGCTGCTGTCCGGGCAGCAGCCAAGCACCGAGGCTAGGTGCCTCCCAGCTCCTCTTTCCAGCTGGCACCCTGGGCAAGTCCGACAGTTGATCATCGGCCTCCGGTTCCGACGAGACCGTCTCCTAAGTTCCTTTATTTCTGTCGATCCACCACTCATATCACCTCCTTCCTTGTTCTTCTCGACTCTTGTATCATTCCCCTCTCCTTGAAAATTGACTTCGTCCTCGAAGTCAAGTAGACGAAGATCATCACTGAATGGATTAAAATTTTCAAGTGATACTCGACGGCCGTCCTTGAGTTGCGATACATAGAAAATGAGATGTATCTTAGAAATGGCTGGCAAGACAAGCGGATAAGCAGTTGACCCTACTTCTCTCTCTACCTTGAAAGGCATATAGTTTCGAAACCGTAATTTGTGATGCCTACATGCTGCCATAGAGGACTATTGATGACCCCGTACTTTGAGGAAAACCCTATCACCAGAAGCATAATGCTTCAATGTTGATTGGCTAGTTGTTTCATGCAATTCTGAGCATGATGCAGATGCAGTTGGGGCTCCCGTAGTATTTCGTCACACTCTCATAGTTGAATCCTCAACTCATCAGTCCTGGTGTCACCTACTAGAAAAGCAATTAGTGGGTGGGGGAGGGCGGCCATAGACTTTCACAAAGGGAGTAGTCTACATAGCCGAGTGTGTGCTTGTATTGGAGGAGAATGTTAGTTAAAACAATAGTAGAAGCGAAAATAATCTTGTAGGAAATTACTAATCTCCAGCCATAGTCAATCCTTCTTCTTGTTTTAGTTTTTCAACTCAATGAGTTCTTCCAACACAATAACAACTCACTATGATGGAATAGGATATCTCTGTTGAATTGCATGTGTTGGGGACCCAAATGAATTCTATTTATAAAAAGTGAAGTAGTTTCTCCCATCAAGAAACTACCTCCACAACATGATAACTACCAAATAACTACATGAAATAACTACCCAATAACTTCACTCAATAGAATAACTATTAGAACATGGGATAGTTACTATAACTCCCATATTTAATTATTATAATTATGTCACACAAAAATAAAGACCATAAATAATGTGTGACATTAAAATAATGTCCAACATTTTCCCACTTTGTCTGAACTTTTATTTTATCATAATTTTCAAGTAGTTTGGTATTCCATATATCTAAACAAAAGAATAGAATTACATGAATCATGGCGGTAATTTTCTTTATAAATAAAAATTTTCTTCCATGTATTATAATATAATTTTTCTTCATTTGAATAAACTCATATATTTATAAATAAACCTCAGATGTTTATTCTGGGTCCTCAAAATATTTGTCATTCTCAACATAAATGTATATGAATAGAAATGAGAAAACAAATTTAATCCAGAGTTTCATTACAGAGAAATTGATATCATATCAACTTAAATAGTAAGCGACAAATTAGGACTAAGTCCTATTTTTATTACATGATCCTTAAACAACTGTGGTGGCATGCCTTTTGTTAAAGTATCTGCAATCATCAGCTTAGTACGAATGTACTCAATTTGCACTTCATTTGTTTTAATGTGATCTCTAATTGCTAAGTACTTAATGTCGATGTGTTTATTTCAACTTCTACTTTTGTTATTCTTAGCAAAGAATACAATAGCTGAATTGTCACAAACATCTTCAATGGCTTAGAGATAGACTCAACAACTCGAAGCCCAGGATACTCGAGGGATACTAGAGGGATTTGCCAATGGATGACTTCTACCGAATGAGGCCTCCCATCTGCAAGTTCTACTTTTAGAGGCCGAACCGATTCATGAGCTGGATATAAATTATGTGTGCTCCCTGAATCAATCAACAAGAAGACTTCTTGTCTTTTTATTTGGCCTACAACATACAAAGCATTTGAGAACCTACCAATACATTTGGCGTTAAGGGACAAGCTTGCACCTTCGACTTACTCCTCTTCTTCTGTTGCAGATTCATTCTCTTTTTCTTCTTCCCTTAAATTCTTGACAAAGATGGAATATAATCTGGTAGCGTGCCCACGTTTGTATTTGTCATCACAGCGAAAGCACAATCCTTTGGTGCGCCTGCTATTGATGTTTGCTACTGACAGGGATGAAGTCTTGGGTCTAGAAATTTGCATAATGTCAGTAGATGGGCCAACTAGAGTCCTGTTAGCTGAGATAGAAGTATTGTTTGGCTGCTAGAATGAGCTGAATCGACTACGCTGCTAAGCATAGTCTGTAGAGAACTTGTGTTCGTACATTCAAGCCAGTAAGTATTGTGTCTAGAGGTCCTCTGGTCTGGAAGTCATAACATCCATGGGCAGCCTTTTTAATAGACCTTTACAGATTCTGCCTATCAAATCTTTCTTAGTAGTGGATGGAAGTTTTGTCCTAAGTTCTTCGAAGACCGCCTGGTAATCTCTTATGGTTTGTTTGGATATAGGAGTAATAAGTAAGAAAAAATAAGAGTAAGATTAAATAAGAGTAAATTATTCGAGTGGATATAAGAGTAAAATAATAATTTAATATCGTCTTGTTTGAATATAACAATAAGAGTAATGAAGAGTGAATAATTATTCTTTTTTAGTAACTGAAGAGTAAATAAGAGTAATTTTAATAGAAAGTCTGAAATATCTTTTTGTATTTGGTATGCATGTTGGAGAAGTAAGTATAGTTTCTTATTGTTTAGTGTGCTTGGGACAACTTTCAGGAGTCATTTAGGAGTGAGAAATATTGGTGTTGGTGCTGTGTAGCGTGTTGGTTCTCTCTCGGTGCACACGCCTGAGCTAGATAAGGAGAGCGTAGATAAAAAATTACAGGACATCAACATGTAAACACAACAAGTTGGGACTGATTACATCTACCATGTAATAACATGAACAATCTTCAATTGAACAAATAGAAATAATATCAATTCAAATGCTTCAATTGATCTTCAAACAAGCTTTAATTGAACTTATATTCTTTACAAACAGACAACATACACTAAGTAAGAGAGAACAAACAATATTTGCTTACTGCAATCAAATTTTCATATCTATGTATCCAGAATACATCATTCATTAGGATGTCAAGCATGATAATAACTAATGATTAGACTAAATTAAAGGCATACATACATATTATGTAGGTCTGATTTATAAAGATACATTCCTCTTAATTTTTCTTACGAAGACCTAAATGTATTTTCTCCACTGTAAGTCATGTAGAGGAAACCGTCTTCATCCTTGTGCTCCTCATAGATGGCAGCATCATAGCAACTACAATGAACAAAATCAATAATCAGATATGCAATCTATATAAACAATAATCAGAGAACATGCAAGAAGAGGACAACAACGCAAGTACCAGTATTGGTTCCTTTTTCATATCGGATTCCTAATATATCCCCACCCTTGCTTGTGCTACACACTTCAAAAGCTTCCTACATCACTCACCATCTTAGAGAGCTTAATCAGAAGCACTCAATACCCCCTCATGAATGGAAACTTCAACACTTTAAATATGTTCCTAACAGGACAAATCAAATGCCATAACTTTCTCGTTTGTCTAAGATTACTATATAAATATCACTACCAAGAATAACAAGCAAGAATTATATGCTGAGCAAATCTAGTAGTCCGACTTCATAGCAGTTGCAGTGAACAAATCAAGTTCCATTCCAATAGGCAGGCAAGTACTATCTTGAGCCTCTCAGATAGGTAGGCAAGTACTAGAGGGTACCTACTTCTCAGTTAGGTAGGCAAGCTGAGTGGTAATAAGTATTGTCATATTATTGAGCAACTCTACAAGAACTAGAGGGTACCTAAGCAGCAACCATTAACACCTATTGAGCTTTACACAAATTACCTTAGCAATATGTTCACAGTACCTATTTCATTGGAAAAGCATAACAACATTAACATCTATGACAGACACATAACAGTTATACCAAAAGCAAGCAGAGCTAGTGCAGAAGGCTCCAGAAAGCATATAAAAAGTACTAAAAACAATTATCTGTGATAATTAAAAAGAAGTACTAAAAATAAAAAGATATAACAAAAAACATATAAAGAATACTAAACTAGTTATCTGTGATAATTAAAAAAGACCATTAAGTACTTCAATACAAAATGCAAGTTGTGCAAAAACAAGTCAAGCATTCTGTTTTAATAGGGTCATATTGAATCATATTGTTACTGAAACTTTCAAGAATACATCAACTATCTATACATATCAGCCTTCAACGCAACTACACATAAAAAGAACAACTACATGCAGGCTAACAGTCTTAAATAATGATAACATTGCTTCCGCCACCCCAAATAACAACAGAGATTAAATAGTTAAGATTTACAATTAGATGGAGCAACTGAGTATCCGCCTCAAAATTTATGGATTAAATAAGTAGACTTCAAGCTTTAGCTTCTAGATATAACATTCTATATCAAGAGGACAGAGAAATAGAACTGAAGATACATATGATTCAGACCAACTACAACTACAGAAACAATAAAACAACAACAACAATACATCGTTACGTTTAAAAGAAAGACGACAATATCTTCAGCACTCAAAAAAATCCATTGAAGCATAACCTCAGAATTTTAACCAGAGAATGGATCATTACAATAAACATCAAACAACTCAAATCAAGATGAATCGCAGACTCAAACTCACATAAGAATAAATCAACAAACATCGAATCGTTCTACACAAACAACATAAAGTAAAATTGATTAATCGATTGATTGATTTCGGTAAATTGAACGTACGTTGAATAGATTGACGACGAGGTGATCGGGAGAGAAGAGAGATCTGTGATGTAAGGAAGGAAATACATAGCAGAGTCAATGGTGAGATCAACGAGCGGCGAGAAGCGGCGCGGTAAGATCAGCGGCGGCGAGTGAGGAAAGAGTGAGAAATGAGAAGAAAGTCAAATGGTATTTTAAATAAGTAAGATGGGAACTTAAAAATTTAGACAGCTGCAAAATTACTCTTACTCTAGTTTACATCCCACATTTGGGTCTAGCTGATTAATCTTCATATAAGATTAATTGAGAGAATTTTTACTCTCCGTTAATCTTATAAAATCATTGCCAAATAAGAGTAATAGAGAGTAATTCGTTCACTTACTCTTTATTGCTCTCATTTACTCTCAATCCAAACAGATTGTTAATGACTTGATTTGACGTAGTTGTTGTAGTAAAAAGTTAGGATTTTCGAATGCCATCGGACTAAATCACATCAAGAGTGTGTCCTTAAGGTCCTCCTAGGTATATTGGGACCTATCATGTTAGAAATTTTGGTACCATCTATTCGCTTCCGCTTGCATATACATGTAGCTATTCCTGCTAGATCCCACAAGTTAACATGAAAAGATTTAAAATACTTCTATGCTGAATAGATCCACTTGTTTGGCTCAGATCCATTGAAGTAGGAAAATTTGTCTTTCCCTTGGAGCTTGGTAAAAGGTTCATAGTTATAAATTTAGGTGTTCTTGTGGGGCCTGCGTTCATTGGGTAGCTGTCTTGTAATTGTTCTTGGAAGAGGTTTTGTTGCTGGCTGTTTCTATGCAAAGTTTGATTCCTGTGAAAGCTATCATGGTTTCTGGAACTAGTTGGCTAGTAGCAATCTTAACTAAGAAAATCTTTGAAGCTGTTGTGATGGTTCGCGTTGGACAAAGCTTCCTGTTCTTGCTAGCCGAAGGGTTGTTTTGATAGCTCTCCTTCCATCCTCCGGAATCTTGCTGATGGGGTGATGGTGATCTCATGGTTCTTGATGTGATGGTGGATGATGGTTCAAGGATCCTAGGGACCCCGGGGCAATGGCTCCGTTGTTCTTCATAAACGGGGACTCTGATACTAAGTTGATAGAACTTAAATTGTTAAGCTAAAATCTAAGAGCTAAACTAGAATTATGTTTTGTCAATGGACTTGCATGCCCCCTAACTTGGGTTATGCCTAATTATTTATTACTCATAGAGTTTACAATTTATTTAAATTACAACTCTATAAAATTCCTAATGAATTTAAATAGAATAGTGAAAGTTCCTATTGGACTTAATCCAAAACACTAAGACTCCCTATTTGACTCAAATTCTCCAAATGCTAGATCAAAGCGCTTGATGTCGCACTTGGGACACTTTTTTGTGTCCCTGGTGCCCTTTTTCATGCAAGGGCACCAAGCATTAAGACTAGGCGCCTCCCAGCTCCTCCTTCTAGTCGGCACCCTATGCAAGTCCGGTAGTTGATTGCTGACCTCTGATGCTTGCAAGATAGTCTCTTAGCAAATTCTTCAGTTTTTGCCGATTCACTACTCATATCACTTCCTTCTTTGTTCTTCTCGACTCTTGTATCATACTGTTAATTTTACCAATATTTTTTATCGGAGCCGTCCACTCTACTAAGGGTGTATTTAATTAAAAAAGATGAACTTCATAAATTATGTTTGAAAAAATTGAACGATAGTTTTGAATAAATGAAAATGTAAATAGTAAATTTATATTCAAAATTTGAAAAAGAATACATTTAAATTTGAACTTTGATATAAACTAAATTCGATATAATTTAAACACACTCGGAACTTGAACTATGGAGCTGGTAAACTTCACTTAAGACTTTCAGTAGTCTGATATTGCAAACAGTTCTGCTGCTAGGTACTGCGTATCTATCTAGTTAATCTCCAATGCAAAAATATCTCCTTGCGCTTTCCCTCGCTCTCCTCATCTCCACTCGAAATAAATCACTCTCTTCTCCTCCCCACAAAGAACAGAAACGCTAGATATCTCATGGCTACATCAACATCTCTCCTTCCAATCCACTTCCCTTCCAAATTCAACAACAACAACAACCACCGTATCAAACACAAACCAATCTCAATTTACCAACACGAATCCCGATACCCAACTCTCATTTCTGCGTCATCATCATCGCCATCGCCGTCCAACTCGTCTTGGTGGGAGAAAGAAGAACAGAGATGGATCCGTGAAGAACAACGTTGGATTCGCGAAGAACAGCGATGGCTTCGGGAAGAGTCTCGCTGGTCTGCTGAACGCCAAGTGTTGCTTAACGAGATCGCTGCACTCCGTGCCCGTATCGCTGCCCTTGAACTCTCTACTACCAGTGGTGGAGCTCTTTTGGGTGGTCCTGTTGCTGCGGTGGGACAGTTGCCTCCGGCGGCGGAGGTGGAGGAGAGTGAGGTGTTGAAGAAAGTTGTTATTGAGGAAGTGTCGGCGGCATCGGGGGTGGTGGCTGTGGAGAAAGAAGAAGAAGGACGAAAGAAGATGAGGAGGACGCTGAGGAAAGGATCGGAGGGAGAGGACGTGAAAGATATGCAGGTCTGCGCAGCCCCACTGCTCCCATTACTGATGATGCCTTGATTGAAAAAGGCGAGTTTGACTTGCTGTTGTTGCATATGCTAAATAGTTAGAGATGATGGTGTAGCTTGCATGCATGACCTTTTGATTTTTTATAATACGTAGCTAGGTATTCGACATTTGGTCTGTTTCGGTCAAAATTTTAGTGTGCCTCGTTGATCATGTTCGACTTCCATGGTACTCATATCCATGTGAATTGATGATGATGTATCTAGTTTGAACCCTGGTAAGTGAGTTGCAAAGCATGATTGATAATTGATGAGTGGTGGTCGTGACAGATTTAGTTTCATACTTGTCATGACAACTTGATCATGTAGGTGTTGCATAGGGGTTAGACTCTAGAAAAACTGCACTTTTCTCATTAGTCAATTTTTGTTATGCCCTAAGTAGTGGGTGGTACTTAACATAACAATGGGACAGATAAGATTTTTGGTTAGCCTCAAGCTCAATGCAAGTACATTATAATCAATTGTGTTAACCTTGGTGAATGGCATGGTTAGTGACTATCATTATAATCAATTAGAACGGATGTCCTTATCTGATCAAATGAAAAAATGTTAATAACTAGTTCAGTTAGTAGTAAGAAGAGCTTGTACATTTGGTATTTGTTATATACTATATATCTTCGTTAAATCATTGACAATTCTGCAGACTACAAAATAACGTTTCAAGCACACTGCTATCTTGGCAAGAAAATGTGTACAGATGAGGATTAGATGCAGCAATTAGTTACCTAAGCTAGGCCAATAAGGACTGTGAGCTTTAAATTGTGACCCAAAGCATATAGTATATGATCAAAATTAAAGTCTCTTTGTTATGTGTTTTACGTTTTCATGATTCTACATGCATTAATTTTTAGTTGTGTGGCTCTAACTATGCCAACTTTTGGCTTACATGTGATGGCAATACCAGCGACGTAGTTCATTTTGCCTTTGTTAATTTCACTTTAGCAAATTTTTTTTACCTATTTAAAATACCTGTTGATTTTAACAGGTACGCATGCAGTATCTGTTTGAGCAAAGAAAGCTTATACGATATATGTCCAGACTGTACCTAATTGAAAGCTTTTGTGAACTAAAGTTATATCTGTTGTCCATCTGTGCATGAACGGTCTTTGTTCTGCTTTCCTTCAGAGGATTCTGCACTGTTGACTGTTTGTTTGAACTTATGATTGCATATCAGCAGACATCTGGTCCTCACTTCATATGAACAGTTAATGCATTGAGTATTCGACTTCTTATGAGACCTCAGAATTTAAGCTGACTTTAGAGACTTTGTTACTGATTTGTGCTTCTTGTTTTTCAGGAAGCTTTGCTAAGTCTGGGATTTTATTCAGGTGAGGAAGATATGGAGTATTCCAGCTTCTCTAGTGGGACAGAACGAGCTGTAAAGACATGGCAAGTTAGTAACTTATATCTTCTAAGTAAATTCTTTTGTGTGAATAAATACATATTTCTTACTTTTATGAGAACATACTTTTGGTGTTTAATTTACTTTTGAGTTACTTCCTTTGGCATGAGCATTATGCATTAAGTTCCTAGGCATAGAGCAAACTTTGTCCATGAGTCCTGATATGCTTGAAACTCCTCACAGGCCTCACTCGGTACCACCCAGGATGGGATCATGACGGTAGAGCTTTTTGAGAGATTGTTAAAGGAGATAAACAATCCAGAAGCTAATGTAAATACCGACAAGGTATGCGCTTATTAATTCAGGGGTAATATACTACCAAGTTCCATCTTGCTTGTTCTGCTGAGATTCAGTTTTTGCACTCAACTATTTACGTACTTCTGCACATCACTTATACTACACATTTAACATGATTATCTTTCCTATGAGTCTTATGTTGATTTAGGTAGACTTCCATGCTTTCAATACATGCTTCTTGAAATCTTGACTATTTGTTGCTGTTTTTCCTTTTTCATTCTATTCGTATCAGTCCAAAGTGATGAACTCTTTTTGGCTGCAGGCTCATGTGAACGGAGTACCAGTAGCTTCAGTCACTGAAATCACAGAAATAGAGCAAACTTTCACAAAAGAAAGCAACGATGCAGAAGTTCAGGTATCTCAGCACAGAGTATTTCTACTTGGAGAGAATAGGTGGGAAGAACCGTCGAGACTGAAAGACAAAGATAAACCAATCAGCAAGAGCAAGACTGCCACCAAGTGCTTATCTTGCCGTGGAGAAGGCAGATTAATGTGTACAGGTAGTATCAATACTCTTTGATCCTATTAAATTTACAGATCATAACCATAGTGCTACAATGTCCATTGTCGGATACTTGTAGAAGTTAATGCATGCTTCTGCTTTCAAGCCACATACTAGCATATATTTAAAGTCATGTACCTCCTTAAAATTTGATGTCTACAACTTAGCTGGTTAGTACACTGTGAATGGCTTGCCAATGGTCGACATGCATTATTGATCACATAGTTGACAATACTTATGCATAATCTACAAGCAAGTCTTGCATGTGATTTTTGTTATTTGCGAATGGTCAGAAAGAAGGCCTTTTAGCTGCTTAGCTAGCTAAAAATGAGCTTTATAAAAAATTTGTAATCAGTAATTCAGCTGAAGTAATTCTCACTTGCATCAGTACATTGCTTAAGCATGATTGGCAATCCACAGGGGCACGTCATCCTAATGAACGGAGGGCTCTTATCAGACTAGAATGTCTGCACCATATGCTTCTTATGCATAATGGATGTTGTCGTTTTGCTAACATCTTGTTTTACTTTTTTGTAACGTAATTTTTCTTGATACCTATGAGTATGTCATAAAATTCAAACTTGCTAGAATTTCTTTATGCATTTTTTTGTCTTTTCTTATGCAGAATGTGATGGAACTGGTGAACCAAACATTGAGCCGCAGGTAAGATTTCTCTTCTGCTTTCCCTCTAAACCTTGCAGGTTTTGTACTCATATGAAAGATATCCTTTCCCTATTAAGTTACAGCTGAAATAATTGGTACCTGCAGTTCTTGGAATGGGTAGATGAAGGAGCAAAATGTCCTTACTGTGAAGGCCTTGGTTATACCGTCTGCAATGTCTGTGAAGGGAAAACTGTTGTTGAGGCGTAAATTTCATGTTTATTTATGTGCAGTCGTTGTAAATCGAGAATAACATGTATAATCATCCTATTCTTTATAACATGCTTTCATTCACTGTGAAAGCCTTACATATAGTGCAATTTCGAAGCTTGAAATTCTACCGAGATTGAATACTTAACCATTGATATGTCAGAATTTGTATTTATTGTACGTCTTGTATATTAACTGCTACAGCAAAATACACTGACAAACTTTCAAGCATGAGAAGTCGTAACTAGAAAGCAATTGAAGCACCGTCTGGTGTTTAACTGCGTAAGCACTTTGAAGCGTATTCAATAAGAAGTTAGACATGCTACGAAAAAGCAACATCTCATTCGGAGTATTTGCCTTATAGTAGTGGAGAAATTCCTTTTCATTATTCTCTTATTATGAAGTTGATTTTAATGCAAGAATGTGGCCAATACCTATGTAGTAAACTATTTATTTTCGCTTATTTCGCCTAAATAAGCCCTCCATAATAAATAAGCCTGTTTGGTTAGAGCTTATTTAGAATAAGTCCGACAAATTACTTATGATGGCTTTTAGAATCGGGTACCTTTTCGCCTTATCATAATAAGCCCCAGGCAAGGACAAATCACGATTTTATTTTCGAAAAGTTGAAATATTTACAAAATATTCCTTGATTTTATTTTTATAAAAAATATTGATATGTTTAAACATTATATAATTGAAAAAAAAATATTGAATTTAGAAACTAACTATTAAATCAAGTATAATTGAAAGTTTTTAGTAAACAAATTCTGAAAATTGCGTGTGCTTATGCAAGTAGTTTCGAATATAAATACTTTGGGAGACAAAACATTCCCCATTTAAATGGGCCTGTGTCTGAGGGCCGGTATCAGTCCTGAAACGAAAACCGACCCTCTGACGGTCTATTAGATTATGGGTAACGATGGAAAATAACGGAATAGTGAAGCTTTTCTCCAGTGTTGCCTATACTTAGTAATCCTTTCGTAACAAGAGGAAGGTGAGCAATTCTTCTTGCTTTCCTATAAGCTATGGAAAAATGCTTACCACACCGAATCGTAAACTAGTGGCGCAAATTTGCTTTCGCTGCTACGCTTTTTCTTTATATCATTTATTTCTCTAAATCTAATATTCGTTTCTTTTCTTTTCTCTCGCAACGCACTCTAACTTGTTCGTGTCATCTCTCTCCCCTTGCCGTCGGCCGCATCTCCTTCGTCCTACGGCCTTCCTCTCGACCTCCTCCGCTGGTTTGATCGCTCTCTCTCTCGTTCTTCATTTCATCATGTTTGGACGGATCGGCGATATTTATTTTTGGGTTTTCGAATTTTTGTTTTTCATTTTTTAGTAGTTTGACCAGAATTTGTTTCTGAATTTTTTTGGGATTTTGTTATTGCTGGTGGTGTTATTGATTATCTACTTTCAAGAAGAAAAAGGAAACAGATCTTATAATGGTTTCGCATTCTAAGTGATTCAGTAAGAGCTTACTATGTTTCTCAAGAATGGTGTTACTGTTGGTAGGATTTTGTTTTGGAATTGTTTCCAAGAAGATGAACTGCTTCAATTCTCCAGAGATCATGAATTGAGTATTTTTTTTTTTTTTTTCCTTCAAGTTTTTGTTTTTCTTTGCCATCGGTAAAGTTCCATCCCTTTTTTTTTGGGTTAATAGCCTAAGAACTATGGTTTTGATGTCGAAGTTTCAGAGAGTATTCCTCCCCTTCCATAGAAAATTCTACTGGATAGTAGAGCATTCTCCAACAATGTGCCAGTAGAGAGCAATCTTTTGTGTGTTATTCTTTATGAAGCCTTCCATTTCGCAAACTACATTGCATTTTCCAAATCACTACTTTAGGCGAGCTTAATAAGTCGTATAATTCTATGTCTTTTCAGAGGCTATCGCTAAAAGCAACTTGCCTGTAATGAACGAGAAGCTTGATGTTTAGAAGCGAAGGTTAGAGGTGCTAGAAGTTCAAGTGAGCACTGCATCAACTAATTCCTTTGTATTCACTTATCGACTTGTGGTCTTTGGTCCTGGTGACCATTTCCTACCTCTGTAAACAGCCATCTCGAATTTATAAAGAGTATGTTATTCTGTCTGTAATTTCAGATATTTATTTATGAATGTACGTATTGCTGGATATAAAGTCAGAGATTTTCACTTAAGTAATCTACAAGTAGCTAACCCTAGTTCATTATTTAGTTCAACGTAACTGTCATGATAGTTATGTGTCGAAAAACACTTGGGATAAGAGTTCCAAATAGTTATGTTCAGATTTATTCAATTTGAGTATTTATTGCATTCTAACTACTATAGAAAAATTACTTCAATGAACCAATGTTAAAAAGATGATTACTAAACCGAAGAGTTGCCTAAAAAATTACTTATTCAAGTGGACTAGATACAAAGGGAGATGATTTATCATTCTAGCATTGTATAAATATGTTCCAAATATATAGAATTTGATATAAGAAAGTAGCAAAACAACATGTAAGAAAACACTTAGTATTTAACAAAGAGTGCTAGTTTATAAGTCAACATTGTAATCTTACAACTTAATGATCTTTCTTTTAGTATGACCACACCACCTTAGGATTTTTTTTCCTATGTATCTCTTGTGTGTGTATGATAGTCTTATTCATCTCGAAGATTATAATGTGAATTGTAAAATCCTAGTGTGTGCCAAAACTTTACCGTGCTATACGACCATTCGAACACACCGCCATATTTCTAATATATGTATAAGTATATATTGGTGCTTGTTGGGAATTTTTGTCACCGTTGAGTTTTATTGGATATTTTGGCATGCTTATCATTGCAAATGGTTGTACTTTTGGGATCGTTTATAAACTCTTTTTTATTCTAATTTTTTATTTTACGTTAAATATTTTATAAAATATTCTATATAATTTTTTTAGAAATTTAAAAAATACAAAAAATTTTTATATCCTGATATCTTATTATTATTTAGTAGATAAAAATTCTTAAAATATATTTTGTTTCAAAAAATTTTAAAATATATTTTGCTACAGAAAAGTTCATTTTCAAAAGAATTAATAATATTTCCTTGTATAGATTTGCAAGCTTAATCAGCGAAATTTTAAGGCGTGTTTTAAATGTCCGTAACTGAGTTTCATAAAAATAAAAACTAAGAAGTAGAGTTTTTTAAAAAATAAAGTGGACGTGGAGTTCAGTATTTGTGTTTTAATAGTTTTTGAAAATATGTTAAAAATTGAAAGATATAATTATATTAGAAAATGTGCAAATAAAAAAGTTGAAATTAGAATTCTGTATATGAAAGTAAAGTTCTGAATTTCTTATGTAATTAAAATATATGAACTGTTCAAAACTCAAAATTTAACGAAAGAAAGTGAAATTACGAGCGTTTAAAACACGCCATTACTGATGAGAAGTACTATGACAGGGCATTGCATTTTAATTGTTTTGAGTTTCTTGCTGCCCTAGGTACGTCTGGATTTCTTTCTTAGTCTTTGCTGTATGGTATATGGTACAAGAAGTCAAAAGAGATGACTCAAGGGGATGCTTAGAAATGTTTTTGAATGTAAGCTTTCTTAAAATAATTTTTTTTAAATAAAACTTTTTGATATAATATTTTTTTATATTTTTAAATTTTTTAAATTTATATATTTTTTAAATTTTATTAAAAATATAATATTAAAAATTAAAATGAAAAAATTATAAGTAATGTCAAAACTAGCACTTACCTAAAAGAGAAGGATATAGTTCCACCGTACTATCAGCATATAGCCTAGCATAGTTGATCGATCTTACATACAACAACAACACAATGCATGTAAATGAATAGCTAGTTAGCTTTTCTGCTTTCTGAAATTAAGTAAAAATATGACAACGGACAACCGTGATTTCGCATTCACCCTCTTATAGCACATCCTCGCTCAACATTAATAAATCCCCTCAAGTGGTAGAGAAAGTAATTGGTAAAGAAAAAAATAAATTATATGTTCAACTTTTTTATATTATATAATTGATATAATTTTGTTAATTATATCTAATGTCGGTCTAAACTAAAATTAATATCAAAGATTATATTAATATTAATTTAAAAATAAATAATATTAAATAAAAGAATATTTAAATATTTTAGTAATTTTTTATTTTATTACTCACTCATTTATCTAATTATATAATATGATTAAAATTTATTTTTATTAGCATATTCAAATATAGTAAAACTATATGATTATTTTTTTTCTGTCTATTTTGTTAGTACTCTTTCTTCTTGTCCACGTGTCTACTAATGGATTGTTTGTATTGTGGTTGTTGATAGTGAATAGTGGTGACGGTGAAACATTTCACCATGTTAATTATGTTTGTTTTGATTTCATTAATGAAAGGGAAGAGAAATTATTCCCCATTTCTCACTATGTTTTATGGTGAAATTTGTTCCCACCAATTTGGTGGACACACATGATGACAAATAGGGAAGCGAATTTGCTTCCCCATTTATCCTTTATGTTTTAATTTTTTTAATTATATAATATTTATTTTAATTAAATATTTTATAATTAAATATTTATTTTAATTAAATATTTTGTAATTAAATATTTATTTTAATTAATATGTGTTATTTATTATTATAATAATTTATAATTTTTATATTTATTTAAGTTTAATTGATTTTAGTTAGTAGAGAAAATAATAAACCTATATGATCAAATTTTTTTAATCTAAAATTTTATTTAATTTTGTTAAATTATATCAAACATTAATAAAAAATTAAATTAATCTAAAAAATTAATCTAAAAGTTATATTAATAAAGTTAATTTAAATTATATTAATTAAATTAGTTTAAAGTTAGATTAATATACATAAAAAAACTATTTGAGTCTTTTATAAAAAATTTACTTTCGTTACTCATTTATTTACCTATCTATCCAAACATAATTAATTTATTATCTTTATCATATATCCAAATATTGTAAGATCAATTAACTATCCATTTCTATCTGTCCTCTTATTATTTTTTCTATCCGTCCTGTTACTCTTATTTTTTACCTATGAATCCAAACATACCCTAAAGGACCAACCAGGGCACCAAGAACAATTACAAATTCTTCTGATTCAACTCACCACCGACCTCCACTGTTAAACGCTAAAGATGTATTTTTTTAAGTTGGATATGAGTTATTAAAAAAATAATATATAATTAGAATTAAGTTAGATTTTATTATTTTAATAAAAAATGAATTTAATGTGGTTTTTTGTTTTTAATAATTGAAAATTAAATTAAAAATAAATGTTTAACAGAAATAATAAGTTGTAAAATAATAACAGTTATCCATTCCAGAGGGTGCTATGACTTACGAACGGCTGATCTCATCCTTCCCCAGATAGAACAATCCGACTTTCCTATTTGTACCGCTGCTACAATTGTTCTTCCTCCAACTTGCTCTCCTTCTACTCTCCTCTATATTTCCGAAATCAGCTGTGCAGTTTTAAAACAACAAGTATCGATCGATCTTGGTTAGCTTCTCTTGTAATCTTCTCGACTGGTTGATTGATATAGTTTAGTTTAGTGTTTTGGTTTGCTGTCGATGAATTTCCCGCCGTTCCTTCGATGCACGAGAACGGGCAACGGCGGCTGGCGTTGCACGGAGATGCAAGCGCCTGGAAGGGCTTACTGCCAGCGCCATTACATCGAGCAGAAACGCCGCAACGAACGAAAGCGCCTCCGCAAGCTCGCGGCTGCCGCTGCTGCTGCTGCATCTTCTACTAACAGACGCAAAGTTCATGAATGTGCTTCTGGGTGGAGCTCGGTTAAGCGGAGGATAGAAGCAAGTGAAGATAGTGCTACTGATGAAACTGATAGTGAAGATGACGAAGAGACGGAGAGCGAATCGGAGTATATATTAAAGCAAGGAATTACCGGCGGTGATAGAAGTGCTGTGAACAATTACGAATCGGAAGAAGATCATGAGTCAGAGGAAAATGTGATAGAGGAGGATGAGGTGGTGGGGGTTCCAAACTGGAGGTGGAGGGCTTTCAGAGAGCGAAGGGTGGAGGTGAACGGTTCTAATGAGCAACTGATAAGGAATGGGAGCTTGTTTGCTGGTAACTTGAAGAGGTCAGTTGTTGGAAAGCGGAGTTCAATGAGCCGGAAACGCCGGGATATGTCTAGAGGGATGGCTGGCTCAGGGTTATCAGTGAGTAAAATTTGTTTTAGAATATTCATATAATTCTCTATATATGCTAATTGTATGGTTAAAACTTTGGTGGAAAATTTTGACTAGGAGATGGAACCTTGGCATAATTTCTAGTTATTAAGCCTTCCTTGCGATCAGGATTGCACTAGAATCTTACTTGTCTTTGTTGGCCTCATATAGTCTGAGTCTCTTGCTAAAGCTAAATCTACAATTTCTCCCATACTTGCCAATTGTTTGGATGGAAAGTGCTTATGGAAGGCACATTAAAGCTGCTCTAGGCCTTGTAGCATTGCCTTCATCATAGAGGAACACACCAGTTCAAGATTTTTTTTATTTATAATGTATTAAGAACTCAAAACTTACATTAAAGAAAGAAGCCAGGACATAGCTCCTTGGCTTTCTAACCAATGGAAGGAATTTTAGCCTCATACCTTATCTGACCTCAGTTTCATTAAATACAGCAGTTAGAAGATTAAAGTGTGATTTTTTGGAAAGTTGTGAAATCGAAGTTGCTTCGATTATCGAAATAAGATAAGTTCACACTTTAAAATGCCTTCGTAGAGTCATTTGTTAAACCTTCTTCGTTATCATACATGTTGCTTCTAATAGCAAATTAAGGGCAAGTTTTTGACAAGGTGTACATATCTTGCGACCATATACTATGAACACCTTATAGATGTATAATATACATTAGATTGTATTACATTTTGGTTATGCACAAAATAATTTGTGACTTAGGAACAATAATAAACTAATGTTGCATATTTGGAGTTCAATTGTTTGAGTACTTCTACTACTTCTGAGCTGGAAACCTTCTAATATCTTGTAATAGCAGAAATGGTTTTTAAGATCAAAACATTCATAAGATTTAATTATGCATGGACATTTGGCTGCTAGGAATAATACTTTATTTTTTTTGGTTAGGCAAAAAATACACAAATATTTCTAGTTTTGAATGTGAAGAGATTTTTGGTGGATAGGGCATGATTACCGTTGGTCCTTACTTTGAACTTATGAAACAGTGATCTTCAACATTGATCCTTATATTCCTAGTTTTTACCCCTGTAAAAGACTTACAGGGGTAAGTCTTTTACAGTTTTGACAATGTCTTATATTTAAAATATTTGCAGTAAGTTGATGAGAAACTGTTGCATGCAACCCTAGAGATATGGGTGCTATAGTTACCCCAGAGATGAGCTATAAGGATTTGGACATTGGAGTATAGGGCATGGATGAACTTGATATTGTTGCACTAGTAGTGGGGTGAGTAGCAAGATGTGGCTCTAAAGGCTGCAGTACTCAACAATAATTGGATTTTCAACTGCTATAGGATTATTACTTTCTTCAAGCAGGTTTCAGTAAATCTTCATGGATGAGCATGCTACTACTAGAACAGTTTGTTATGCACCAGAAATTAGTCCGGAAGAAACTTATAAAAATGTGTAGGACTAGATGTGTTTCTTTACAATGATATCCATCTTCATATACATTTTGATGCTTGATTGTTAGTTATATGTTATTTTGTGTTTGGCTGTAATATTCTCCTTTATAATTCAGAAGTTTTGTACATGTCACATACAGTGAAAAGCTTCTTCTTGTCAAATGAATGAGTTCTTTTGTTTGGTTCTTGCTAATATTATGTTTTGAAGTGAAGTTAGTACAATTTGATTATATACATAAATTTGTGAAACTTCTTTTATGTTATCTAACATTCATTGGTAAGGGTGATAGCACACCTTCACGTATACTATAAAACACATAATAACTTGAATTGTTTCTGCATAGATGCACTATGGGTAATGAAGTTTCTAAAAAGATTGTATTGCTACTATTAGATCAGTTATTATTTCCATTATGTAGTTACCACTAAGTTATTCCCTAATAATTCACTAAGTCATAAATGATTAGTTTCAATCTATAACAGGCATTGCTCAGAAGATTGAGTTTAGAACTCTTATCTGCATATGGTGAAACACATTAACATGTTGGAGAGATCTATATGACAGAGAGTAGAACTTGATCTGTCATATTTGTTGTAGTTTTATCTTAGATAATCTTATTACAACTGAAGTGTAATTCTCATCATCTATAGAAAGCCGTGAAAAGTTCTTTAACTTACATTTATGCGTATGATCATTTCTCCATCATCACATCTATAATATTGAAAATGTAGTAGTTTAAAACACTTTGTAGGATTTAGAAATGCAACTTGATTTCCTTCCTTCACCCTTTTAATACTATATACGTAATAGAAAGGTCTAAAGCTTGTCCTTATAATACCTTCTCATTTTTTCAAGCTAGGCCTATTTGATCTTGTTCTCACTACATGCTAGCATTCATCTTTTTATTTTACGTATAAAATGTTCTTCATAAAAATGACAAAATTTTATTTATCATTTTCTTTCTAAAGCATCTATTTCAACCACCTAAATTTTACATTGATTGTAGTAAGTCTTGCTTTTACTTCAAATTTTATGCATTATATTTGTAGATTGTAGAAGTATGATGATCCATGAAAGTCATAGTTATAGATCAATAATCTACAATTTGTGTAATATTTAAATTTCAAATTTGCGTAATTGGCCAAGCACTAATAGGTGCGGTGGGTAGGACATTCCCGCTAGAAGAGAATGTTCAAATCTCGACAATGCTGGTTTACTATAAATAAATAACTCTTTACTCCTTCATTTCCTTAAAAAGTTGTAATTTGGTTCTATCTAATGGCAATGCAATTAATATAATTGATTTATATGTTTGTTGTCATTCTTTATGCATATTTATTTAAATCGAATTTGTTTTTGTTTGACAATGTTTATTTGACATATTGATCAACCTTTGGATGGAAATTGGTATTGGCTTTAGTTCGAACTTTTCGTAATAAAATATTTAGAACTTTCATGTGAAAGAACACTAAAGAAGAATGAAACTTTTGAGAATATTTTGATGATGTTTCTTTGAACGGATGTTACATGGTTGTCATCATTTATGTGAGACGTTGCAAAATATGTGTTTACATGTAGTCTTAGAAGTGTTAGGATAGCAAAGTATCTCGTTTCTTTAAACACTATGCAGTATGTTACACTACTCTTACATTACAAACTTATAGATGCTAGTATGATGAATTGAAAGAATATTAGGGTTTGGTTTCTTGTTTGGTCGATGCATCACCCTTCATTATTAAGATGAAAACTCTCTTAATTGCTATAGCATACTGTCAATGTTTTTAATGTTTGTTTTTGACATGCTATATACAATAAATTCAGATGTTGAAGAAAGGAATGCCATGTGCATGCATGAGTTTCTTTTTGGTCTTTTGGAAAAGCAGCTAGACAGTAGTGTTGGATCTTGAAGACATGAAAATTTCTAAGATACATGCATGGGCGAGGTGATGTGAAAGTAGATAAAAGGGCATTGTTTTCCTGTAGATATATGGATGCTTACTTTTGGGATATCATTTTCATAATCATGATTGTAGAAGGAATTTATGAGTATTTGGAGAATGAAAATCTGATTGCCATTAGCGTTGTATTTCATCTATAAACTAGCTAAAAAGACCTCAAACAAGAAAAAATTTTCTTGAAGGACTTATGATGAGGATAAGATAACCTAACAAACTTGGTTTTATTTCATATTTTATACCGCAAATGTATGGTTGTCATTTAATATATAGCAACAAACGGGTTTGTTCCATAAGATTGTTAACTCTAATTCAAACTAAGCTCTCAAAACTTATTTTTATGAAAGGTTGCTTAATTTAATCAAAGGTGTATGAAAATCAAACTACAATAAGCTTTAGGTTTTTTATAGAAAGAATATTTAATTATAATTGGAATCTAGAATCCACCATTAGTATTTTTTGCTTGAATCCTTAGGTAATATGATGATTGTTGTTGATGATTGCGAGAATCTCGTACACATTACTCCAGTCTTTAGATCAAATTTATAATTATGATTTTTTGGCCTAGTCTAATGTCACTTATTTTTAATTTATTTTAGTTTTATTTCAGTCTAGAATTAAACTAGAAATGTATTGAGATCCATAAAATATGAAATCATATAATTGCATTTGTGTTGGTGCAGAAAATGCTAATCATAATTTTTAATTCTAAGATCTCAAATTATGTTTTGATTAGTTCTTCAAATATAATTAATCATATAATTTAGACATTAAATTCAATGTTCATCAGATATTCAAATCTAATTATCTAAAATTTTGTTCATATAAGGGTTAACCCACATTAAATCCAACAAAAATCTATCACAAAATATTCAAGAATTCAAGTAAATCAAAACAGAATTCATCCAAATTTCAGTACAGAGGACTTAACTACAAATATTCCGATTAAATATATTATTCATTGATATAATATAGATAAAAAGATAGAGAAGTAAATTTGGATTGAATCAATTGCTACTCGTCCCATTTCCATCTTCCTATACTTCGGCCGAACTTAACAATTTGTGGTTGTGGCTCTAGAACTTGGGACAGATGCAGTGATGATTCCCTGGTTGCCCTCCAAGGGATTTATTTGTACAAATTAACTTTTAAAAAATTAGGAAAAAATTCTCAATTCTTGTAGACTCTTGCTTGATTTCTTCCTAAAAATAAAAAATAAAAAGATAAAGCAAACTGAATTGAAACTCTTAACGGAAAAAATTCTACAAACAAAACTTAGTGCGACACGCCAAAGAGTTAGGTAGATTGCGGAACTCTATCAATCAAGCAAGAGTGACCATCTAAGAGAGATTCGGGTGAGGAAAAGAGATCGACGGAAGATTTGGTATAGAGTTATTGGACAAGAGAGAATTAGGCTCGCGAAGGAGCATCAGTTGTGCCGAGGATTTGACGAGGAAGATTATGGTGCTGGAGACATCAAGAGTGAGAGAAGAAGAAGGAAGTGGTGTAGATTTTTCTTCTTCACTTGCGTCTCGATCCTTTTTTGTGTGGGTTGATTATCTGCCCAGTTCCAATTGCATCCTAATAGTCTTTCCTTTTTTTTTCTTCTCATTCTTCAATTATTTGATCTTTGCATAAATATTCACAAAAATAAATCAATTTAGCTTATAATTTTGAAAAATCAATATTTAACAATGGCAAAAGGATGTTACAAACTCATATAATTATATGCTTATCAACTTAGATTTGGGTCGGGGTCTTAACTATGCACTTAGGAGTTAGCACTAATATGTATTCCATCCTTTTTTAGCAACCAGCCTGCTTATTTTGTTAGTTTAAATAAAGATCTATGAAATAGAAAGTTTTCATATTGGAAGGTGTAGACATTTTTATTGTACTGCAATAAAAATTGCAACTCTTTTCCCTTTTTATTTCTTTAGAATTTGTATTTGCCACTTTGAGAACGGAAAATGTCCTCTCTCCATGATTCTGTTGTTGGATTCTTCTTTCTGTAAAAGTAAAAATTGAGGCCTTACTATTCTCAAGCATCTTGTTCTTATCTTTGGTTTTACTTTACTTGTAAGCCCTTGTCTCCTTTTACTTTCAATTATAGCTAGCATCCCTTGGTTTCTCAGTTATAGCTTTCCAAAACACAGGTAGACTTATTTCCATTCAATATTCATGTTCTTGGTTTATGAATTGCTTCATGAACTTCTATATCTGATCACCTGTTGTGGTAAACTCAATTGCTGTCATGATGTCATCTCAAACCTGAACAAGAGGTACAATAATTGATGTTTCCAGATTGAAAGTTATTTCTACATTTTCGTATTGATGTTATCCATAGGAGTGCTTGGTCTCGCTGTCTAAAGTGGTAACCTAGCTGTATGAATGTTTATTTTCAGAAGAATATCTTTTGATAATTCTGAGTTGACCTTTGTGAATGGTATGATAGTAAAAAGGATATGACAATTCTCAGTCAGATCTTGATGAAATTGCAGGAAACCTTGGGACGTTGATGACTTCTTCTCGCGGTATGCATGGAGTTTTGTACACTTTCCTCTTCTCATGGTTGGGGCAATTTGAGTATGCAGTCTATTTTAAGGAACCCTAAAGCTGCTCAGGGATGGTGGCTGTTGGTTTGTGACTTTATTGTTATTTTGATTCCTCGGTTCAGTGCTTCATGGTAAATTTTCTATAGCAATACTGTAATGAGGTCTTTGTGTGTAGGAGCTTTTTGGTTTTTTTATGAGTAAGAAGCTTTTTGGTAATTTTTTTGTATTATAAGGTAATTCTGATATGTACAAGGGTACTATTTGACCTCTAATTGATGATGATGAATTCTGAAAATTATCCAGTCCTTTGATTTTATTATTTTCAGTTTGAGAGTCTGTGCTTTTATGCATAATCAATCGTTTTTTTCCCTTCATGAAAGTGCACTGCCTAGAATGGACTGTTTTTTAGTATTGCATTTGTTCATGATTAGTTGAAATTCTTTGGCCGATTTTGGGAGTGCTTATTAAAAAAAGTTTTTCAAAAAAAAAATATTTTAAAAATGAATTTTTCACTTGAAAACCATCACATGTCCGTACGCCACTAATTCGGTACTAGCCCACCAAAATAGTTCGTCTTTTATTTTAACCCACCAAGTCCTATACGCTACTTATTCAAACTTAGCCTAACTTGAAGACTCAATATTTTAATTTGCAAGCCTTTCACGATGTTTTGACAAATTCTGTTCAGAACAAGATCTATTTCCTTCGGCCCCTTTGGAACAATCAAATTAAGTTATGGGCATAACAATCAATTACTATGAAACAAAGGCATTTCTTAAAGTTAACTAAGTTCTTAACAACTCAACACAAACATAACTTGGAGAAGCATCGTGAAAAGGTAACTGAGCAAGCCATTCGGTCAATCCTCCATTAATTTCAAAAGATTCTATCTGTCCAGCTAATGAATTGTTGTTTAGGAAGTAGTATCGAACAAAATTCAGAATTCTTCATGCAAATGCGTATCTTCATCAATAATATGAACAGTCAAGCATATGTGTCAACCAGTTTTTATGAAAGATACATCAGAAGTCCAAGATACTCTGTATAGTCATTCGTCACACTTCTCTTCTATGCAATCTGCAAAAACTTAAACTTCACTGGATTTTCAGTCACAAGTTTCGAAGTCATCACGCGAATATGGAAAGAAGGTTTAATTCTATTTAGTAAACTAAAAGGGTAGATCATGTTTAAAAATAGGTACAATTAGTAACTCCCTACATTTTGCATGGTTCCTTAATCTGAAGTTAAAATTAGAATATCATAAAATTTGCCTGTGAATTCTCTAGAGTTCATCAGATGTGTAATTTAGACAATATTTACAGGATAACTAAAGTTTTACTCCAAATACAAATGCATAACGGTAAACAAATTTAGAGTTTATTATATGCTGACAATGTGATGAAATTATGATGCAACTCATAGGAGAATAAGGGATTGTTCATTTGCATGTATGTGATAGAAGTGTTGAGAAAGTGAATTTCACGAAGAGGAGAAAGTTTTATCATTCACTTTTTTCTTAAAATTTGATAAAGAGGCGCTATATTTATTTTCAAAAAGTTCAAAATATATATTTTGAAATACATATTAATAAGGTCCCTTGTAATCACAAATTAGCTTTAAAAGTTCAAAAATTATTTTACTCCAATTTAGTTTCTTTCACTTTGTATAAAATTCACTTTTGAACCCTCAAGGTTCACTTAATTTCAGGGAAGTAAACAATAGAACTTGCTCACTCCATTTTAAAATTTAACATTTGATTGAGCTTTGTGCAAGTAAACAAGCCTTTGACCATAACAAGTGCTCAAGTTTACAAAATAATTATGCTAAGCAACTGCAGATTCAATGGCTTAGTTGTTGCATATACATCGTGTTATCCTTATCTATATATAAATTGATATTCAAAATATGTCCTTGTTACACTAGCAATGACTAAAACTAATGTAGCTAGCCTAAGGAAGGTAAAACAAATTTCATTATGCTCTTATTGCCTTAGTACATCCAGCAAGGGTTTATTTATAGCTACCTGCAAGAACTCTAGCTACGAACAACTAGCCAAGGAATTCCTTCTCTAATATTCTTCCTAATAAATGAATGCATATAAAGTAGAGTTGTATAAGAACTCAACTACTTCTAAGGCCCCTAATGAGACTGAACCGAGTCCTTTATAAGGATTCAACCACTCTAAGGCACCTATTGGTTGCATCCGGAACATGTTGTGCAACTAGAAGGAGGATGCCGAGTCCGCCTTGGCCTTCCCAAGCGCGTGTCTTCTTCAAGTGTATCTGTCCTCGTGCAACGCATAGGCAAACTAATAGCTTTCTTAATGTTTAATGCATATAAGTAGAACTCTAATAAATTTGCAAATCAGAAACGGTTTTTGTTTCTAAATTAACGGTTTTCGGATTGAATTAAATATATTTGTAAAATATGTTAAAGTGAAAATTTTGCTTATATATGAAAAAATTCACATTATTAATTACAATATTATTTATTATTTCGTAAACTATTAATTATATAAATATTTAACAATTTATTATAATCTTTTAATTGTAGGAAAAAATAGTTACGAATTTAAAATTAATGATGAATACTAATTTTGATCATAAAAAGATACTTAAAATTGAACCTGTTGTAATAAACATGTTAAAGTAAAGAAATAAGCTATACATAAATGGAATCCATAAACTTACCACCGATTATATAATCAAAAACATTTGAATCATTTATATTTATTTTTCATCTTCTAAACACTTTTTTCACCTATACACCGTTCAAATTAATTTAAAATAAGCGTTTTTTTCCCTCCAAACGCACTTAAAATAAAAGGTATCTTTAATAATAAGTCTGAATAGCTTATTTAAAAATAAATTATTTACTTCAATAAGTTTGGTTATTTTAAACTCGCTTAAACGGCCCCATTGTCAAAATGAGTAGAGGAAATAATTAAGAGCATATTTGGGAGAATTATTCTTCCTCAACTTTTTATTTATATATTTTAATAAAATTTTAAAAATATTTTATAAAAAATTTAATAAAATTTTAAATATAAAAAAAATTTTCGTCAGTAAAATCTTCTTATAAATTATTTTTATATTTTTTTAAAATAAAAAAATAAAATTTATTTAAAAAATTTTTTAGTTACTTTTTTTTTTAATTTTTTTTTTCAATAAATACTCGGCTAAAATCTTTGCGGCAATGTGGACTGGATTGGCCGCACTGATATAGAGCTTGTACATCAGTACAATATTAGCCCATCAGTCTCATACGGAAGAAAGACGGCAGCAAATTATTCTGGTTTGTTGGTGAAAGGTTCCTGCCATGTTCTACAGATTCCGGTTGTCAGATAAAGAGTCCCAGAAAGAAATTTCCACTCATTTGCTTTTGTTTTTCTTCTCTTGGCCCTAAATGACACCGCTGCATCTGCTTCTTTATTATGACTTTGTTTGAAACGTTGGACCTTTTGCACAAATCCATTCTAGTATACTTCCTCCCACAAGGACATGACCCTATACAGGAACGAATCCTTCCCGAAATTGTAGTTGTTTTGCTGCATATTATTAGATAACACAAAACATGAATTTACACAAAATATAACTTTGCAAAGTATCTGTATCTTTTTGTATTAACTACCACGACGTAAAGAAAGTGCGACGTTTTACCATAATGCTTTAGTTTATCAATATTTTCAATAGCCTATTAAAGACAACGTTAGATAAAAGATTGTGATTAATTATTTGAAGAAAATTATGCTAGGTCCCTTCATGGAAAAGTGAGCAAATTATTTGAAGACTATTATTTGAACAGAGAACTATTATTTTCTAACTTGAACAGAAAATTATGCTAGTTTCAAATGTGCTATGCGTGTGATATTTCTGTTCACATCTAGAAAATAAAACCTTCTTTCTGCATGAATTTAAAGCTTTTCTTTACTACTTTTTATTTTTGTTTTTGCGGTGAAGCATGAACTTAACCTAATAAATTCAAACATAAACAAAAGCACCGCTGATACTTACCTAGTCACCTGTATTTTTTTCCGTCCAACGAAGAAAAAAGGATGAGTCAAAAAAGCAGCATGGATCCATCGCTACTTGTCCGGGTTCGGTTACCAACGAAGTCTTCGCGTTCCCATTCAGGAACGCTGCATTCCAAAGTGAAATTTCACTTCTAGATTATTAAAAAATCAGTTTAACTTAACTTAGACCAGCTAATGCGGAAGTTGTAGAAAAATCATTGAGACTCTTCTCTTGCAGGCTAAGCTAAGCCTTCGTTGCCTCTCTCTCTAAAAAAGTAACCAAGAACGGAAGTTACTCAAAGCCCTACTGAATATAAAATTAAGAAATAAATTTTAAAGAAAAATTGACAAACCAGAAGAAGAAGAAAGAATGGGTAGCGGCAAGCATCGATGGAAGTTTTCTTTCCACTCTCACCGTTCATCTCCTTCCTCCTCATCGACCAACTCTCCTCAGACAGCGCCGCCGTCTCCTTTCTCAATACCGCCATTCACATCAGCAGACTTCCCTCCATCTCCGCCATCAGAGTTCTTATGCCCTATCTCCGGCGAACTCATGTTCGACCCTGTTATAATTCCTTCTGGTCAGACCTTTGAGCGATCTTGTATTCAATCTTGTCTCGATCTCAACATCTTGCCACCGATTACTACCTCTTCATCATCTTCTTCTTCGTCTTCTACTTTGCTTTTGATTCCGAACGGTAATCTTCGATCAGCAATTCTTTCATGGTGCGATCGATCAGGTTTTCCTTACCCTTCCCCTGTACCGTCTGATCGGGCTAAAGAACTCGTTCAACTATTGGTTCAAAAGAATCAAATCCCGCCAGCGATCGAGGCATTGAAACAGATTACAAACGAGTCGTTCTCTTCTTCTTCTACGGCGACAACGACTACAAGGAACACTTTGTCGTCGGCTTCGTCTTCGTCTTACTTCTACTCTTCTTCTTCTTCGTGGTCGACAGAGATTGTTTCAGCCGAGTCAGAAGAGAAACAGAAGTCTTCGCAGCCTCCTGAAGTGACGCAATTGAAAGATGTGATTCAAGTGAAGAATAAAATTTTAAGTCTTTCAGAGGAGGAATCAGGTAATTGTTCTTCTCCTTCTTCGCCAGCGCCGGTGATTGAATTGTCCTTGGAAGATGAGATTTTGGCAAATCTTAGAGATTCTAATTTTGAATCACAAGAATCGACGTTGTCGTTGCTACTGCAAGCAACGAGGGAGAGCAAAAACAAACGGATCGAGCTCTGCAAGCCGAGGGTGTTACTTGTTCTTCGCAACCTTCTCCATTCCCGGAACTCATCAGTGCAGGCCAACGCCGCCGCAGCGCTAGCGAACTTATCGATCGAGCAGTCGAACAAGATCGCCATAGTTCGCGCCGGCGTGGTTCCAGCGGTTGTTCAAACGCTCCGTACAGGTACTGCTGAAGTGCGCGACCACGCTGCAGGAGCGCTGTTTAGTCTTTCCGTCGATGCTGAGAACCGTTCTGTTCTCGGCGTGCTCGGAGCCATTCCGCCGTTACTGGTGCTCTTCTGCCGGCCATCTGAACCTCTCCGCGCTCGCCGTGATTCAGGAATGGCACTGTACTACCTCTCCCTTTCAAGCTCCAACCGATCGAAGATTGCTCGTGCACCCGCTTCCGTTAAATCACTCCTCTCCATCACAGCTGAAGAGCGATCCACCGGTCTGCCATGTGTCGCACTCATGGTCCTCTGCAACGTGGCAGGGAGTGCCGAAGGACGGACGGTGATGATGGATTCCGGTGTTGTCGCCGGCCTCGTATCTCTGATGGGGGATAGTTCGCTGACGCCAGAGGAAAGATACCGGTGCGTGGCGGCGTTGTACGGTATGAGCCTAGGAAGCTTGAGATTTCGAGGATTGGCGAGAGCAGCCGGTGCCGAGGCGGCGCTGGAGAAGGCTGCCGGGATGGAAGATTCCAGCAAAGCAACGAAGGAGATGGCGGCGAGAACGTTGGGAGCGGTAAGGGGAGAAGAAAATGTCGATGAAATTATCTCGTTATCGTCAGCTGGGTCGTCTACGGAAGGGAGCGTTGTGTCGGAAGGAGCGTTATCTTTCCGGCAAAGGGTCAGCGAAGATTTCTCCTCGGCGGTCATGGCCGGAGTTGTTGCTAATTCAGCCGAGTTCTGAAAACTTTTTTCTTTTTAATTTTTTTCTTTTTTTTTTAAATATTTTTTGTCTGATATTAGAGTTCCGTTTCTCTGGGGGGATTGCTTTTGTAAATTATTATATTAAGCAGGCAATTAAGGTGAAGCCTTCTGTTTTTGTCATAGTTGCAGACACGACCGACCCGCCCGCGTCAATATAAACGTTGATTCTGAGTCTAAATTAGTATGGATTTATAAAATATCCGTCTACGTAATCGACCCGGATATTTTATATTGACGTTTATTTTCTTAAAGTTGAATTTGAAGTAAGAAAGTTGAATTTGAAGTTGCATGTATTCATAGAAGCCTGATTGCTCTGCATCTTCAATTGTTTGAGCTCAATAAAAGAATATTGCAGTTGGTTAATGCTTATAATGTTGCTCCTTAAAGCTTGATTATAAGATATTGTAGAAGTTACTGCATTGCATCTTTCAGCAGGCATGTGTTTCCATTACAGAAGAAAAGTTAGCCATTCAAACTATCCTTCTCATTTAATTTACTTTCTGGAGTAAACAAGTGCTTAAGTTCTTACGCTATATGTTAGGTAGATAGGTTTGGTTAATCGGCTGCTGGAGCTCTGATTTGAAGATGCTGAAGAAACAATGAAACTCTTGTCTACTAAGATGAAGGCTTGTTGCTAGACTACAGCTGCAATCAGGAAACAAGGTATGCCAGTTATTCCTTTTGCAAGTTTTCCTGTCCGGATGATTCTGGACACTTGCTGCAGGTCTTATATATGTTTTGAAACGTGAGTACTTGTTGGAGTTATGCAGAAATATATGTTATTCATCTATGAAAGTTTGGACAGTACTACAAAAATATCTGTAAGGGATGTGTTGAACTTGATCAAATAAACAAGTAATGTCACATTTTCTTTTCAGTTGAGACAAACTAAACATTTATTAAGTAGCATTGTTTCGTTACTTGCATGCTTCATATTCAAACGAAGGTAATCAATTATAGGTAGCTTGAAGGACAATGAGTTTTTGTCTGGTTTATGTATTCTAGTGTGTGGTAGCTATTGGATTTGTTTGCAATTATATCAAGCATAATTTTAAGCAAGTGATATCCTTTGTTTGAAACTCTCCGGTGCTAGATATAAAAGTTTCAATATGAGAAACAAAATCTTGCCGAAAACTAAATTTTAAGCAAGTTAGTGTTGTCCTATATGAGTTAGATAGGACTTGACCATAAACAGAGCGCCTATGGATAATATCAACCAAACTTGGAAAAATAAATAAATAAATAAATAAGTAAATAAATATATATATATATAAGAAAGATCAGATATAGACATTCCATGTACTATATGCACTCTATCGGTTTCTCCGGTCATATTTAGCCGGAGAGATCTCCAAATTCGATCTTCACCGTCGGATAAGTAGAATTATGAGTTGTAAACATGCTTACAAATTTTTCACTTCAATCGTACCACGAATCGACCTCCATCCGGCAACTTGATTAACATGACTCAAATAGTAAAAGTTGACAAAATATATATTTTTTATTTTTGAGTTATCTTGATCAAGTGGCCGGATGAAGGTCGATTCGTGGTCCGATTGAACTGAAATTTGGTAAGTATGTTTTCAACTCATAGTTTTACATATTCAATAATAAAGATCGGATTTGGAGGTCTCTCCGGCCAAATATGGCCGGAAAAACTGATGGAGTGCATATAGCACATAGAGTATCTATATCCTATCCCATATATATATATATATTATAATAATAAAGTTAGTGTTATTCTATATAGGAAACTAGTTTATTTAGATACTTGAAATCCTCCTGCAAGCTACAACCCACATATTTAGATACTTGTTTTTTTTCTTTCTAGTAGCCCACCTTTTAATCTCAATATCTAGTGCTGGACATCCTCTGAAAAACCAAAGCCAAATTAGTAAAAGCAAGTAGAACTTTTGAGCTAAATCTTAATTTGGCATAATTTCATATCACAAGTCCATTTAAAGACACTAAACAAGTGTTATATCTGATTATAGTTTAAAGACACTAAGCAAGTGGGGCAACATTGCGAGTTGCTTTATTCAATAGTGGAATAAGTTTGTTGTTATCTCTTGCATGATTGCAATATTTGTAAACCCATTATTCTACTTCCTTCTTTACTCCTAGCAGGTATTCATTCTTTATTTGTCTTACTACTTGTTTTAATATATGTTTTTGTTATCTTCTGAGTTTTTTTTTTTTTTTTTTTCTGTTTACATAGCTCACATGCTAATGAATGTGAAGAAGTAATTCTAGGGTCTAAAACGTAGTGGAAAATCAAGTTAACTATTATTGGAAAAATACTCCACCTTTTTTTTCGTGTGTTAGTACTGAAATATGTTGTTTGCTTCCTACATATCTCAAACTTATTCGCTTTTTTTTGTTCTTCACTATTTTTTGTCACATTTTTGCTCCTGTTCTATATATTGGGATTGTATGTTATTTTAAATTTTATTAATGTAGGACAATGGAGCTGCTAAACAACGGCCCAATATTTTGGATACTCTCTTTGACAATATAAAGGAGTAGAGGAAGGTGATATCGCAGTAAATAGTAGCACATTAACTGTTATTCGTCAAATAGCCAAAGGCATGGTAATAGAAGGCAGCAATAGCATGGAAGAGGTGCAGGTGATGCATCTAAGGTTGGTGGTCGTCGGTTCTCCAACTTCATCAGAGAACACAATTGTAGTATTTTTTAGGATCTGTAGTGAAAATGCTTCCTGAAAGATGATAGTTAGTACCAGCACAATTTATGTGCGTCAATTGATTGGTTCAGTAGATATCACTACTCAATCTATGTTCGTAATTATTTTTCTTCACCAAGTGACTCTTGTTTTTCATTATTCAGTTGTGAATGTGCTCTAGAAAGAGATTTTTGTAATAGTATCAAAACGATGTCTTCAGCTGCACATTCTCTGTTTTTAAGAAAAATGTAGATTTATTGTGTTAAATAGCCTACATTGGTCGATAAACATGTTCATTATAAAGAGATTACTTGCTGTGCTAGGTAGCTGTTGAAGTGTGGTTGATTGAAACACCTTATTTATTAGTGGATGAAGAATTTCTAAGCATCTTGTGTTATTCTCGCTCTAATTATTGTCATCTGTTTTATGTTTTGGTTTTGATTGGTAATAGAAAGTTACTTTTGAGCTAATTTTTGTTCTGATTTATTGTAAATGAATGGAAGAAAGGGAATTGTTCTTGTGACTTTTTAAAAAGTCAATGTATTGATATTGTTATAGATTTGACGAGTCTCAAATGTACTTTGATTGACTGCAATTTATATATTAGTATGCAACTTATTAGGCAGTGGCATTGTAACATATAATCCTGGAACATGTATATTCATAAATAAAATTGGACTGCTTCTAATATGCAGACAGTATCAAACAAGCATATGAACCATTTTGAAAAAATTATATGAAAACTATAGAGTACACAATTATATAGATTACAGATATAGAGTACAACTCCAGAAAACTATAGATATACAGAGTACATATTGTATTCAAAAGAACTATTGTTCATTCACATTACATAGCTATTTAGAAAATAAAACATATCAATTAAATATCCATTGCACTAACATACCAACTACATTCTCATAAATTCTTTAACTGCACACCAGTTGGAATAATACATAACATTACAACTACACAACCAACTAGAACAATTCTAGCAACCACAATATAATGTTAAATACATCAGTAGACTTTACATGCATCAATAAATATATCATAAGCAGACTAATGTTTACTACATCATTAAGATAACATAGGCGCTAACATTTGCCCAATATAAAAAAAAATATGCATAGATCGGGCTGCCTAGTCTGCAAAAAATAAAAAATCCCAAACTAATGTTGGCTATCTAATCTGCAAAAGAAAGCAGAGAGCATTAAGCATTACAATCCAGAACAAAAAATATATTATGCATTAGGCATTAGGTAGAACAGAAAGCACATCAAAGAAAAAAAACGCAAGAAGCATGGCAGAGAGCATTAGACAGAACAGAAAAATATGGACAAAAATATTATATATTAGGCAGAAAAGAAAGCATAAAGAAAAAAGAACAAAAACGAAAAGCTCTTATATTACCAAAACAATCTAGAAAAAAATATTAAGCATTAGACAGAACAGAAAGTATAACAGAAAGAAAACAAAAATAGGAAGCATAACTAGCAATGTATAGTCTAAACACAAATAAATAGATCATTCCAGATCTGCACAAGTGAACATTATCTGGAAGGTGTCACTCTTCAAGCACATCCACTCCAAAAGCTGCAACAATCAGACGATGGCCTTTCAAAACTCTAACAACATCATCATCACAAATCTTGTTCTTGTGAAGATTTGATGAAACAAATATGTTGTTAGAGTTTTGGAAGGCCCTCGTGAAGCAGGTATCTTTTCCTTCCATAGCTCCCTCTGTGTCCTTAGATGAGTCACCCAACTTTGAAGCAGAAAGCATAACAGAAGATATTAGACATTAGGCATTATGCATAACAATCCAGATGAAAAATCATTAGTCATTAGCTAGAACAAAAAGCATAACAGAAAGGAAAAAAAAGACAGGCAAGTAATACCAATAGGCAATAAAATAGAAAGACAAAATAAATAAATATGCATACCTTGAATAGGACATCGCATCATCTTTATTAGAAGATTTTTACGTCATTCTTGTGGATATATAAGTAACACATTCAACTTTTTAGGGTTTTCCATAAGATAAATGGTTGCATCTTCATGGAGATCATTATCTTGTCTACGCTCATCTAAAAAACTAATAATGTTATACTCGGGAATGTCATCCTTACCTCTGTTGGCAATTTATATGCAGAATTCATCATAGTTGTAGACATATTGTCCATGGCTTGTTTAAGAAGTTCAAGAGCATCACCCTCTTTCGCATTCCCTTTTGCTCTTTTGGAAGGACGCTCCGACTTTTGAAATTGTCCATCAATAGGAAAACTTGGAGTTGTTGGAGTTGCTGGACTTGAAGTTCGATCATAAGATTGATCAAATTCATCATCCATATGGAACTTCCAATCCAACACGAATTTCTGAGATCAACTCATTTTGTTTCTTCAATTGTGTTATCATTTGTATCATTTTTTCGAGTCTTCATCATATCAATTCCAGTCCAAGCTCCACCACCACAAGCTCTATCACTTCCATAGAGTATACATAGCTTATCGTAAGGGAGAGTAAATGCTTTATGCCTCCATTCAGCAACTTCAGGATTTTGCTGAATTAACATAACACAAAATGAATATGGTTAAGTGCTATTGATGAGAAATCTTAATATCTAAGTAAAACATTAAAATTAAAAATTAGCAAAGAACATATATACCTGGATTAATTGTTCCCACACTTCATTTTCTGCATCAAATTTGTATGTTTGACGATTCTAAGCAAAACCACTCAACCTCCCTTAGATAAGTCCCAAGCAGGAGCAAACTTTTTCTTAATATATTTAATACGATTGATAACTTTAAGTTTATCTAGTGGTCTATTAGAAAATATTTCTTTCATCTCCTTGACTATATTCTCATAAGCATACGTTGCGAATGTTCCATTGACTCGGTTTCCTAAATTGTGTTGATGTAATAATGCATCAAAAACAGCATCATCCATAGCATAACTTTTGAAGGTGCTCAGTCTTTATACTTGTACTTGCATTGGGTAACTTTCTTTTAGGTGCCATATTGAAGTCTTGCAATTCGAAAAACATATACATACATAGTCTAAGTAAAATAACTAGGCAAATAAAGCAATTTGTTAAGTAAAACAAAATGTATTTAAAGAAAGTATGCATAGGCTAAATAAAGCAAATTATCAATTAGACCAATAACAATTCAATTACATCAAATTGTTAATTTAAAGAAACAAGTAGTACAAGATTATGCATTATAATCCCTCCATATAGCTTGCGCAATTGCATCCCTAATTGACTCTCCTCTTCGTGTATCCTCATCATGATCATCATCGTTATATACTCTATCTACTTCAATGGGTTGGTTTGCAAGTTCATCATCTATCTCTCTAAGAAGGTCCTCATCTAGGTCTTCACTCATTAAAAAGTTATGCATAATACAATATGCTATTATGATTTTTGTTTGTGTCTCAACACGAAAGTAAGATTCATCCGAACTTGATATGATGGGAAATCTTTTCTGAAGTACGCCAAATGCTCTTTCAATTGAATTACGTAACGATGCATGTCGATGGTTGAATAATTCTTGATAATTTCTTGGTGGATTTAACGAGTACTCTTTTAAATGGTAACGAACCCTCTTATAGGGTGTTATGAGTCCACTCCTTGTCATGAAACTAGCATCCACAAGGTAGAATTTCACTAGAAAAAATATCTTATGTTATTATAAAGATTATACTTAATTCAGATATTCATTATAGCTCATTATTACCTTGTGGGATTCTTAAAGGATGTCGTCTTCTTCATGCCTTTATAATTCTATATTCTGATGCTGAACCTTCCCAACCAGCTAACACATAGGTAAACTTGAGATCAAAAGTACAAGCAGCCAGTACATTTTGTGTGGGATATTACTTTCTACCACGATATCTAGATGCAACGGTAGGAGAAACTTTAATTCGAATATGTGTTCCGTCAATTGATCCAATACAATCCTGATATTATAATTTATTACTTAATAAGTTATATAAAAACATCTATTATAATTAAAGTTTAGGGGATTTCTTTACCTTTTACAAAGGATAATATCTAGAGCTATTGAATATTTCTGTAGGAATTTGTGATCCATCAAATTGTCGTACGAATTTATCTGCGAACTCTATAATAGCATGTAACACATTATGAAAATGACGACTGATAGTTTCTCCGGATTGTTGGAAAACACTGTGTGCTAAACGATCCCTTAGCTTTTGTCCAATAATACACATAAACTTAATTACTTGTTCTTCTACGCTAGACCGCTATGTAGGTTTTGAGACCACTAAATATCACTAACAACTCACACCATTTTGCAAATGCCGTCGGACTCATCCGGCAAATGCTACGACATCTAGCCCCACTAGCAATTGAACTAAGTACTTCACGTCGAATCTTTTCTCTTTCTTTCATAACGTCGGGTCCAACTAAAGTTACATTTATTTTACGTTGGTTTTGTAATGCCACATAATAAACAATAACACAAGCTGAAAATGCCATAGCCAAACGACACAATGCAAATGCTTAATCAATTTATCATCCATAGTGAATATGATGTAAAATCTGCACTCAGAAAAAAAAAAGAGAGAAAACAGTTAAAAGCATGCAAAGTTTTTAAGCCAAGGATTATCAACAAAAGAAAAAAGAAGAAAAAAACTAGCTTGCAAAGATTCCCTAGAAGCTTAAGGATTGCAAGGAGAACGAAAATTTAAAAACCATTAAAGCATGTTTTAAGAAAAATAACTATTTTGAAAGTTATTACAAAGTACAATAAAGATAATAATTTAGCATGGCCAAATGAGATTATCATGGTCAAATGAAATCAAGATGATCATTAGCGTCATATTCTTCACCGGGTAACTACTTATGCATCATAGTCTTCACCAAATAACAACACGAGTAGAATTAAAATACATGAACCAGCAAGCTAAGTGGCAATGCAAAATATCAATTCTTTAAAATGTGATTTATGTTGAGAAGGTTAACAGTAATAAAGAGTACAAAATTTTTCAACAAGTAGTGAGTGTTTGCTTTATGTTAAGTCGCTGCCCAACGGAAGCTCAAGTAAAACAGCCTATATGATCAACCACCAAACCTATAATCCATGTATTTTTAGAAGTACCAAATACTGAATTAAATAGCAGAAAATAAAGCAAAAGAATGTGATCTTTATACACGATGGAAAATACCAATATCAGCAATAAGAATATAGCAAAAGAATGTAGGAAGCAAAAAAAATACTTTTAAAAACATACGTTTTTTATCACGAAATGCATGATCAAGATGACAATTATCATGAGCACACCTATATTTCCCAAATATGGATAGCAATCAAAATTTTCTTACAAAACAACTCAAGTAATGCAACACAAAGAACCCCAAAGGCACAAATTAAAAGCTCAGGAAATGGAAGTTCAAAAATCTACCAAGGTAACACAGAGAACCCCAGAGGCCAACGAAATAGGAAAGATGCGTGTGACTGAACCAAAGAAGAAATCAAAGCAATGCGGTTATAATCTTATATTTCAATGATCCATATTTCTCCAGTAAGATGGCATCAAAATAAATATTAACTTTCAACAGAAACAATTAACAAATATTAACATTTCAATCGAAGAAAAATTGAAGATGAAATCAAAGAAGAAATCAGGCGAAATCAGACGAAACTAGACGAAATCTTTTTAAGAAATTTTTTTTTAAAATCTAAGAAAATCGAAGAAATCTCAAGATTCGAAAAATTGAGTTCGACGGAAATCTAACAATGATATCAAGATGAGATCAATGAAAAAGCAGTGAAAATAGAATCGAAACCAAAACTGTACCTAAAGACGGCGGCGAGCGGCAACGAGCGGCGCGGCAAGAGCAGAGGAGCGGCAGGATGAGTGACGAAAGAGTTGAAGAAAAAAATGAGATAGATTCGTTTAACATAATACAGGCGTAAATAAAACGAAATAATATGGATAAGAAGGAACTTCATATTTTAAACAATAACAACATTAATCTTACTCTAAGTTACACCCCAATATAGGGTGTAACGAATTACAGGTTAATAAAGATTAATGGGGAGACATTTTACTCTCCATTAATCTTATTAATTTATACCAAACTAGACCTAATTACTCTCCATTGCTCCATATTCCTCTCAATTCAAACAATACGTCAGTGCATAGAGAGAGTAACGTTGTTCTCCCGTTCATGAAAGTTCATGCATGGGTATTTAACATTTACTAGTTAAAGTTTTTTCATTATTGATATACTCTGTCAATATAGTTTAATTTAGACTCTTATTAATATCTTTTTATAATACCAATGATTAGTAGGGTGTATGTAAAAATTGAGAGTAAATGTACATCAAATTATATCAATCTTCTTTTCTATTCGTCGACTGAGTTTGTTTCACTAAATAGAATTGGTTTTACATAAATGCTTGGAGAGTTATACAATCAATACTTCATTAACTTCATATAGTAATAACAATGTATATTCGGTTGACAACATGAAGTGCAAAGTTCTATACTTTCATATGAATGGATATTGTTTGAGACCACAAGCTGGTTGACCCGATGGGTATCGGGTCAACCCATTGTCCTGCCTAGTCAACATGCGATCTATCGACCCGTGACCGAAACAGTATTTTGGGTCGACATCTGGGCTGGTTTCTACAATTATGGCTTTTGTTGTTTAGAGAGAAGAGAATGTGGTCCTTTCTAATGTTTGGAATACGATGTGAGGCTCTGTTTGGGATCTTATTTGGACTTAAAAGTATGTTTCAGTTACTCCGAATGTTTTCATTTTTTAAATTTTGAATTCAGCTATTTTATGTATTTTAGTTATAATTTTAAATTTATTTTTCCGTTTATATCAAATTCTATTTTCACAAAAATTTTATTTCAAATTTTTTTGCGTATTTTAGTTACCACTTTGTACTCCTCTTTTAATAATTTTACTTTTTATCGAATTTTACTTTTATAAAATTTGTTTTTGTGAAATTCATTTTTATACGATTGAAACACGCTCACTAAGTCCAAAAAATCTACCGATAAGTAAGCAAAGCATTTGAATATCTCTGCTTATTTTTCTGAATAAATTGTTTCTGGTGATTTATAAAAAGGGTTTGCTATCGTTTTAGAAATGAGGGGCCTATTTCTTTAATCGGGAGAGGTAAAATATTTTTTCATTCTCAAATAAACAACAAAATTTTGAGGGAAATTATTTTAGTTATAAAATTTTATCTATATTTTAACATATTTTATTAGAATTTTTTAAAATATAGTTATTATATATATTGTATTTTGAAAATATTATTAAAAAACTTAATTTAAAACTTTTGTAAATAAGAATATGTCATCTATTATGTTTTAATGATATTTGATCATTTTTTTGGTTTACAAATATTTTTCTGTAATTAAATTGTTAGCTTATCAAAATAAATATTTTTAATTCAAACATTTTTCTATAAATATTTAGTAAAATGTATTTAAATTTTATATTTTAATATATCCTTTATTGAGATAGATATTTTTAAAAAATTTTAAACGAGCTTCTATTATTCTAAGCTGACTATTTTCTAACATAACCGTCAGGAACATGTTAGGTTCATATAGACGCAGATTATAGATCTAACTCGAATAACTTTTTTGTTTTACATTAAACATTCATAACGGGCGTGTTTTACGTACTTTTTAAACTCACGTTTTTTTGTCAAAAATTTTATTTTTGATTCATTTTTACAAAAAGAAATTCAAAATTAATATTAATTTTTTTGCACAAAAAGTTTACTTTCGAAGAATATTATAAAACTAAAATTTTCATTTCTAATTTATCCTTAATAAAAAATAAAAAAAATGAACTCATATTTAAACTTTACTCTTTATGTAAGTTTTTTATAAACTTACTTTTAGAAACTCACTGAGCAAAAGAAACGTACTCAAAAAGAGTGTAGAAGGTTACTTGCCAGGAACCAAGCTTTGTGGCACATCTTTTGTATCACTATTGTTATTCCAGCTTTTAATAGTTAATTGGTGAAGGCCTTTATCCTGTTTCACAGATTTACAAACAATTTAAGGTGTACTGGATAAAAAGATACTAAGGAGAAGGAAAGTAATTTAGAGAAGAATAATAAATGGAGAGAAATAGAAGAGTAATTATTTTTTTGATCTTGTATGGATATATTAATAAATTAGAGGATAAATAATTCTTCTGTTGTCTATGCTTTTCACGTAAGAGGATTGTTTTGAAAATTTGAATTTTCATATCGATTTCATTAATCTTACTTTCCTTACATTCCAAGTGTGTAAGTAATTACTTTTCACATAAGAGTAATTAAGAGAATTATTACAAAAATATTTCTATAGTTCTTACAAAATTTTTGCCTAGCAAAAACAATGTAGAATAACTTATTGTCTTCTCCTTCTTTACTTTTGGTTATTCTCATACAAACAAATACATTCAAATACAATGTCATACATAAGAGTAATTTCTTTCTTGATAAGCAATACTATTGCTAATATCTCTTACACATTTTTACAATGTTATGCATATGCTAGAAGTGAGATAAACGATGGATAAACGATGTTACCAAAATGCAAATAAGAAGAAGATAACAGAGTTTCATTTTATTTGTAAACTAAGGTTTTAGATTTTCTTTATCTTTTTTATTAATCGATTATATCTATTTGCTAAGAAGTCACTTTTTTTTGTCAAAAATTCAACTTCAAACTTACTTTCAGATACATTCAAATAGAAAAAGTCACTTTTGAATCGGTTATGAATTATATATAAAATTCTACTCACTTTTCAAACTCACTTTTAAAAAATCACTTTTTAGGAACTCTTTTTCCAAAAAGTTCAATTCACTGCAATTGATACGTGCCCTATACTATGTTGGTTGTTTCTCCTCAATTATCTATCACGGTATAATTATTTTGACTTTTCTTTTCATCTTCATTACCTTGATAAAGTGCTTTTTAATTAAGTAAAAATACCTTATATATAAAATAGATCTAGAGTACAGTAAAATACTTTAGATCACGGTATAATTATTTTGACTTTTTTTTCATCTTTATTACCTTAATAAAGTGCTTTTTATTTTAGGTAAAAATACCTTATATATAAAATAGATCTAGATTATAGTAGAATAGTTTAGACATTTAGAATATTTTAGCATAAAGTTAAAGTAGTTTAAAAAAAACTCTAGATAGATTGGATATTTTAGAGATAGAGATTTTTTGTATTAAAATTTTTGAATCAAATATTCTTCATCGTCCGATCAAAATAATTTTTATCATCTGTTGAGGAAGATGAGTGAATATAAATAGCAGGACAAGATCCTTATTTAGGGCATCAAACAAATCAAGTAAGAATAGTAAGCAAATCAAGCAAAAAGTTCTTCAAGCAAGGCCCTCTTGAGTAATATACTTATGATATTCATCACTCTCAAATGAATACATGCATTTTAATCTTGTAAGTCAGCAAAACAGCCATGGATCTTCATCCCCTTCCATATGTTCAACAAGCTTCCCAACGGACAAAGTTGAAACGACTTAAAAAATACTGCACAGTGCATCCAATGGCTGTTGTTGCTTCACTTCGTCCAGGAACATATGTAGTTACTGCCTATAAGCATCCTGATGATAGTTTGTGAGACGCTTCTCCAAGTTAGGCTTTGAGGGGTTATAAATTTGGTTAAGGTTAAGATAATAGCTCGTTATAGTATACAAGCTCAAACTCTTCGTCTTTAATACGTTGCATTTTAGGCTGTATTTGGGAAGAATTTTCTCTTCCAACTTTTTTATTTACATTTTTTAATAAAATTTTTAAAATATTTTTTTTATAGAAATTTTAATAGTACAAAAAATATACGTCATGAAATATTTTTATTAGTTATTATTATTATTTTTTTTTAATATTAAAAAAATAAAATTTATTTTAAGAAATTTCAAAATATCTTTTTTTTTTAAAAGCTTAAGCTCGTTTAGTCATCTTTTCTGTGCATGTTTCCTTCATCTAACTACTCATTCTTACGATGGTGACTTTTAAAAGTAATTTTTATTTTATATTTTAAAAATTTTTTATTTAAAAATATAAAAATAAATTTATATCATTCGCGTATCGCTGCAGCAACATATCTCCACATCATTAACTAGCAATGCAATTGTTCAATGGGCCTCTGTTCACACCCGACGACTAGCGTGTCTACACCAGCAGATCAGAAGGCCTCTGTTCAATGGCCTACACACTTCAACCCAGTAGTATACTATAGATTTATTTACTTTTGCTGAAAATAAATTACGAAATTAGGTAAAACAAAATTATATAAAAAATAATATGAAATAATTTTATATTTTTATATTTATTTGTTATTAAAAATAAAGTTAAAAATGAAATTTAGATTTTAAATAAATTATTATAAAAATGAAATTTTAAGGAAAAGTAAATGAATATTCGAAGCTCAATTTTTGATAAAAAGAAATTAAATTTTAGTGGAACAGAAAATTCCACTTAAGTGCTGTTTATCGCTTTTCATCCGTCAATTTTTTATTTCATAATTTTTAATAAAATTTTAATAAATTATATAAAAATGCATAAAAAAATTATTATATTATAAAATTTTATTAATATTTATTTTTATATTTTAAAATAAAAAATAAAACTTATTTTAAAATTTAAAATATTTTTTATTTTAAAATATCTTTTTTGCAAAAGCATTTCTAACCATACTTAAATATAATAAACGCGGAAGTCGCAGCAATCCCACCACGTTGTACTACCCTGCACTTTCAAGACCGTGCTCTTGTTACTTTCATAATTCTCATTTGTTAATTGCTCCAATCTTTCATTCTCCGTCTTCAAGATATCTTATGTATCAACGAGTCCTCGAATGGACTTCGAAGGTATTCACTATTCGGCACACTAACGCTCTGTTTATATTAGGTTTAATAGAGAGTACTTAAATTAATCACTTTTTATTACTTTTGTTTGATATTAATGAATAAAATGTCTTTCTATTAATATTTACTAAAAAATAGTCGATTACACTTCAATATAAAATATAATCGTAAAGTAAAAAAATTTTGTTATCTGTTAACATCATAAATGTCGTTAGTACGTTTCAAGTTTTTGTATTATTTACCGCAATCTTTCTTTTTCTGTTTCTTCTTTGTCTTCGCTTCGGCTCCGCCGCCTCGCTGCTGTCAATCCAGGTAAAGTCTTATATCTTCTTCTTCTGCCGTCGATAACAACTGCCAACAAACCAACAAAACTAGAAATCACAGAGCCGATGAAGGTGGATTCCATGCTCGCTGCTTCCGGTCCACCATCCATCAACGAGCAGATTCCAACTACCACCTGCTTCATGTTGACGTGAAGCATTTTTGGGTCATGGCAGATTGCTCTCTCCCAAATGACCTAGCTGATCAGGTGATCATCCAGAAACCCAGCACTGGATGTCTTCTTCTGTTCGCTGTGAGCTTTTCATGCTGCTTGCTTTCGCTTCTTATTCTTTTGACGACACCAGGAGTTGGATCAGTACGAAAAGAGTAGAAAAAAGAACAAGAAGTTTGACAGAGGATGAATGTTGCTATTTTAGGCTCCCCGGCTGCTTCCGCTTGGCTCCCGCTGCCCTACTTGTCACCTAGGTTCTAGACTATACTTCTACGCTGTTTACATTTCAATTCTCTTAGCTCAATGATGATCATCAGTAAGATCATTTTCATTCTGCTTACACGCTGTCTCTGTCTTGCAGATGCACAAGGGCCACAGCAGAGCCAGCGGAATCATTTATCAGGAAGCCAAACCAAGAGCAAGAGCAAGATTGCGCGCCTTTTCTGCCAGCCGCAAGGAAACAATCAGGCTACCCAATAATGTCGATGGTCGTGCCCCACATCGCCACCACCACATTTCTTCTGCTATCACCGCCGGAGACTGCTTCAGCCATCATTGGCGTCCGGGCAATCATGAATAGCTGAGCTCTTCAGTCCTTCGAACCACTCCAAGATCCACCCAACACCTACAAGTCTGAGATCACTCACTAATTTCGTGGTCTTCATCACAACCAACGCCAGGACAATACATGATACTATTTTTAGCTGATCCATGAAAATTTTACATTATTTGATGCACAGATGCAAGTTGGCTCTGGTCGTTGGTTCTAAGTTTCAGAACTTAGAACTTTTATGAAAACTTTTTTAGAAGACTTTTTTTTTACTCATTTGATACAAAATAACATGCCACAAGTTTTCTTATATTGACATTACAATCAAATATTAAATTAACTAAGATATTAAAATAAAATAAAATTTATAACTATTACTAATCTTTAACACACCCACTAATTCTTCTAAGTAATTTATATTTTCACTGCTAGTATTATTTATCCACTTTTTTCATTAATATCTCGAAAAATATCAAAATGAATGCATAAGTTTTAATTTGTTATTCCAACACACTCCTCAAATCAAAATGTTTTTCATAGGAAGCATTTTTTTTACCTTTCCGAAATGTTTAATTGACAACCAAGACTTGGTAAAAATATTTGCTATTTATTCCATAGTATAATAATACTCCAACTGTACAGTATTTTACTTTATATGTTTTTTGAAAAAGTGGAATCGAGTATCGATGTGTTTGCTCCTTCCATGATGTACTGAATTCTTTGCAAGTTATATAACTGATTGATTATCAACCAATATTTTTGTTGGTTTTTCTTGTGGATGATGCAGTTCTTTTAGTATATTTTTAGCCAAATTGCTTCACACACTATAAATGCAGTTGCGATATATTTTTCTTCATATGAAGATAAAGCCACAATACTTTGCTTTCTGATATTCATGAAAATGCAGTTAATCCAAAGTAAAAAACATAGCCTGTGGTGCTTTTTCTTTCATTTTGGTCACCACCCCAATCACTATCTGAATAGCTCACTAGTTCTGCAGGTTCACCATAAGTGTAGAATAGACCAAAATTAAGTGAATCTTTGATATACTTTAAAATTCTCTTCGCAAATAGCTAATGAAACTCTTTTGGTGTCTTCATATAGTGACTCATAAGTCCAACTGTATAAATAATATTTGGCTTTGTGATCGTCAGATATCTCAAACTATCAACAAGACTCTTGAAAAGAGTTGAGTCAACTAGATCTCCATTCTTTTCTTTTGATAGCTTTGTTCCTGTGGCAATTGGAATGTTCATCGGATTATAATTGCTCATCTTGAACTTCTCCAATACATTCTTCGTGTACTTTTTTTTAGATATAAAAATCCCATTTTGTTGTTATTTTACTTAGATACCAAGGAAGTAAGACATCAAACCATTATACGTCATCTCGAATTCCTTGAACATCATTGCCTTGAATTCTCCAAGCATTTCAAGGCTATTACCTGTGTACAATAAATCATCAACATAAAGACAAATTATTAGAAACTTGCCTTTATGATTCCTCTTCATATAGATGGTATGCTCATAAGAAAATTTGGTGAAGTCATTTTGTTGAAGATAGCCATCAATTGGAGCATTTCAGCTCGTGGTGCTTGGTTCTATCCGTACAAAGCTATGTTTAATCAATATATTTTGTTTTCTTTCTCTTTCACCTGAAATCCTTCTGTTTGCTGTACGTGTACCTCTTTCTCAAGAATACCATTGAGAAATACTGACTTGACATCTATATGATATATCTTCTATTTATGATGAGCTGCAAGAGATATTATTAATTTTACCGTATCAAGTCGAGCAACAGGTGTAAAGACTTCTTCATATTTGATGCCGTCTTTTTGTTTGTACCTTTCGCTACAAGTCTAGCCTTGTATCGACCAACATCGCCATCAGCAGTGCGCTTAATCTTGTATACTCATTTGACACCTATTGCTTTGTGATTTTGTGGAAGTGTTGTCAATTCCTAGGTGTCATTCTTCTCTATAGCTTGGATATCTTCCTACATTGCTAGTCGTCAACAGTTTTCTTTTATAAATTGTTGGAATGTGAGAGGTCCATGATCAGTATACAGACTAAAAAAATTAGACCCACTTTCTTCATTTGTCTGTTTATAGATCTTCTTGAGATTTCTCATTTTTATACGACTCTGTTGCGTGTAAAATCCGCTACTACTATTATCTCCAAAAGATGGAGAATCTTTAATAGAAGAGTGTTGTATATTGAGGAGATAGTGATGTTGTTAGTGGTGGTACCTCATGTGTGGCCTTATCAGATTCATCCACCACTGGATGTTCTTTGGAAGCTCTTCACTCCAGTTCTATGCATCTTCTTCACTAAACACAACGTCTCTATTAATCACTAATTTTTTGGTTAGTAGATTGTAAAGCTTATATGCTTTTGACTTCTCGCTGTATCCGATGAATATGCATTTTTCACCACAATCATCAAGCTTTTTCCTTTTGTCTCAGGTACTTGGGCATAAACAATGCACAAAAAAATTTGTAAGTGTGCAGCACTTAGCTTGTATCCGCTCCACGCCTTTTAACGTGTCTTATTTTTCACCATCTTGTGGGGTATCGGTTAAGCAAATAAGCTGAGCACGCCACGGCTTCTGCCCAGAATTACTTCGACAATCCCTTTTCCTCAAGCATGTTTCTTGTCATGTTGAGGATATTTCTATTTTTTCTTTCTGGGATGCCATTTTGCTATGGTGTGTAGGCAGTAATCAGCTGCCTTTTTATACCTTGTTCATTGCAATATTTTTGAAAAATATTTGAGGTGTACTCACCACCTTTGTCAGATCGGAGAATTTTTATCTTGTGTCCACTCTCCGCTTCAACAAGAGCTCTAAAATACTTGAAAGTGAAAAAAATAGTAGACTTCTCATTAAGAAAGTATACTCATAACTTTCTACTTAAGTCATCAATGAATGTAATAAAATATTTATTACCTCCCAAAGAGACAGGGTCGAATGACCAACAAATATCGGTATAAACAAATTACAATAGTGCCTCTTTTCTCCATGATTTTTCATTAGGAAAAGAAAGTCATGGTTGTTTGCCAATTACCACATCTTTCGCATATATGATTTTGTGGTTTAATTGTAGGTAGACCTCGAACCATACCAGTCGTTGATAATAACTTCAATCCATTACAGTTCAAATGGCCAAAACAGATATGCCATCTGAGTGACTCATTCTGCACGAGTCCTTGAAAATATTTGTTAACTCTCGTGTTTAGGTGTAAGAAAAACATACAGTTGTTTGTCATCTTAACACAAGCTCTAAGGCTTCCATCAAGAATTTCCCAAGCTCACGCTTCCATGAATATCTTTTATGAGTTTTATGAAAAGTTTTTTCTTTCCACACATATGATTACTAGCACCCGAATTCAAGCACCATGTATCATTGTGAACACTTGAATCATCATTAGTAAGAAAAAGAGTAGAGGTATTACCCACATCATTTGTTGCTTCGACAAAATTGGTAATATTTTTATTTTTATACCAGCACTTCGAGGCATAATGTTCAAATTTATGACAGTCGTAATATTGAACATTTTTATATTTTACAAGGCCAGATGTGGATCTTCCTTGATTATTTCGTCCGCGACTTCTAAAGTTTGAAATTTTCGCTTAATTTTGAGCGATTTGTTGTTGGAAACCACGTCCCCTACCTCAACCACTACCACGATCTCTACTATTTGAGCCTCGATCAGTTAGAGTCAATTTCGAGTTCAATGCTTGTTTCACAAATATAGAACTAGTTTTCTTTAACATCCGTTATGCATGAAATTGAAGAGATTTTACGAGCTCTTCGATTGAAATCTCCTCCAAATTTTTTTGACTCTTCAATTGCCGCCACCACGTGCTCGAACTTTGATGTGAGTGATCTGAGCAACTTCTCCATTAAAAAAGTAAACAAAGTAGGCTAATGCTTAAAAGGTGTCAAGCAGCACAGCACCTTCTTATGTATATGTGATATGCTTGCTTGACTACTGAAGGATTATTCTACTTCCTTTTCTTTCTGATGTCGTTAATTTTGAAAATGCTTTTACATATTGCAAAACCATAGGAGGGATATATACAAACCATTGCACAGTGTTGAATGGTGATTTTTCTAAAAAATTTTTATTCATTTAGGTAGGCTAGCATATAGAAGTTCTTGCTGCAATTTTATGTTAGGATGTGTGCAATGTTAAACAGTTGAATGGACTATCTTTTGTGCTTTCTTGCTTTGGACAGTTTGTATGTGCCTTAGAATCGGTAAACTTCAGTTATTGGCAAACCTAACCTAAATCCTAAACCATTACCTAAAGCCTAGCCTAGACCTAAACCTAAAACCCTTACCTAAACCTAAAACTCTTACCTAAAGCCTAACCTAGACATAAACCTAATAACTTTATCTAAACCTAAACTCAAAACCTAAAACTCTTACCTAAAGTCTAACATAGACCTAAACCCCTTATCGAAACCCTAATCCTAAAGCCTAAGCCAAAAACTCGATTATTTGTAAGTAGCAATTTAAAACTTATTATTGAAAATTTGATTAATTTTATAATGCTTATATGGAAGATTCTGGAAAGAGAAAGCGCCAATACAAAACCTCTAAAAGTTTCATAAGTACAGACTTTGTCTTTTTGAAATTTATTGAGTTTAGTGAACAAAAAATATTGAAAGGTAATAGGCCAACAACACATTTCAATGTGCAAGTGTGGAAAAATATTGAACAAACCCTATACGAGGTCACCAGAGAAGTTCTGGATCATAGGCAATTGAAAAACAAATAGGAATCCATGAAAACTGATTGGAAAGATTATAAGTCATTAATGCATTGAGTGTTTGGCCTAGGATCGGATCACACTCGTAAAACAATTGTTGCAAATGATGATTGGTAGGATTCTAATATTAAGGTAATTGTTGTTACATAGCATTATATTTCTATTTTGTTATGACGCTAACTAACCTAATTGTATATGTATATAGGCAGACCCTAAGTTCAAAAAGTTCGAAGGTAAAAATTTATCTTTAATCCGTGATCATTTCGAAATGTTTGAGAGCGCTACTGCCAATCGTACGCGAGCTTGAGTAGCATCACAAGTCTAACGGGAGAGTCAAAAAACCCAAGCTACCATGAATGTGAAAGGTAGTGGAAATAGCCTTGATGAAGGGAATGCTTCCCTGCAGGTATATTCTCGTATTGTGGCTGATAGCAATTTACTTCTGACTGATAGCTATAGGTCTGAAAGATTTGTTAGAGCAGGAAACATCGATAAGAAGAAAAAATCATCAGCTAAAGCTTCGATGAGGGACGATATTTATGAACTTCTGTGGATTGCGAAGAAAACTAGTCGAATTGAAGTGGCGGAAGCAATAAGTGCCATACAATGCGTTGAAATATTTGAAAGCTTTGCCTGGTTTACGGACGAACTATCCGTTATAAAATTTTGCATCGAGTATGATGTGCAAAGGAGATACTCGAGATATGTTCATGAGCGTTGATAATGACGATCGTTATAGACGGATGCATGTGGCATTATGATACTTATGGTTTTGGTCAAAACAAAAACAATTAGTTCAATGTCTAATGCTGTATTTTAATATTTACTAATTGTTATGCTTAAGAGGTACAATGATATTGTAGGTTTATTAGTTTGATTATAATAATAAAATATTGTAATATTTATTGTATGAGTACTTAAATATTCTGATGTTTATTGTATTGTTGGTTTAAAAGGTTTGTTATATTGTTATTTTATTAGTTGGATAGTTTAAGATTTTGTTTTTAAGTTGACCTTGCAACGGTGTATATATGTTATATTAATCATATTATTATCCATTACTTAGATATTTTTGATAGTTCATTTATATTTGAGGGTTACGTATGTAATTGCAGTTAAATGGATTCTTGGATTGTTAGTGATGACGAAAAAGTTACTCGCAACCAACGTAAACAAAAATGGAGAAAATTAATATGTTTATTGGAAGAATTGTTGTAGTATATTGTGACAAGTTTTCACTCAAAGATCTATGCTATACATCTGTACGTACCGGTGATTTGTTTATATCTGAGATATTATTATAAGGAAACAAAGTTAGATGTTATCAAAATTTTTCAAAGAAAGATGTCAATTTTTAAAGATTTATGTGAGAGCCTGACACAGAAATACGGATTGGTACCGACACGACATATGTCAGTGCATGAGAAAGTTGCCATATTCCTACTAACTTGTGGTCATTGTGTTGAAAATAGATTATGTTAAGACATGTTTAACCATTCGGACGAAACAATTTATAGACACTTTCGTAGAGTGTTATCTGTTGTTACAAGATTAGTTATAGATATTATCAAAACTCATCTAGATGAATGAAGGCTACGGATTTCATAAACCACAAAATACACGATATTTTTCATTTTTTGAAGTTTGTGATCAATTCTATCTTTGGCATTAATCTATATACTTAGTTATATTGAACTTATTATTCTAATATAAAAAATTTCTATCGTATGGTTGTATTGGAGCTATCGATGACACACATAGCAAAGCGAGAATACTCCTAGTAGAGGTAATTTTTTATATTAGGTGAAAAGGCTTGGCCACAGAATATCATGACGGTTTGTGATTCTAACATATGCTTCACATTTGTATGGGCTGGATGGGAAAGATCTGCTCACGACTCCCAAATATTTAATGAAGCATTAAGTAGGCCCGAATTCAGGTTTCCTCACCCATAGGAAAATAAATATTATTTGGTGAATGCAAGATAAAGACATATGAAAAAGTACCTGAGCTCATATAAAGGTTGGGATATAAAATATCATCTGAACGATTTTCGACATGCTACTACATCTCAATTGCAGCAACCAAGATGGATAAAAAAAAATTTCAACTACTTACATTCTTCGTGTTCGCAATTTTAGTATATTGAAGGCTCGATTTGTAATATTGGCTAACATGCTAGTATATTTAGTACGAACAAACGGATATTGTACTTGCAACAATGACGATACATAATTACATAAGAAAAAAAGTATTGCAGATGATGCATTCTATTGGCTGAACATGAGATCTATGTCCCATCAACTAGTGAAGCATCTGGGAGTGCATCAAACATTCAATCCAAAGATTTGAACGTTGGTGATAGTGATATAGATTAATTGAGGCGTCGTGATGAAAATACTAATGAAATATTTCAACAATGATTGTATAACTATTCTAACTGTATGAACATCAATTTGACTATAGTTTTTTATTGAACTTTTGAAATTGTTTAATATACTAATATATTAATGTCTCAATATACTATAAAACTATGCTATTTATTCATTATCAATAATTTTTAATTAATAATTAACCATTACATAAGTAAATAATAATGTATTTATATCTTTGAAATTAGCTTAAATAACATATTTATAAACTAATTTTTTATTTTAAAATATTAATATTATTTTAAAATATAATTATTTAGTACATAAGTAAGTATAATCATGCATTTGTATCTTTAAAGTTAACTTAAAGAACAAATTTTCAAACTAATCTTTATTTTAAAAATATTTAGTAATATTTTTGAAGTATAATTAATATAGAAATAAAATATAAGTAAAAATAATAAATATATAATACAATATTCATAAATTAAATATATATCACTATTATATTATAAAAGATATTTTACTCTTTCTATACTTTTTTCTAACTTTTCAGCTTTTTTTTGTCAAACACTTTTTTCAACTTTTTTTCAGAAAGTCAAATTTATCCAAATATATAGCTCTTTTTAAAAAAAAGTTTACAGCTAATTTTGTTTTAAAAAAGTAAAAAAAATAATTTTTATCATAAAAGTTGAAACTTTTAAGTTTATTCAAACGGCCACTAAAATTTTTAAAACTTTTCCTGCAGAGAACATTAATCATATGTATGTCTTTAGTATCATCTTTCATCTTTAGTATGTGTTTCGTTTTACTTCCTACATAGAATTACACTACATGTATGGGAAGGAAACATCCTTCAAATCCGCTTTCTCTTTGAACATGTTTTTCCTTTTCTTGCATGAAAGCAAGAGTCATTAGATATGGTATTCATAATAATTCCTACAAAGGATATTGATGTGCTAATAGCAAGATGAGCAATCCATAATCTTATTTAACATATATATTGTAGACCATTCGAAGGGTTCATTCGTTCTAAATGAGAAGCATATCTTATACAAATCATATTCTTTCACGTTGACTTCAAAAGCTTCTCCCATGGTATGTTTATTTTCATAATGATTCAACATTTGACAATGAACATCAACCATACGAAAAAATCATTCATTATTATTGGCATTTACAAAATCAATTTTCAATATCATTTGGACATTCATCAGGATCTCAATATTGATTAACAATAAGTAGTGTTGGTGAATCATAAATAATAAGCTAAAGAAATGAGTTAGATATCTGGAAGTATTTTTAGAAAAGAGCTTTTCTAAAATGACAGATATTTTTAGAATATTTCAAAAACGAGTTATATTTTTTATCTCTAAAAAATAATAAAAATAAGAAATAACAAGATCTCATGGCGTAAAATTATTTTATACTTTCTAATTTTTAAAAAAAATCTGTAAATGTATAAAATATTTATTGGAAAACATGAATGGAAAAAATAGAATGAAAAAGAAAAATAATGAGCAATGACAAACAAGCTCTAATCACCAATATAACACTAATATACATAACTAACCGTTATGTTTTGCCTTGATTTTCGACCTTTGACGACCATGTTTGAATTCTCTTGTCAACCTATTATCAACCTCAGAGATGTTTTGACCTTGAACGACTCTTTTGAACCTTGGGCGACCTGCTACAATATTTTCCGACCTACTACAATTTTTTTGACCTTTTATGGTCGCACTGTAACCATTTATCTTTTGAAAGAAAAAAGTTATCGACCTGTTTTTGACTTCTACAGTGGCAGTTGTAAACCTCAGGCAGAATTTGGCAGAGTTCCTGTTTTAGCCATTTTTTCCAGTTTTCAGTTTCTTCCTTTTTCTGCATGGGTTTCTTTTCTTGAAAGTGTGTATTGGTTGTCAAGAGCTTATCTTTTTACCTCTCTTTCTACATAAAGTTCTTTTCACCTTCTCGTTGGAACTACAAGATTTTTATTATTTTTTGCTACATTCTTTTGTAAGCTTCACAATTTATAGTAAAATTTTTTCTCTCCTATCTGTGGACGTAGATTTCTATCTTTAAGCCGAACCATGTTAAATATTGTCTTCACTTATCGTTGTTATTCTCTTATTCTTTATGTCATTTATATTTCTAGTGACTGTTTTAACTAGATCCGAAGAAATTAATCACTAAATATTTTATATTAAATAGATCTCTTGATTATCTACTTATTAGAAATAATTTTTTTTTTTGGTTCCAAATTATTTAGTTCTACAATACTTCCATTACCTCTTCATTCTCTCCGTTCTATTAATAACTGTCAATAATTAACGAAGAATAAGTAACAATAGTTGAATTATTTTATCATTTCGATTAGAAGTAGCAAATTACATAATTGTTCGTTCTGTATTGTACGATAGTGATTGGTTTATAATCAATTTACTAATCTAACTGTTTGATTAGAAATAGCAAATCACATAGTTGAAGCTATTGATTTTCTGCACTTTCGATTTAATTCACTGATGCTCATATAGTACCAAATTTTGAGTGAATCATAAATAAAAAGACAATTGATATAACACAAAAAGTTAAACGACGATTAACAAATAAAACCTTTTGCACATGCACCGCAGCTTTGGACGTCTCTAATTTCAAACATAACCAAAAGAAAATTAAATAAATAAATAAAATTTTCTTTTTACTGATAATTTAGTTCTATCTCCGGCTCTTCTCTTATTATGATTTTCTTGGTTTTGACTTTGCGAAGACTTGTGCATTCGTTCTATTTCTTTTTGTGTTGTTATTAGTTTCCTTAAATCATTCTAAATGCTATTATGTATATTTTTTTCTTGTTCCAGTTTATACTGGATTGCAACTTAATCTTTCCTAGAATCATCAAAATTTTATTTCAATTTCTCTTCACATTGACTCGAAATTAGTCCATCCACTATCAATAATTCTAAATGTTTCATTTTGATTCATATTTCAAACAATTGAACAGTTGAATAGTTTTCTTTAGGGCAATTTACAGCTAATAATTAATTGTTGGAAGTAAAAATTTTAACATAGTTAGAAGAAGAAACGCAAGAATACAAGGGCACCGACAATGAAAACCTTCAGGTGCGTTTTGGATTGCTTATAAAATTAAAGTTTTTTAGAATGAAAAATATTTTTATCCTTTTTAAAAAATGAGCTTTTTTTTTTACTTCTAAAAAAATAATAAAAATATGCAATAAAAAGATCTCATTACGTAAAAATTTTTACACTATCTAAATTTTTAAATAAAATTTTTAAATACTTATAAAATATGTATTGGAAAAAGTAAAATAAAAAATTGAAAAGGAGTGTTGGAGAAAAACTGAACCAAACGCTCCGAAGTGAATGAAGCGTGAAATCTTGCTTTTAAATTACACGAAGCAACATCTATGTTAATATATTCTTTTATGTCAAATTCCTTTTCTTGATGATGAAATTGCCTTGAGAGGGATTGAATACAACTTTATTGTTCAACCATGAACGGATGAAAGGTGTTTTGAGAGTGATTATGTAAAAAGAAATTTCTGAAAAAAAAAATTTTTATTTTATTTTAGAAAATAAACTTTATTTTTTATCTAAAAAAATAATAAGTAATAATAAAATTTTAGGATATAAATTTTTCTTATATTTTCTACATTTTAAAATAAATTTTGTAAAATATTATAAAAATTTATTAAAAAATATAAAATGTTATTAGAGAATTAATTTTTAGAAGAAGCAATGGCAAAAGCATCCAAATGCGTTAACTATTCAATCATCCAGCTCTGCAAACTGTTTTCTGCTTGAAAGCAAGTTGCATTCTGGAAAGGCTGATTAACTGCAATGCTTCTATAGCCAACATCTGACTGATGCATAAATGAAAGACCGCAGCACGAGTTATTCAGACTGCTCTGGTACATAATACACTTTCCCAGATTCGTTTGACCTGATTTACAACCTGCTTTTATTAATGCCAAGTCCATCTCATATTAGTTTGCTTGTGAATTATCATGCAAATAACCGAAGGTTATGCAGTTGTTGAAGGAACAACAGATAACCACAACAGAACCAAGTTTATGAATACACAAAATGTTGTACGGTTGGCCATCTAATATTCAGAAAATCGGACTGTTTAATTCTGGAGCAACAGAAGAAGATAACCATATACAGGTAAAATTAACAGCAAGAACAATATCGTATTTGCTAAACAATCTACAGCCATGAATGCTAGTTGCTTGCTTTGAGTAAGAATGATTGCCAGATATGCAAGTACAATAAATCAGATCTACATTCTTCACAGTCAATTAGTTCGACTAGTGGACCCATCATGTGACCCACATTTAAGCATGAACAATATCCAGTTGTCACAGGTAACCGAAGACACTAATGAAGATCAATAAATGGGGAATCCATGGATGTCCCCCCTCATTACTCAGTAGTAGTTGTAAGAGAACTTTCAATTGGGAGATAACTGTAAGAATCACCTTTCTCTAAGACAGCTTGTGCATTTTCAGTAGCTCAAGATAATAGACAACCAACAAGGAACTAGTTTCCAAAGAAAGAAAGAACTTGCACAGACTGTAAATTCAATTGAAAATTTATGCAAGAGAAAAAAAGAATATTTATTGCAAGCTGTTGGATTCTGGTTACATTTTATAAGTTCCTCATGGCAATCCTTTCAGCACCGAAAAAGAAAAAAAACAAAATTGGATTGAAACATCTTTCAACATCTTTGTAGAGTTTACATTTTAGAACATGCAAGAAATGCGTAATGTTGGCAGTGCTTACCTCCCAAAAAAGAATCCAAAATCAAAGTATGATGTCGCTGATAATAGGACGGTGCCCAGTATCTTTCCAAGATTCACCACCAAAAGGCTATCTGTTTGTCTTAATCAACCAACTACTATTATTATATGCAAGAACAGAGATGCCTAGAAAACACGCCCTAAATAATCCTAGCTGCTTGCAAAAGATTAATATCTTTTGGAGGCATTTCAAATAAAGAAATACAACTTTGCCTACAAATCTTATAGTTCCTTTCTTGAATTATTGTTATCACATCTTTCATAACAAAACTAGAGAGGACTCTTGTTCAATACAGAGAGAGAACCAGATTGTTGATCTGCCAGTATGCTCACAAAACATAGTAAATTTATTTAAACATTTATTGATGGAACATATACAAAAGACAGCAAAACATTTGATCCACATAAGCATATGTGAAAAGATTTTGTTATCTTCTTCTTTGTTTCTTTGTGGATTACCTCAAAAGAAAAGAAAATTTTCTCGGATCTCTTTCTCTTCCGATTACCACAACCAAAACTAAGAATGAATCAATTGCCACTACTGCTCCTCAATCAAACATAAAACTAAGATAGAGCAATGACAACGATAAAGACTATGGTTAAAGTAATAGGTAGAAATAGGATACCATTCTTTTTTTCAAATGAAGAAAACAACATATCAATAAAACTGGTACCCACTATAGAGATTCAAGAGGAGATGACGAAGAAACATTTCTTCAAACACCAATGTTGTTGAATTGGTCGCACCTGCGGCGGACCTCACCCTTGCGACCAGTCTTCACACCATACACACTTAACTTCTGAAAAGCCTTAATGAAATCATTGAAGAATAATGTCTGGTTGGCAGCATAAAGGTTAACAAACGAAGCAGTCCTTGGATCAGCAGTGAGGGCGTGATCAGAGGCGAGCAATGCTAGCCCGCGCTTAATGTTCTGGAAGTACTTGTTGTCGAAAGTGCCCGGAGTCATGATATCATTGAAAGTCGCAATTGTGTCATCTTTTTTGTAATTTTCACATGCCTTTTGCAATGCAGCAGCATAACGGGGATCCATGGACGGATCGAAAGAGTTCGGCACACCTTTCTTGTAGTTGTAAATCCGGTCAGCATATTCGCTGCAGTGTGAGAACCCAACAGTGTGTGCTCCAGTAAGGGCAACAACTTCTTGTGCCGTGAACCCTTTAGATGTAAATAAATTCAAAATTTCAGTAACAGAATGGTTACTCCTCGGAAGATTTGCATCAACCGAAGCAGCTGTCGAAGCTAACGCATCTTTCCTTCCAAGTCTAACAGGCACAAAAGGCCCGCCGAGCATTGAAAGCCCGTCGCGTGTCGCAAGCGTTAGAATATCAGCACAAGAAACAACACCAGGGCATTCGAGTTCCAACGCAGCCTTGGCACGGTTAACCACATCGAAAGCATCACCAGGGAGTGACAGATTGATGTCCGCGTCACGCTCAGCGTGGCGGTTGAAATTATTGGAAGTAATAAGCACCGAAGAGTCACATCCGCCAACAAAACAGTCGTGGAAGAAGATTCGAAGAGCGCCTGGAGCCGTCGTCGGAGTCTCACGTTGTTTCTGGTACACTACCTCACGAACGATTTTAGCTACATTTGGACATGACTTGGCATAATAATTCTGGTTCAGTTTCGCTTCCGTTGCGAGTGATATTGATAGTATTAGCAAAATCAGTGCTGACATTGCCACGGAAAGCCGCTGAGAACCCATGATTTCTTCACTCCAAGTTATAAAATTTTTTTTTGGGGGGTGATTTTTTTGGTATTTTTGTTGTCGGTGGTGGTGTTATTGATGATCTGCTTCCAAGAAGAGAATGGAAGCAGATCTGAGGGGGGGTATGGGGAAAGGAATAGGGAGGGGGCAGGGAGGGGAATGAAGAGAGACGGTGGTGAGGTTTGAGAAAAAAAATAGAAAGAGAATAGATGGTGTGGTGGTGAGAGGTTTCAGGGAAAAATACAGAGAGAAAGAGAGAGAGAAACGGAGAAATTAGTTTGAAGGGCTAAGAGTGATTTTATACAATTTATTTAATTTGCAGTGTTTTAACTTGTTTGTTTCTATTTTTTCTTTCACCTTGTGCGCGGCGACAGCGTTCTTTGCGGAGCACATGCATGAGCTCCCTCCAAGGAAAAAGAAGAAACAGAAGGTTTGAATTATTTTTAATTACGGAGATGGCTGTGTGCTGTGGGTTTTATGGACACTTTGGTGCCGGTGGTTTTGATTGGTGGGATTTATGTACACGACCGATTGCTTGATTTATTTCAGATACATATATTTTTTAGAAAAAATATGTTTAAATTATATTTAGATTATAAATGTCTTTTTAATTGTTGAACTAAGATACAATCAACCATAAAAGACCAAATATAGGTGCGGTTGTTTGATAAAACTTCTCATTTAATTTTAGCATCTCATTTTAATTTTTCATTATTTAATAAACTTTTACATATCTAAAAATTTTAAAACTGCTAAAAAGTACAAATGTATTATATATTTAATATATATAGGGATGCACATCCCATCCCTTTGTACATATAATTTCCTGTAGGCACAGGTTTAGGATCAACGCCTGTGATTGTTTCATTTAATTTTTTAACGGTGCAGATGAACGATGAGGAATAAAACTAGTAAGCAGCGGACGAGGGTTTTATTCGTTCACTTGATCTTTTTTCTTCATCTGTCTGCAGCGGCGCTCGCGTCTTCTCCTTCCCGAGCCGAATCGAGTTCTCGGTAAAGCTCGATTTTCGCGATTCAAGTTTTAATCGAATTCTTGGCGGCTCAATTTTGTGATTCCGCTGTTCGCTTTTTTGATCAAGATCTCGGCTCGATTTCGTCTCCGATTTTGATTCCGGTTCCGGCTTCAAACGAGCAAAAATCGAGTTGTCTCTACCGGGTTACGGCTCGATTTCGGATCCTTGTGTCCATCTCGGCTTCCGATCGAGATCTGGGCTCGGGTTCGCCTCCGGCCGACTTCGACTCCGTCTTCGAAACGAACAAAATCGAAGTTGTCTCGGCTCGATTTACGGCTCGATTTCGGATCCTAGTGTCCATCTCGGCCGATCGAGATCCGAGGCTCGACCGACCGGCCAAACGAGCAAATCGAGTTGTTTCGCTCGATTACGGCTCGATGTCGGATCGCGTGTCCCTTTCGCCAGGATCGAGATTCGGCTCTATTTCATCTCTCCCGTCGTCCTCGGTGCAGATGTTTTATTGTTGGCACTTGACTCGGTTCAACGGCTGTGATTCTTGTAGCACTTATCGGCTTCAACGGTGCAGATGCAGTTACCGTCGAAACAAGCAAAATCGAGTTCACCGCTCGGTTACGGCTCGGTTTCTCTCCGGCTTCGACTCCGACTCCGGCCAACTTCGAACTTTTAACTTTTTATAATTTGTTTTGATTTTCGAGGATTTATTTTAATTTTTGATAATTTGTTTTGGTTTTGCCGATCTCTTCTAATTTTTACGGATTTGTTTTTTACGGTGTATTGGAATTTATTTTTACCGTGTATTGGATTTGATTTTAACGGTGTATTGGATTTGATTTTAAGGTGCAGTGGTTGGATGGATAGTTGCTCTCGAAATTATATGTTGAATGAATGCATGGTTGCCAAAATTGGGACAGGACATTGGTTTCTCAGACATACCGTTGGAAATTTTCATATGAGGCAATGATGGGTTTGCGCTTTTTTTTGACTCACTCAGATCGCCTCTCTTAAGCACACACAAAGAAGGTCAATGGATGGCCATGCATGGCAACCATCTGGTGTGACTTTAGAAAAGGGCAAAGTCAGAGAAAAAAAAATGATAGATTATTCATAAGCAGTCGAAAATGAAGTTGTATCTTTGAATCTCAAAGTGCCTACAAGAAAAAACATGAAACCACCGAGCCTCATTTCCTCCTCCGTCTCTATTGTTTCTTTGTTGTTGATGAATGAATGCAGAAATCTAGCTCGTGGAGCTCTTGCGAATGTCTCTGTCGTGAAATACTGTAAATGTAATTCCTCATCTGTTGTAAATCTTCTTTTCCGCTGGAAATGTAACAAGATTTTTCTCCTGTAATTCTCTTACAATAATTTCTTTGTAATTTCTCTACTGTAATTCGATTTGCATTGTAATTTTCTTCGACGCTGTTAATACAAATTCTTTATAAATTGCTGAGATAATCTGCACTATTATCATCAAATCTAATAAAAATAAAACATAAAAGACAAAAGCAAAAAAATTACATTATCGCTTAAAATTAACCGAAACATATTAGCTAAAAACTTAATAAAAGCATATCGCAATAAACGTAACAATAATAGACGATTGAAAGTGATCCACGCAATCAACGAACGTATGATCCATGCACTGCATAATTATAACTCACAAATTAAAAATTAGTTATATTTTAATCACAGTTCTATGTTTTAATCACAACTCATTTAATCACATTAAACGCTAGCACAGTGACCACCTACCTTTCTCCCACGCTGTTTTTCCGTCTTGCTCTCTGTTTCTCGCGCCTCTACTTCAGTTGCTCTTTCATTTCGTTCTTTTTCTTTCATTATTCGCCAAACGAGCTTAGTTAAATCTCAATACAAATATTTCACTATATTTCTTATTCTTCTGTGTACAATTCGTCACAGCTTCTGAGCTCTTCTTTTCTTCTCCATGGATCAACACGTTGAAGGTGTGTACCTAACATATTTTTTAATAATATGATTTTTTGTTTTAATATCGTATTACTGGATTTAAAACACGCATAATAAAATACTATCTGAATCTTTGTTACTTTTCTTAATTTTTAAAATATTGAAAGTGGAACAGAACAATGAATGAACGAAGAACAAAATTTTTTTTAAAAGAATACATCTTTGTGATGCTAAAGCTTTTTAGATTTTTAACGCAATTCTGTTTTTATAGCGTTCCAAACAAATCCAACCGAGTGTTCTACTTCATCAACTCAGAATGTAAATGCAGAGAAGGACAAGTCACCATGCTTGGATATGGTTTTTTCAACTCTTGAAGCTGCAAAAGAACTTTATATATATTATGGAAGAGCAACCGGATTTAGCGCTGTTATTCGAAGTACAGAGAAAAAAAAAGGTTCCGATGAAGTCAATGCATGTCTAATGACTTGTCAGCGTTTTGAAAATTATAGGGAGCATGGCAAAAAACAAACCGATGAGGGGTCCAAAAGAGAAGCTACTGAGAAGAGAAGAAGGTCTACAGTGAAATATGGATGTCCTGCCAGAATGAAAGTGACAAAGCAACCAACTAGATCGTGGAAGGTGACTCAATATATTGATGAGCATAATCATAATTTTGTCAGTCCAGCGAAGAGGATACGAATGCCTGTCTGTAAACATATGCCAGCTGCAGCTAAGATGTTAATCGACTCATTTCGTGACGAAGGTATACCCGTGAATAAAGTTGTAGATATTCTCGATGGATCACAGATTGGTTTTGATGACAGAGATTGTTGGAATCATTTGGGACCATCGAAAGAATACAAAAAATCTGTCCAAGGGGATGCCACAGCAGTGCTCAATTTTTTTAAGAAGAAGAGCATAAAAGATCAGAATTTTTTTTATGCAATACAAATGGATAGCGAAGCAAGGGCAATAAACTTTTTTTGGGTTGATGGTCGATCACGCATGCAGTTTGAGTATTTTGGTGATGTACTGTTTTTCGATACAACGTATCGTACGAATGTGTATGAGATGCCGTTTGCCCCATTTACTGGAGTTAATCATCATATGCAGTCGATTCAGTTTGGTTGTGCATTACTTTTAGATAAAACGGAAGAGTCCTTCGTTTGGCTGTTTGAGACATGGCTTGCAGCTATGGGGGGCGTGCTCCATCTTCTATCATTACGGATTAAGATCGGGCTATGACTGCAGCAGTTGAGAAGGTATTTCCTACTACACGACATCGATTTTGCTTATGGCATGTGATGAAGAAATTTTCTGAAAAATTTCCACATGTTTATTTCAAAAAATCACAATTCAAAAAAGATATTCGAATGTGTATTCGGGAAACTTATACTCCTTGTGCTTTTGAATCGAGATGGAATGAATTGATATGTAAGTACAATTTGGAAGAGAACGAATGGCTACAGGAGTTGTATGACATTCGACAAAAATGGGCTCCAGTTTATCATTTAGATATTTTTTATACCGGTATGAACACTACAGAACGTTCTGAAGGTATGAACTCTGTTTACAATAATTTTTTCCACCCAACTACAACTGTTTGTGAGTTTGTAGTGAAGAACGATAAGTGTTTGGCTAAAATTATTGAAAAGGAAAAGAAAGAAGATTATATTAGCGAACACTCTAACCGTATTGTTGATGGTCATGCCTTTCTTTTGAAGAATGCAGCAAATGTATATACTAGAAATGTGTATGACAAATTCAAAAGAGAATTTGAAAAAGCTCAAGCAGAGTATATCCTATATGATGATGAAAAGTGTAGTGATGGATTCATGACTTACATATATAAATCTCGAGTTTTCGGTGACGATTGTTCATGGATGGTCAGATTCAATCATACCACAAAGTAAGGTTATTGTGAATGCAAATTATTTGAATTTGTAGGAATTCCTTGTGGACATCTTTTAAAAATTTTTCAATCCCGTGATATGGAAATACCGGTTAACTTCATTCTCGAGAGGTGGATGAAACGAGCCAGTAAATATAGAGTTGAGTATGATGGTGGAGCAGTAAGAGGGCATGAAAATTCTGATTTGCTGAGAACTACCCAACTTCTAAAGATTTCTAGCCAGTTGTGTTATGACGCAGGTGAAGCAGACGAGACTTTCCAATTGATGTTTCAAACATTACAAAAATTATCATTGCAAATCAATGAAGTAAAGATGACTAATGAGAGCTCAAAAGTCAATTCATACACTGGCAACGACAGCTCTCAAGGTGGTGTTAATGCATCTCAAATTCTACTTTTGAATCCAAATATTTCACAGACCAAGAGAAGAAAAAAAGAAGTAAAAGCTTCATTAAATGTTGGTAGTAGTAGAATAAAAAGTGGTTTGGAGAAATCTCTTGTAAGAGCTAAAGCAAAGATATACAGGAGATGTACATGTTGTAACAAGATTGGTGTTAAACACGACAAACGAAATTGTCCTAACAATCTAAATAGAAAGAAAAAAATAAGTAAGTATAATTGCTACTTAATCTTTTCTCCTAATTTACTATCTTTTCGGATTAAAATTAGTGTTAACTTTTGTTAAAATTTCTTACTTGACAGTCATTGATGAAGATGCCGACGACGAAGACAAACACAGTGAAGATAATGAAATTATACATAACGACAGTGGTGATGAATTATCAATAGGTGATGATTTTTAGATTAATCTATGAAGCTGGATGACTGTTGTTCAAATGTAAATTTTGTATAGCTATCATATGTAAATTATAGTTTTGTTCAACTGTAAAAGTTGTATGGGTTTTGTTTTGAGATATAAGCTCATTTTTTATTTTTGTATTATTTTCTTGCTTATAACGTTATTGCTTATAATAGTACTAGTATTTGAATTGAGATTAAAAGCAAATTAGAGAAAAAATGAAAGAAAAAGAACGAAATAACAAAAGAAAGAAACAGAGAGCCAGAGAGAAACAGAGCGGGAGAGATACAACGCGGGAAAGAGTAGGTGTAGCATTTAAGAACATATGAATACGGTGATTAATGAGTTGTGAATAAAACGATAAGATAAGAATGCTGACACATAATAAGTATTTAATTAGTGAGTTATTATAAGGATGTTGTACGTTGCTACGTTCAGCGTTATTATAAGAATTCGGTAAGTTTTTAACTAATATGTTTCGGTTAATTTTAAACGATAATGTAATTTTTTTGCTTTTGTCTTTTATGTTTTATTTTTATTAGATTTGATGATAACAGTGCAGATTATCTCAGCAATTTATAAAGAATTTGTATTAACAGCGTCGAAGAGAATTACAATGCAAATCGAATTACAGTAGAGAAATTACAAAGAAATTATTGTAAGAGAATTACAGGAGAAAAATCTTGTTACATTTCCAGCGGAAAAGAAGATTTACAACTGATGAGGAATTACATTTACGATTTCACTTAGCGAGAGACATTCGTAAGAGCTCCACGAGCTAGATTTCTGCATTCATTCATCAACAACAAAGAAACAATAGAGACGGAGGAGGAATGAGGCTCGGTGAGTTTCATGTTTTTCTTGAGGCACCGAGATTCAAAGATACAACTTCATTTCAGACTGCTTAGAACAATCCATCATTTTTTCCCTCTCTGCACTGCCTTTTCTAAAGTCACAGCTGCAGTGGTTGCCATGCATGGCCATCCCGACTGCCTTGCTGTGTGCTTAAGAGAGGCAGTGCAGAGTGAGTCAAAAAAAAACTGCAAATCCCATCATTGCCTCATATGAAAATTTCCAACAGCTGTAATACAGGAAACCAATGTCCCGTCCCAATTTTGGCAACCATGCATTCATTCAACATATAATTTCCGAGCCAACTATCCATCCAACCACTGCACCTTAAAATCAAATCCAATACACCGTTAAAATCAAATCCAATACACGGTAAAAATAAATTCCAATACACCATAAAAAACAAATCCGTAAAAATTAGAAGAGATCGGTCAAAACCAAAACAAATTATCAAAAATTAAAATAAATCCTCGAAAATCAAAACAAATTATAAAAAGTTAAAAGTTCGAAGTTGGCCGGAGTCGGAGTCGAAGCCGGAGAGAAACCGAGCCGTAACCGAGCGGTGAACTCGATTTTGCTCTTTTGGACGGTAACTGCATCTGCACCGTTGAAGCCGATAAGTGCTACAAGAATCACAGCCGTTGAACCGAGTCAAGTGCCAACAATAAAATATCTGCACCGAGCCGGACGAAGCCGGAGATGAAATAGAGCCCGAATCTCGATCACAAGCCGAAAGGGACACCGCGATCCGACATCGAGCCGTAACCGAGCCGAAACAACTCGATTTGCTCGTTTCGAAGCCGGAGTCGAGCTCAGATCTCGATCGAAAGCCGAGATGGACACCAGGATCCGAAATCTGAGCCGTAACCGAGCCGAGACAACTCGATTTTGCTCGTTTCGAAGCCGTAGTCAAAGTCGGCCGGAGGCGAACCTGAGCCCGGATCTCGATCGAAAGCCGAGATGGACATAAGGATCCGAAATCGGAGCCGTAACCCAGCCGAGATAACTCGATTTTTGTTCGTTTCGAAGCCGGAACCGGAATCAAAATCGGAGACGAAATCGAGCCGAGATCTTGATCAAAAAGCCGAACGAAAACCGGAATCACAAAATTGAGCCGCCAAGAATTCGATTCCGGCTTGAATCGCGAAATCGAGCCGGTCGGAGAACTCGATTCGGCTCGGGGAGGAGAAGACGCGAGCGCCGCTGCAGACAGATGAAGAAAAAAGATCAAGTGAACGAATAAAACCCTCGTCCGCTGCTTACTAGTTTTATTCCTCATCGTTCATCTGCACCGTTGAAAAATTAAATGAAACAATCACAGCCGTTGATCCTAGACCTGTGCCTACAGAAAAATATGTGTACAAAGGGATGGGATGTGCCTACATCCCATCCCATAAATATATATATATATATATATATATAATATTTTTTTTTTATAAAAGATTTTATTCAAAAAATTTTAAATAAAATTTTGCTAAAGATTTGTTTTTATCTTAAGTACTTTCAAATGACGCCAATCTTCTATTAACTAATTTTGCTGGAAACGAGTTAAGAGAGATTGTTACAAAACAAGATAAAAATCTAATTAAATAAGTATTCTACAAGAGTCTAATTAACTAAAATTTGAGATAAATCAAATAAAGTTCAAATTATTAAATTATTTAAATTATTAACATTTGAGTTTTGTGGTTACCAAACTATTTAAAATTTTCATTTAAAAAATATTTTAATAAAATAAAGACTCTAATCTATAAATATATGATATATTTGAAGAAATAATCAATATAAAAATATCTTTATTTTCTTTGATTTTACTTATAATTGTATTTACTACTCTTTTTGATTTTCTGTAATTTACTTTTAAGTTACTAGTTTGATTCTTGTCAAATTGTACGAAGGTATACCTTCTTAAGACAAAGTTGGCTTATTTCGATTTACGTAATTGCTGCAAAACACTATAACATTGAGACGAACTTAACTGCCACTTATTTTTGTAAAACTGAAGTTCTTGAAATTATAGAAACTAATTAGCGACGATGATATCAATTTTAACGAGTTTTATATCAGAATTATCATTAAGATAGTTATCATTTTTGGATATGAAAAAGGGTCTAGTAGAAAGCACTTACGAGAGTGCCTATTATCAAACATTGAAAGTGTATCTCCTACTCATCTCCACAACATTGAAAAAGAAAAAAAGAATATACACAAAAAATACTCTAAATCAATATTTGATGCTATTACTCAGAAATGAGAATAAATAATAGGTTCACATGCATGGGTTGCATCGGGTAAAATGCTGCAATAACGAGTGGGCTCGCGGCTCGTCATGGGGATGCTGCAATTGGAACACGGATTTCATGCACTAGTGTTGACTAGTGGCATCACCTACGTAAACAGCTGGAAGTTTTCTTGCCAAACTTTTGAGATTGAGATAGCTCAAGATAACATTGATTTATTTGAGGAAACATCGATCACTAGATTAAGAAAACTGAAAAGAGTTAATCCTCTAGGCATATTTGGCTTTCCATAATTAAGATGGATGGATACTGAAACATAGACGTTTGGAGATCAAATAATGAAAACGAGGAGCAGCAAAAGATTTTGCGAGTCAACCTACTAAGCATTGTTCAGTTGAAGCATATGCCAATGCAATTACGCCTTCGCGTACCTCTCGGTGAACGAACGGCAGTCCACTTCAACATGCTTCATTTTCTCGTAAAAAAACATCATTATGGCAATTTAAACTGAAGTTTTATCTTGCGAAATCATGGAGAATGTGAGGTCGTTGATAGATACACCCATATCTTGAAGCAACGTACCCACTTAACTTCTGCTAAAGGAACTGAAAGAGCTTTATATTCAACTTTGAACTAAACAAGCAACATAGCTCGTTTGCTTTCTGCTCTTCCATGAATCAACGAATCACAATAGAAAATGCAATACCCGGTTGTAGATCTTCTATCATTTATCCTTGTCTAATCTGTATAAAACAGCAAAGCAACTCAATCTTGACGTCGATGGAAATAAAAAAATTTCTGAAATCCCTCATATATATCTTTATTCTGAGAACTGCAACAAAATGATCTTATATATACGCGCATGAGTCTTATCGCTTGCAATCCACCACACAATTCCTGGGAGGTAAATCGATAGGATCTTATCCATGAATCCTACTTAGGCATCTAGTTCTTCCTTGATTGCTGCTTGCCAAAGAGTGATAGACGATACTTCGTAGCTCGTAAGCGTAAAGGATAGTTGACAAGTAGCAATAAACGCAAGTCATGAAGACTGATTGGTAGAATTTTGACTAAATCTGAGCACCAAGGCTTCGCAATAGGTTCTTTAGAGAGACTCGTTAATCACTTGGTGTAGGTTCAGTAGTCAGATTGGAGCATGACTGAGAGGAGCATGCAAGTCGGGAATTTAATTAGTTCTTCTTACCTGTAGTTCTACTTAATATTCTTAGAAATTTAAGTTGTATCAACTTAGTATCAGAGTTTGAGAAAGATTCTTCTCTAATACAAACTCTTCTACTTAGAAGTCCTTCGGACATCTCCATACTGATACAAACTCTCCTACTTAGGAGTTCTACTGACATTTAATCCAAATACTAAAATTTCTAATGGACTAAAACACCTAAATTGCAAGAGGTCTTATTTGGCACCCGGATGCCTTTTGCTCCTGTTGCTGCATTTGGTTCTCTCTTACTAAACCAAGTGCAGCACCACCACAGACTTCTTTGGAGTCCTCAAGTTACACACCCTGGACACTTCCGACAACTGGTTGCCAGCCTGGTGCTCCGGCGAAGCCTATCTCTAACTTCTTTCTTCACTTCTTTTTTTGTATTCCTCTGGACCTCCTCTGGTTCGTCCTTATTGTTGTCCATCATGTCATTCCCCTCTCCTAGAAATTCGGCATCGTCCTCGAAGCCGAGCAAAGGAAGCTCCTCGCTTATAGCAACCTCCTAATGATATGATGGACAGCAATAAGGACGAACCAGAGGAGGTCTAGAGGAATACAAGAGAAAAAGTGAAGAAACAAGTTGGAGATAGGCCTCGCCGGAGCATCAGGCTCGCAGCCAGTTGTCGGAAGTGTTCAGGGTGTGTACCCTAAGGACTCCAAAGGAATCAAAGGTGGTGCTGCACTTGGTTCAATAAGAGAGAACCAAGTGCAGCAACAGGAGCAAAAGGCACCCGGGTGTCAAATAAGACCTCTTGCAATGTAGGTCTTTTAGTCCATTAGGAACTTTTAGTGTTTGAATTAAATGTCAGTAGAACTCCTAAGTAGAAGAGTTTGTATTAGGAAAGAGTTTCTTTCATTATAACCACTACAAGTATAAATAAAGGAGGGCATGACTGAGAGGAGCATACAAGTTGGGAATTTAGTTAGTTCTTCTTAACTGTAGCTCTACTTAGTATTCTTAGAAATTTAAGTTATATCAACTTAGTAACAGAGCTCAGGTTCATGAAGAACAAGAGAGCTGCTACACCCGTTCCCCCCACACCCTAGAATCATCATCCACCATTACCACTGAAAACAATATGCAGAGATCACCATTACCAACCTCTGCTAGATCAAAGAAAAGTCAGGAAGAGGCTAACAACTAGGAACGTCTAAACAAAATGGAAAGAAGGATTTCTCAACTGAATACCTTGACAAAAAAAGTGGACTACCTCACGGGCATGGTGTTAGGCATACAATGTGGAAGGATGCAAGAGTCACCTAGCATTGGTCCATCGAAAAATCAAATTCCTAACAAACAATCCCAAGAAGAGACTAGTACTTTTCATCATACACCTAACCCGAACAGCCAAGATCAGCGCTGGCCACAAACACCCCTTGCACTCTTGAAACAATCTCCCGTTTCAGCTGGCCCAATGAACTATTCAACCCCGTCTAGTCAAAACCAGCAGAGGAACCTTGAGGCTTATTATCTAAACCAAACAGCCACCCAGAAAAAACCAACAAACTGCATATTATCTTTAGCACTTTAACCAAGGGATAGGGAAATATACTAGTTTCAATTTTTTGACGGATCAGAACTAGTAGAGTGGATGTACTACGCTGATAAGTACTTCTACTTCTATCTCATTCCTCATTGGGGACGAGTGGGGATAGCTATTATGCACCTACAGGACGAGGCTAACAGGTGGTACTAAAGTTTTGAACGTGATCGGCCACAACATACACGAGAGGAGCTGAAGGAAGCAGCAATGAGGCATTTTGGTCCTTTGGCGTTTGGAAATCCCAATTACTCCATGCACTAGCTTCGACAAACGGGTTCTCTAAGTGAGTACCTAACCGTCTTTGAGGAACTTAGGGTCCGCCTACCACACACCACGGAGGATGATTTGATAGGAAGATTGTGTGGAGGGCTCTCTACAAGGTTAGCCATGGATGTCATGACATCGAGACCCAATGATATACAAACACCATATCTACTAGCAAGGATGTATAAGCATAAATTTTTAGTTGAGCCCAGCCAGCAACGCAACAAATTGAGCTACTCACAGCAGCAAAGCTTAACCCCTTATACAACTAGCAGAACTACGGGACAGGGAGCAATGAGCACCTCAGTTTCTAGCAGCAATATACAAAGCTCGAGGCTGAAAGCATCATCATTGTTAGTAGCTGATATTAATACTCGACGCTCAAAGAGGCAATGTTTTTATTGTGATGACAAGTATGAGCGTGGATATAAGTGCTCAACTCGGTTATACTCAATTTTTATCAGCAGCCTACTAGAAGAGAAGGGTGAACAAATAACCGAAGAGGAGGAGCTAGTAGAAGATGCCACAATGTCCCTTAGTGCCATGAACGGTATGGTTAGACCTCAAACTCTTCACATTGTAGGAAAAATTAAAAGACAAAAGGTGTTTGTATTGATTAATTCGGATAGTACGCACAACTTTATTTCGGATCACTTAGCCAAGCACCTAAGGCTAGTAGCTGAAAGTGTTCGGCCATTAAAAGTTGAACTAGCAGATGGAAGGCTGCATTTAGTAGAGGTCATTCACAGGAAGATTCCCTTAATAACACAAGGAGTAGAAATGTTGGTGGATGCCTATCCTTTTCCACTAGGAGTCATGTATTTGGTATTAGGAATCAAGTGGCTCGAGAGCCTTAGTAAAGTTGTAAGTGACTGGAAGAAATCGGAGATGCAATTATGCATAAACAGGTAATATTATGTGCTACAAGGAATCTGCGAAGGACGGGTTTCTCAACTGACCAGCTTGCGGCCAAATAACACATTGTGTTCGCTAAGACACATGGCTATAGAACAAACAACAGTGGAGGCCTCCAGCAACCTCAACCAATTGCCCACTGACTTGCAGGAACTCCTGAAGATGTATGAGCAATATTCAAGTCTATTCCGGGGCTTCTACTAAGACGCACGCATCATCATGGTATCCCTCTCTATCCTGGTGTAGCACCTGCCAACATTAGACCCTATAGGTATCCCTACATGCAGCAAACAGAGATTTAAAAGCAGTTGCTGAGATGCTGTCTCAAGCTATAATTCGATCCAAGTTGTTCTGCATTTTCGTCTCCAATTTTGCTTGTAACAAAAAAGACAGATCTTGGAGATTTTTTGTGGATTATAGAGCACTCAATGAGATAACCGTGAAGGATAAATTTCCAATTCTGGTTATTAACGAATTGCTAGATGAACTTCATGGTGCCCAAGTCTTCTCCAAGCTAGATTTAAAGTCCGGTTATCATCAAATTCGAGTAAGGAAAGAGGATATCCATAAGACAGCATTTAAAACTCATGATAGGCACTATGAGTTTATGGTTATGCCATTTGGGTTGACGAATGCACCGCTATCTTTCAATCTTTAATGAACGAGGTTTAACGATCCTATCACCGAAAATTTATGCTTGTAGTTTTTTGATGATATTCTGGTGTATAGTAGGACTTGGGAGGAGGATAAGGAGCATTTAGCCAAAGTGTTCAAAGTATTATAGAAAGAAAAATTATGCGTCAACCTCTCCAAGTGCAAATTTGGGTGCGAGGAGCTAGACTATTTGGGTCACATCACTTCTGCACAAGGGATTGCCGCGGATCCATCAAAGATAAAGGCAATGATAAAGTGGTCTGTACCTACCTCAGCTACAGACCTTCACAGATTTTTAGGCCTTATTGGATACTATCGAAGGTTTGTTAAAGACTATTGGTATATTGCTGTCCCCTTCACCTTTTTTTTGAAGAAAGAAGCCTTTGCTTGGTCACTAGAGGCTAATCAAGCATTCCAAAAACTAAGGAAGCTATGATAACCACACCTGTGTTGGCTTCACCGGATTTTCAAGCACCCTTCACAGTGGAAACCGATGCATATAGTAAGGGAATTGGCACTGTTTTGACTCAGAACAATCGGCCTGTGGCTTTCTTCAGCAAGGCCCTATGTCCGACGGCTTTAGCAAGGTCTACATATGAAAAATAACTAATGGTGTTAGTTCTAGCTATGCAACGATGGAGGCTTTACCTACTCGGGCAGCGGTTTACCATCAAAACTGATAATTTGAGTCTCAAGTACTTGCTGGAGCAATGTCTAACTACACCCGACCAACATAAATGGCTAGTAAAGTTACTAGGTTACGATTATCGAATCCAGTATAGATCCGGGACACAAAACATTATGGCAGATGCCTTGTCCGGTAAGCCCAGTGCAACCTTGGTGGCTTTCACTACCATCCAACCATCGTTCTGGGATGATTTCCGTATAGCCCAGTAGCAAGATTCAGCTGCAAGATAGCCACTGCTGGGTCACACCCAGATTGGAGAGTCTCTAGCAGGATCCTGATATGCAACAACCATATACGGGTTTCAGCTACCCTTCCATATGGACGTAATTGTTATTCGAAGCCCATAACTCTACAGGCGGGGACATGGTGGAGAATTTCGCACTTTCAAAAGATTGGCACAACAATTCTACTTGCTCGGGATGGCCAAAGATGTAAGGAATTATGTTACAGCTTGTTCCAACTGCACCTGTGCAAAAACAGATTGTTTGCGGCCTGCTAGACTGCTTCAACCTCTTCCAATACCTGAGAGCATATACACGGATATTGTCATGGATTTCATTGAAGGGCTCCCTCCATCAGGAGGTAAGGATACTATCCTTGTTATAGTTGATTGTCTTTCCAAATACGCACATTTTGTAGCATTGAAACACCCTTATACTGCAATCGACATTGCAAATGTCTTTGCTAAAGAGGTGGTTAGGCTCCATAGTTGCCCAGCAACGATAGTTTTGGACCGAGATCCGTTGTTTCTTTTTCTCAGCGTATTCTGGAAGGAATTGCATAGACCGCAGGGTACCTCACTACATATGAGCACGGCGTATCATCCTCAAATTGATGGACAATCGGAAGTGGTGAATAGAGGACTGAAAACTTATCTACGATGTTTCGTAGGAGATCATCCTCGCAAGTAGTTTCAGTGGCTCCACTGGGCTGAATTCTCTTATAATACCAATACACACTCGGTTACAAAAACAACTCCCTTTGAAGTAGTCTATGGTCGCCCTCCTCCACCATTAATTTCTTTTCCAGAGGGCAGCACGTATTCTGGAGAACTAGGAGCTTAGCTCTATGAGCGCGATGAAATTTTAAGGGAGATTCAATTACAGCTGCATCGAGTGCAAAACCGAATGAAACAATTAGCCGACGTGAAGCGCAAAGAGAAGCACTACCAGCCAGGTAGTCGAGTCTTTCTCAAGCCCCAACCTCATCGACAGTCTTCAATAGCAGCAAGGCGGGATCACAAACTACGCTTTTGTTACTATAGGCCTTTTGTTATTAATAACAAAAGGCCGTCAGACCTACAGCTTATCGGCTACAATTACCGACCACTTCAAAAAACACCCCATTTTCCATGTGTCACAACTTAAAGATGCGCAATAAATCCCCACTAACATCCTCGCGGAGGTTGCTACAGGCAAGGAACTTTCTTTACTCGGCTTCGAGGACGATGCCAAATTTTGAGGGGAGGGGAATGATATGATGGACAGCAATAAGGACGAACTAGAGGAGGTCCAGAGGAATACAAGAGAAGAAGTAAAGAAAGAAGTTAGAAATAGGCCTCGCCGGAGCACCAGGCTCACAGCTAGTTGTCGGAAGTGTCCAAGTGTGTACCTTGAGGACTCCAAAGGAGTCCACGATGGTGTTGCACTTGGTTCAATAAGAGGGAACTAAGTGCAGCAACTGGAGCAAAAGGCACTCGGGTGCTAAATAAGACCTCTCGAAATTTAGGTGTTTTAGTCCATTAGAGATTTTTAGTGTTTGAATTAAATGTCAGTATGACTCCTAAGTAGGAGAGCTTGTATCAGTATAGAGATGTCAGTAGGACTTCTAAGTAGAAAAGTTTGTATTAGATAAGAGTTTATTTTATTGTAACCACCACAAGTATAAAAAATGAGGGCATGACTGAGAGGAGCATGCAAGTTGGGAATTTAATTTATTCTTCTTAGCTGTAGTTCTACTTAGTATTCTTAGAAATTTAAGTTGTGTCAGACTTGTTAAATCACTTGGTGTAGATTCAGTAGTCAGATTGGAGTCTATCACAATTTGTTAATCACTCTCATATGGAGGACTTAAGATAGAGATGTTCATTGTACAATATGGGAGATTCCTTATTTCAATTTGTTTAAAACATTATTTAATTAACATAATCAGATGGATCATAAAAATCTAGTGACTCAAAATATCCTCAGTTCTAGATTTTTGAAAATGTGGTAATTAAGAATAGGTAGTAATATTTTGTTTTGCTTAGAAACACAGTTTTTGTGCAATGGGATCATAACTAAGAACGACAACCTTCCTATTCCAACACCATAGCCTAACTAAACTAGATTGCAGCTTTCTTTTAGATAATTAAATATTCATCTTAAAATATCGGGAGCAAAACAAACGTGCTAAACTAAAAAAATGAAGCTCAGAATAATTTGAGGCAGAATTATAAAGGCGTTCAAAAGGAAAATTCCGCCTGGAACAAAAGAAGAAAGACGATATACGACATGAATAGAGATAATAATAGCTTCTCCTCAATATTTCATGGGCATCAAGGTAAAAATAAAGTAATGTGACCATGTTTTATTTCAGCAGTCTAATTTTATTCAGGGTGTCTCGGTGCACAAATATACAGTAACAATGCTTTGAGAAACAAGATACTCCTTGAAAACAACAAATTGATATTCCTCTTGCTGTGTCGGCTTGAAAGCAGTTTATGTTTTTTAGAGATTGAGGTTTATGAGTCCTTTAAAATCTCCATAAATTCGAAAACATCCATCAAAATGACAACGAAACAACTAAATTGAACTCTATCTCAAAAAGGCATCAACAGCACAATACAATAACAATAGCCTCTATTTGCTAAGCACACTAAATGGTCTCTGTACATATAAATGAAGAAAATCAAACGGATAAGAACACTATTACTGAAAGGCATAGCTGATTGTATTGCAAGTTTACAACTAATGCTGTATGTCTTCGACTTTGACTTAGTATCTACTAATTTGCCACTTGAAATTAACTATTAAAAATCATGGAGAAGAAACATGTCCTACTAACCTAGAGTGTAAAAAATCAAATGATGAATTATTTTTAAGTGAAGATACTAGCAAATATTTTCTAACATTAAAATAGAGGAGGACAATCTTTGTAATTGCAATTCCTATCACAATATACATTAGTTTGCTATGTATATTTTCTATACTAGATAGTTTCTTGTGTATTTGTTGATTCAAAATTTTATTTAAGCTTTATTTTAGAAAATTAAATATATTATACTGACAAAATAAAAATATTATCTTTGATTATAAGAATTATGAGATTTACTAGCAAAGAAAAAGTGGTGGTTATTACTATTCGTGTCAAAAACTGCTAAGTCGTGATTGTTGTTACTATGTGCTGGACATACGTACTTATAACGACAAAAGAAATGCACTATCACTAGTAAGTGATATTCACGTCCAAAACTATTTGGTGACTAATCTAACTATTTTCATCAAATTAAGTTGGTAGCTAATTAGTAGATATCCGTAACTAACATTATTTGGTTGCTAATATAATCCACAACCAAGTCAAATTGGCGGCTAATGAGCAGATATTAGTGACTAAGTTGTACTGGTTAGGTTTACTCTTAACAGCGACTAACAAAGCCTTTTGGTCGTGAATGGTACAAAAATACATAATTTACCTATGTTGCTATTTCTCAAATCTTGTGTAATAAAAAGATATTATAACCTGCATAACAATCATTTTCTAAATAGATAAACAAGCAAAAATTACATAAATAATTTTCACCAAACTCAATAAGTTAAAAGTTAATAAAAAATACCTTACACTACTTCTAACAAAAATTAAACAATTCTATAAATAGAAAAACAACTTATTGCAGCAGAAATTAAGTAACTATTTCACCAAAGTAGAACCACTTGACGAATTGACACTTCAAATTATAAAAAAAAAATTGATCATGCATTTAAAAGGAACTTAAAGAAAAAATGCTAGTAACATCCTAGTATATAGAAAAATTTTAAATTTCATAATAAAAGTTAAAGAATGAGAAATATATTCTATTTCACTCGTCCAATCTATAAATGTTGATTTAATTCTTCATACACATCACATTTTTTGAGAGGGTAATATCTATAGTGATTTTGTATTATTTCGTTGATTACTTTTATTTTCACATTATAGGTTGTTGTAAACTTACATATATAGATCATGTTTGTAAACGCTTTTTTTCTGCTTTTGGCAGAAGAAAAGCACCAAAGTAAATTGATTGGTCGGCAATTAGTACTTTTTTCTAAAAGAAGCTGCTTGTTTACGCTAAACAAAGAAGCATCAAAATGATGCTTTTCAAAAAACACAGCACGGACCTTCTCCTACCAAGGCTGAGAAAAGACGACTTTGCCATATTAAGTTAAAATAACTACACTGTTTATAAACCCTCCTACTCCCATTATTCTCTCAACTCTCTCATTTCTTGCCGACTCTCTCCGGATCTCTCGCTCGGCTCCTCTCTGCTGCCACCTCCTGCGATCCAAAGTTTCTCCCGCCGTTCTAATCTAAATATAAAGACGCCTCCAACCGTCCGACTATTAGAGTTCTCTAAATTTCTTTATCCCTCTTTCTCTAATTTCTCTCTCTAGCTTTTCGTCGTCTTGTAGAGATCGCTGGAGCCCTAGCTCTGATTTAATCACCGCCACTGGTTTCGATGGAGATATTCACCTGTGACATCGAGACCTCTTTTGGAAGAGATATGGCGTCTAACTAGGGCCAAGAGGAAATTGATTAAAGTTGTCAGGCTTCTGTTCTTATTAGTTTCTTTCTCTACTCTTCAGGTTTCAGATTGAAGAACAAAACAAAAACAAAACCATGGGGTTTCAGCTTTTTCGCTGAAATCTTTTTCGTCTTCTGTTTTGTGTTTCTTGTAACAGGAATTGGAGGCATTGATGCTAAAGCCATGTTTAAAGAATGCAAATCAGCAACAACAACCTACACCCCAACAATATCAGAAGGTTCTGTTTCTACTGGTAAGTAATTGATGAATTTTTCTTTCTCAATTTCTTGAAAGAAACCAATTCATATAGAATCCTTGGTTTTCGATTCATTTCTGTTACAATACAAGAATAGTTACAAGAAAATTTTCTTTAGAAAAGGAAAGCAATGATGATGAATTTTCCCCCCTTTAGGAGGTTACCACGGACTTGTCGCAGGGCTCAGGAGCGCTCTATTCAACCGGGGAAGTGCCTGTAGCAGCTACTATTAACTCCTTGTGTCGATCACATCCATTGGTGTTTACTTAGAAGCCCATCAGTGATCAACACAGCAACGGATTTCTGCTTACCAAACTATGAACTTCAAGTGATTATGGAGGTTGCTGCAACTTTCCGCAAGAGTATTTTGAAATGTCTGTAGCTTCATTTGCTAAGATTGCTAGAAAAGAAACTAATCTTGTGCCTGTTCAATATAGAAGATTGTATTAGCATGCTATATACTACGTTGCTACCCTAGCTATTTGTTTGAAAAGCCATGATTGTATATTTTTTCTAATGTATTTTGCATTGATGGTGCTGGGTGAATTGTGTAAGGGAAGGAAGGATGATATTCACTGTGATAGAGAGTTCATACTTCATTTAGGTTCTGATTCAAATGTTGGCTCACATGGTGAAGTATCCATAATGAAGATCAAAGGTTCAAACACAGGATGGATAGCGATGGGAAGAAACTAGGGACGGAACTGGTAGTGCAATGCATATCTAATCAAGCAGCCGCTTTCTTTTGAGGTAACTATTAGTGAAGGAAAGACTGTTACTTCTTATAGTGTTGCTCTATATAGTTGGAAATTTGGGCAGACATTTGAAGGGAAACAATTCGATAGATAGATTTTGTAGCTCTAGGTGCATTAACAAAATCATGTAATCAATTTTTTTATTTTTTGGTGAACTTTTGATATTGTTTTGCATTCAATATGGGAAAGATGGGTTTTACATTGTATTCTTGCAATGACAACTTCATGGTAAATGTTCAATTGAATTCTTCTTATATACAAAGTTTGAAGAGTATTAAGTTGGAACAAGGCCTTAGAATACATCTTTGTGTTTCCAAAAAGTCACCATTCCAGTGAATTCACTTGTTGCTTGACTACAAAGAGCACCTTTACATTAAAAGCTTAAAAGGTAAACTCTACAACAAATGAGACCAGTATTTTATAAACTTTATGTACGTTGGAAGGTAACACTACTCATAGGAAAAGAGTCAATAATAATAATAATAATAATAATAAATATAAAAAAATAAGTAATACTATAAATATATCTATAAAATTAATTTTTAAAAATTAGATAATACATGAAATATATTCAAAATTTTAACAATATTTCGTTTATTGTATATCTAAAAATATTTTAGTCATTATATATGTTATTCACTTATAAGCACAACTTTAGCTAAACATATTTTCAATTTTTTTTAAAAAAAAATTCTAAGCAGTAAATTTTATCCAAACATATTTCAACAAAAAACGCAACAGCCATTTTTTTAAGGAAAAGCATATAAACAGTAGCTTTTGCATACAACTTCTAAATTTTCAGTTTAACCAAATATGACCATAAAAAACTTAGAGAGTGCAAAACTGTTTCTATTTAACTCATCCGACTAAGGTTATCCCGGTTCTTCTTATGTGTCACAGTCATCGGGACGATCACGTTCGAGGTAATTTCATCACCAACATTTTATTTTCATTCTTAAATTATTAAAAACCTATATATTATTTAATAAAATTAAAAATGTCAAACTTAATTCTATTTCACATGTTCAACCTTATGATTTTAGTTCTTCTTATACATCACACTTGCTAGCATGGTTATGTCCATGGTGATTTTGTATCATTTCGTCACTTTTGTTTTACTGCTTAAAGTTGTTACAAATTTAGATATTATATAAAAACGTAAAGAATACAAAGCAATTTCAATTTCACTCGTCTAACCTCCAAAGTTTCATTTTGATTCTTCCTATATGTCACATTTGCTTAGAGGATTTTGATCGCGGTAATTTTGTGTTATTTTATCGCTTTATTTTAGTTTCACTCTTAATTTATTACATAACTCGGCATTATATAATAAAATTTTGAAAAAACAAAATTATTTCTATTATATCTTACTCACCGATTCTTTTTATACATCAAATTCACAACTATCACGCTGGAGGTTTGATTTTGTATTGTTTCATTACATTTTTTTAATTTTCATTCTTTAAACTGCTATAAATGTAAATATAATATAATATAAAAGTAATTATTGCATAAAAATTAAATCATACAAATTATTCTCAAAATGTAACATATTATCTAGCATTGTGTATTCCCTTTACAAATGAGATGTAACTATAGTTGTATGCCCATTGTATTCAAATCCGTTGTTTTTCCTTCATGTACGCAATCTCAAAGGTATAGTGTATCAGCAAGTGCATTAAATAAGACAATTCTCTATTTTTATTGTGCCAACTCAAATTTAGATTTTGTTTTTGTGTTTTTTTAAGTTAATCCAAGTGGCTTTCCAAATTGTGTTGCTTTCAAAACCTCTAACTATAATAATATATCATGAGCAGTCAAGTCTCTTGGCTTTGGCCTCGTCTCATGTTTGTTGTTGCACTCTTTACTACTTTAGACGATGATTAAGATATAAAAAATCGTTCATAACTTCTATACATATTTAATTTGTATATTTTCTCAAAATATGTTCTTATTGTAAATGCAATAAGTAATTTTAATTTTTATGGCCCATTCGAAAAAAATTTCATGTGTAGGAAACATCACTTAGAGTTAAAACGACTACAACATTTAAAATGAATATACTTCTGAAAACTATGTCGTATGTTTTAGTTTCTCTCTTCAATAAATATTCAATTCAACTTTTGTTAGAGGCGGTAAGGAAGGATCTAAAATCTTTATTAGACTGACTGGATCATGGATCTAAATTAATAATGACATAGTGAAGAACGTCTTCTACATGCATTCATACGGAGATAAATTGTACGGTCCAAGTACAAAGGGCCAAATGTTATATTGTTTGTTTATATAGTTGAAAAGAGTGAAACTATTCGCGACAAAGCAAAACTTACATTACAAGGATCTTTGACGAATGAACAGAACTTCCATCAAAGTGTCTCCAACCTTTACACTTTCTAGTGGATGCCTCACTAAAAAAATTTTGAGACATGGTTATTTTTACCTGATGAAATTCTAATGCAGTTTTTCTTAACATAAATAACTTTTGCAGTTTTTGAGTCAATGGAAAGTAACAAAATATCTTTTGAACAATCTTCTTATCTTGAACATCAGGGCTTCCACCTTATTTCATTATATTCTGAACACTTATCTAATTTGGTAATATTTCTTCTAAAGAACATACAATTATATTTGTGTTCATGAGTAAGCTCTCATCCTAATTTTAAATCCTAAAGTATTAGTTTAGCATAGTAATAAAATATGGGATTGAGTGACATTCAATGGCAATATTACAAAATATCTAAAAATATCATCGATTATTTAGTTGGTTACTCAAGTCATACGTTAGCATCGAACATTTAATGAATGAAAGAAAAAAAAGAACCATTACTACCTGAAAGTAGTGTATTTGAATTCTTTTAGTAATGTATTGAACATATCAAGTTCATCATTGTTCTCTATAGTTTAGCAAGCTTGTTTCTCAAATTCAACATCAATGAATAAATTTTTATTTACATCTTGCAATATTTCAAACAATTCGTGCTTGTCATCACTTTCTACCACATTCGTTGAAGTTTTATTCTTTCCTCCATTTGGCTGACGATCTATTGGTGGAAGCTTCTTTTCGTGGTGTACTTTAGCATAAAATGACTTTGTTACTAAGTACATTTTAAACATTTCCTACTTTTGCTGATATATATTCCAAATAAATTTTACAAGGATATCGAATTCTTTCTATATTCTTGTGATCTCACGAGCACATTTCATAAATTATTCTAAATATACTATAGTCTTCACATTTATTTTTTATTTCATCCAAATCATGTCAATTCATACAATAAACTATGTTTATAGAATTACTAAACTAAATAAAACAGCATCCACATATATAATAATCCAAAATTTTAAGTTTAAATTTTATTTTGTAACATTCTTTTAAAAGTTGCTTTGATCGTACTAATATTTTGAGTTTCTAACTATTTATTCTATAAATTTTAGTTTTGTTTTTGTTTTTAAGTATACTTTAATTTCTTTTTATATTTTCTATTAAATAATGAATGTCTCATTATCAAAGGATATGTCATTTCTAATTCTTTCCAAAAAACTAATATGAAATGAATCCGAAAAAAGAATCGAAATCGTTATTCCTATATCTGACCCGTTAATGTGATAAATTCAAACTTCATTAGGATTTCAATCACAAGTACTAGAACACATGCACATATTCATCAATTGAACATCATATTCGAAACAAAAATCTCCTGAATTGATCTCAAGAAGACACTGATTACATAAAAAAAACAATTACAACTTTACCTTACTGAAACTTCAATCGAGACTAAATTTAAACTTGGAACACGTGAGCATAGACATGGCAACCTATATGATTTTGTATCTAATGAGGAATAAAGTCATTAAATTTTATGAAGTGAAATTGCAAAATTTATGAAAAAAATGAATAGATGTAACACCTAACAAAAACAATATGGTTCAAATCAACTACAAAACTCCCAGTAAACTGTATATTGAATCCTATACTACTATACTATTATTAACTCAAAATATAGGCCCATATGTTCCAACCAATAAGGACTTATACGGTATGATTTATTGTATAATCCATTGCAGGTGATCTTAATTCATTCAGGAAAACTTTCACCACATTCTAACACTCAATTAGTCAATTTATAGTTATTATTATCTTTAGTATGAGTTTTCTATCTTTTTATATTTAGTTTAACCTATTCTATTTTGTTTTGAATTCAAATCTAACAGGACAAGACTTAGAAGTGAACTTACTAATTTTGAAACTTCATTTCTACAGTGCTTGTAGTTTACTCAAATTAATTGTTTTTCCAATATAAAACTAAAAGACTACCAACATTCTTCTTAGTTCTTTTAGCCATCAACTTAAACAATAAAGAATCCACCTGCGAAAAGTGTCCGTGAGTAAAGCATAAGACCTCGAGTTGATTCATAGTCATCTTGTAAAGACAAAGAAACAACACGAGGCTATTCTCTATATTGATAAAATCGCTCTAAATTTACTGTCAAATTTAGGTCCCATCAAAGCTACTTGCTTCTAACTCTACATGAAAATCAAATCAATTAGTCTATCTTTGGTCCATAATAGAAAGATCATCTTTAAGCTTATAAGTCCGAGCAAAAAGTATCGGAACGAATCATTTGGCTAGAATACCTAAGTTTTGTTTTTGGGGGTGACAACAATTTCATTTAAGTGATAACATATAATATCACCATTTTTTATACAATTATAAATACAAATATTATCTAAAAATTCATCTAAAAAATTTCAATAAAAGAAAAAATTGCCAAACACACTACTTCACAATCTTTTACTATTTCAAATAAAATTACAAATAATTTGTTTCTAGTTTTACTAAAAAAAAAGAGAGACACATCGAGATAATAGTAGAGAGAATTAGATCCACATTAATCTGAGGTTTGAAGAGAATGAAATTGTATTAGAGACTAAACCTCAAGCTTCGGTTACACCAAGCTTTGTCTTCTCCTCCCTTCCTTTCTCTCTATGTTCAAAGTGTGCGCGGAGATCAATGGAGATTAGCAATGTCTCTTATCCACGGGAGGATAGAGGCCTCATAGGGAGTAGGCAAAAGGTAGTGACACTCGTGCAATCTACTTCTTCTCTTTTTCTTTCTTTCGCTCTCACTACTACCTCCCTCGAGCACTATGTTGCGCCACAATTATTATATTTCTTCTTCTTTTCCTTCTTTCCTTCAAGTTATTCTTTTTTAAAATTGTAAAAAATGGCAATTTAATTAGAAATAGATTATTAAAATTTATATATGTAGGGAATACAGTATTACTTTTGTCTTTCAAATATTTCAACCTGCATGCTGATTGCTGAAATCACGATGTATGCAATTCAACTAATTAAGAAGTTCATTGTTGTTCATATCCTACTCATCATACCCAATTTAATCATAATCTATTCTCTTCAGGTATTTGTTCTTCGATAATGTACTTCCTTAACCTTTATCTTAAAAATGATTATGAGATAAGACCAATGACTATAACTAGAATTACCTAATCTCACCGCAATAGGTTGCGATGCTTTCATAAATATTATAGGGCCTGTTGGACATTGCCTGCGAGGGTTTATTTAATTTCTTTCAGATTTTTCAAAGAGCTTTTTACAGTAATTTTTAATTTTAAAAAAAACTAAAAATATGTATGAATTGTTCGTTATAAAATTATTATATGTATAATGTTTATTATTTTTTAAGTTTAAAAAGTAAATTCGCTTTTCCAAAAATCTCATGAAAGAATTCTTTTAACAAAATATCTTATTTTAAACATTTGCAAAGAACCTCTATATCTCAAGTACACAACAACGAACAAAAGAGTCCTTAAATTTCAAGAAAGAAAGAAATCAAATAAAATGTGATTTTTCAGTAAGACAACAAATTTGCCACAAAGTTTAGCCACAAAAAGACTTAGTACCACGTAATAGTAACTAGTAGTCCACGGTAATAGAAAACAGAAAATTTCCATTGCTTTTGAGGTATTCTAGGATTGCAAACTCTTACATTACATACAATATGCTAAGGGGTGATTGGGACTGTGGTTGAAAAGTACTTTTATAGAATGAAAGATATATTTATTCTATTTCGATAAATGAGATCTATTATTTTGACAAAAAAAAGCAATAATAAAATCTTACTAGTAAAATTTTTCTATACTTTCTAACTTCTTAATAAATTATATAAAATATTATAAAAAAATTAAAATGTGAAATGAAAAGTCGAAAAAATACTTTGGGGATGCTTAGCCAAACGCACCCTTAGATATATAAAAGGCCTCTATAATAATAGTCACAAAAAGCTTATAATATATAGATGAGATGAGATGAAAATTCTTCGATGGAGATGGACTAAGGAAGAGTCGGATTTTCTAAGGAGTGTTGCTAAGGGCATGTTTTAATTCCAAAGAATTCCACTTTCTTCCTTCAAGATTTGAATTTTGTCAATTATATGTTTCAATTAATTCTAAGCTTTACTTTCACTTTCAAACCAAATCTCACATCTATCAAATTCTAATTTTAAAATTTATTTCACGTGTTTCAATTATCACCCTAAACTCTTTGCTTTTAATGAATTTTATTTTTTATCAAATTTTATTTATGAAATTCAAGTTCATTTTTGTTTAATTAACACACGCTTAAAGTAAAATATTAATTGTCACCTCTAGATTCTTTGACTATAATGCTAATTAATATTCTGTCACTTGATATTATCTTTTATTGATGCGAACGCCAACCATGTAAATCTATCATACCAACACTATTGATTGTGATAACATTTAAAGAGAGTTTCTATCTATAAGTTTGGTTTCTAAATATTTTCATTTAAAGTAATGATTATTGTCACTATAATCATAAGAAGAAGTTTCTTTATTTTATTTTGCAAACTCTCTAACTTTTATTTTCGATTAAATTAATTTTGTAACCAGTAGTCCATCTCTTGTCCCGGTCTCTTGCAACCTTATCAATGTTCAATCAAATCGAATCAAATTTGAGGGCATGTTTTGGATTGCTTATCAAATCAAAAATTTTTTTTTTCAACTTCAAAAAGTTATGCATAATTTTTAATTTTTTTTAAAATTAATTAAATATAAATTATAAATAATTAGATGATAATTTATATATCTAGTTATATTGTAAAATAATATATTTTAAAAACTCTTTGTGAAAACTTTCTTTTTATAAGCAGTCACAACGTTTTCTAAATTATTACCGTTAATGCTGGCAATTGTGTTCTTAGAACGTGTTTTAAATATCCGTAAATAAATTTCGTGAAAGTGAAAATTAGAAAGTAGAGTTTTTTGAAAAATTAAATAGAAATTGAGTTCAGTTTTTGTATTTTAATAATTTTTAAAAATATATTAAAAATTCAAAAATATAATTATATTAGAAAGTGTGCAATAAAAAAATTAAAATTAGAGTTCTACGTATAAAAATATAATTCTAAATTTTTTATATAATTAAAATATATAAATTATTCAAAATTTAAAATCTGACGAAAAATTATCGAGATTTGAAAACACGCACTTAATTAAAATGATAAAAACTGATTTTTCAACGATTTATTATCGACATCGACACGTTTCTTTCAGCCAATTAGAAGCCGCCTCGCAGTCGCATCCTTGTTCTCATTCACACCGCGCAATTGTAATAAATGAAATTAATATCTACATCCCACTAGTCATCGCCACAACTCGACGATCGAATTTTAGTTTGTCTGCAATCGATCAAGATTCGACAGATTCTTTATCAGCTCTCAAACTGTTGAACAAATGTTGTCCCTGAAATGGAGAAAATTTCAATTTTCGTTGTTGTTGATTTCGCTGCTGCTACTGGTTTCCATGGTTTCTACTGCGATGGCATTCGATGAAGCTAAACGGATTTATATGAGAGAGAAGATTCGGAAAATGTTTGGTTCCATTTCTTGTAATTGATGGAATTTTGTTTTTTTTTTGCTTTTTAAGTATGAATTTTGATATTTGCTTCAACTTTCATTGATGTTTTGCAATCTTTGTTTAATTCGAAGAATGGTTGCATTACTTTATAAAAAAGAAGTGTAGTTCATATGATTTTAGAAATGGATTAACACTTCAAACGATTTGGCAATGGAAATTCTTGGAGAGACTTAATTGCTAACAATTCAGTTATTGCTATCCATATTCTCGTTACCTTAGGACAGTTTTTATCACTTAACCTAGTAGCGTGTAGATTTTAAAGTTGATTTGGTATGGAGTTTTAGTTACTTTCATTGGTCAGTTTTAACAACTTTCATTGGTCAGTTTTAACAATCTTTCCGGATCAAAGTGTAGTTTCGTTTTTGCTTTTTGTGGTTTGAGAACTATAGATGAATCTTGGAGAAAGAAATTGCTAAACACTGTGAACAACTGGCTATGGAAGTTCTTGGAGGAACTTAATTGCTAAATAAGTTGGGTAACTCTTATCCACTATTTTCATAAGGCATGACAGTTTTGGCCATTAGACTTAATAATGTGTAAAGTTTAAGGTTGCAGTTGCTTTATAAACTTGTAGAAAGATGTAAAGTTTAAGTTAATTTCATTGATCAGTTTTAAGTAATCTCCTTCAAAATTTCTTTCAGGTTCTACCATGCCTACGGTAACTACATGGCTCATGCATTTCCGGTTAGTTTATGTGTTGGAGCTTCTTCTTTTTTGTTGCTATATTCATCTGGTGTCGAATTATGGAGCTCTCATTCTTGTATTCTTGTTACAGCATGATGAGCTCAAGCCTCTTACAAGGACTTACACGGACTCCCTCAGTGAACTTGGGAACCTTAAGGTCTTAATCTAGATTTATGCCCTGTGCTAAGGTTCCTAGTTCTTTCTCCATTATTGTATACTTGATTCATATTGATATTAGAACTTATTCTAATTTCAGCTTCAGCATTTGCCCCAGAACTATAATGGATCAGCATTGTCACTTATTGAGTCATTGTCAAGGTGTAGTTAACATATCACCCATTTTGTTTGTTATTTTTTTGGTGCTGTACTGGCTTCTCATAGGTTTGGTGTATCTATCTCCAGTGTAAGCTTTACTGTGGAATTTAATTTGGTAAACAATCCACTGACTAGCATTTCCTGTGGGGATCTGTCACTTTAAGATGGATGTTTCAGATCTTATGTGTTTGCCAATGGCATCTTGCTCTCAATCTAAGGACTATTTATGTCAACCCTCTAAAACTACCTGATCATTCATGCTGCATACTGTAATATTATTTTATTACATGAAGGTAAATAAGTTAACAATGTCCCTTGTTTTCATGTACTTGCTTTGAATGACTAATATCTTACATTTCTTTTATACACTTCATTGGCATAGGAATGGTTTAATTATCTACGAGACTGGTACTTCAGTATGGAAACAGTTAGTGGCTTCTTATAGTAAAGTAGTGTGCCTTTTTTTAGGAAATGCCATGTGCGATGTTGCTTATTTCTTTATTTATTTTTTTTTTTAGAATCATGTAAAGTCATTTCAAAAGCATAAATTTACTGATTATCAGTCTCAAATCTTATTTTTTGTAAATATTCTACCATATGCAACATTTCCTGGATCTTATGGGGGAGGCTGTTTCCCTCCACCCCTCTAGATCACGCCCTTCTTTTGCACAAATAACACAAGGAAAAAATGACAAAATCCAGTAAAGCTATTGTTTTCAGAAGTTTTACTTCCTACCTTTATGCAACTCTTTTACAAGCTATGCCTGTTATCAATTCAGTTGGGAATCAGAGTATCCGCCTAATCTTGTTTTATTTTACTTAGTCTTGTTGTCTTAGATAACCGGACTGAGTTTGCCAGAGGAGTTCTTTGGCTTGCTGGTAACCTGACATTTGATATTGATGCTCGCGTGAATGTTTTTGAGGTATTTACTTTATCGGATATTGTACTTTTCTACTAATTTGAGTTGATTCTCTAAGACCTTTGATGTCTCACGTCCAAAAACTCAAACTTGAAGTAAGCTGCTTTTTAATTGTATCTTCATATCTGCTGCTACTTTTGTAGTGCAACATAAGAGTTCTTGGAGGGCTTGTGTCTGCTCATATTCTTGCAACTGATTCTAAAAGCAGGTTAGCCCTTGGTACATACCAAAATCAGTTACTAAAGCTTGCTGAGGATTTAGGTCAACGCCTTTTACGTGCATTTGATACGCCTACAGGATTGCCATATGCATGGGTTAATTTGAAGGTGTGGATTGGTAACTTTTGTTTGGTCTTTTCCTTGTAACTTCAAGTTTTTGCCTAATACTGCATCAGGACTTTAGTGGAGACTTAATTTAACTAATTCTTTAATTGGAACCATTTTGTAAGTTAAACTGGAACCATTTACATCCACCCATATTTCTTGTAACTCACAGATAAACACTACAGTTGTTAAAAATTACTCTAGTTTATTGTAAAAAAGCTAGGAAGGTGCTAATATTTATGCTCTGCAGGTGTAAGCTAGTCCTTGTGTAATAAATGTAGTGAGCAGTTTCATTATGATGAAGCATATTGTAATTGCTTCTTTCTTAAATTATTCAAAGTACATCACTAATCTCTAACACAAGTTGTAGACACTTAAGATATTAAGATGCTCTGTTATGTTGTCACATTATCCTTCTTTAAGTTGGAAGTTCTCCAATAATTCAGCTCATGGAATGTTTTCTTATTACAGTATGGGGTACTAGAAAATGAAACAACTGAAACAAGCACATCAGGATGCGGTAAGCAAGTTGTTGTCTCACATCATTTTGCTCATGTAGATGTTCATATTAAGTCTATGTATTTCTTAGGATCTCTTATCCTTGAAATGGGAGGACTATCACGATTAACTGGTGACTCTAGATATGAAGCTGCAGCTTTACGTGCTCTGCGTAAATTATGGAGCATGAGAAGTTCTTTGAATCTCTTGGGTACAACCCTAGATGTGATAACAGGAGACTGGATCGAGTACTCCTCTGGAATTGGAGCAGGTAAGATCTACTATTTTGTTTGTTTACGATTTTTCCTCACAAATTTCTTGTTCCTCGTCGAGAATTTACAATTACGTGGTTGTATCAGCACCAATATTTATGTTGTCGATTTCACTTGTTCATGAATCAGAGTATGTTCTCCATGCAACTAACTGATGGCTCTTTCCTTTTTCTGATTCTTTGTAATTATAGGTGTTGATTCTTTTTATGAGTATTTGGTGAAAGCTTACATTATTTTTGGAGACGAGGAGTACTGGGATATGTTTCATTCAGCTTATGTAGCAGTGCAGAGATACTTCCGCCATGGCCCATGGTGCAGCATTGCCACCCTTCTGGTTTGTCTTGATGTTCTGTTATGTACTTGTTCAAAATGCTGTTACTATGAAGTTCAAAAGTTAATCTTTTAGGTTGGATTAATTGTTTTGCATCTACAATAGAAAGTTTCTTCTTTGACATGCCCAATTGTGACTCCTGGTTTTCTCAAACTAGTATACCACAATAAATTCACCTAAATGCACACTAAGTAAGCCCATGTAGATTGAGAAAGATAGGATCCATTGAGATTCTTAAAATCTTTTTTGGACCTTTCATGCTACTGAGGTTGCACAATTTCAACATCTTTTTTCTCCATAGTTCATCCAAAAATATGCTTCCATGCTATACCTGTATTTCAGTATTTCTGATGATTTAAAACAAGCTGGAGCTGCCCCAAAGACTTTATGGGGAATGCCCTTGCATTCGTAGGCTTGTATTTTGAAATTTCTGAGTATTTAATGTGCAATACTGTTAGAAACCAATTTTCTGATTTCAGTCACATTAGAAGAGAGGAATATAATTAGAGATGGGGGGCAACATTCTGATATAATACTAAGACAACTTACTAAACTTGCTCCTTTTCTTTCCTTTGCTGCATGTGTGGGATAGCACAGACTTCATTTCCAACCAACATGATTGTAATCTAGTATGGGAGAAGGAAAGACCAGTTCAGTTATTCTTTGTGTGCCCTCAAAACTTAAGGTACCAGGCATTGAATGCACTATAGTAATTTCAGATTGCGTGGTGAAGCCAACTTCTTGTACAGAAGTATCGGAATTTGGGGTAGGTTAGAACCTATAGAGGTGGTTGAGTTGTCACAATAATGTTTGAGAAAAATCTTTCTCATAACTTCTAAACAAGAAGTCTGTTTGATGCAACTGACATTCTTGTCTAGTGAACCGGAGAAACTGCTTAAAACAGCATTAAGGAGGCACTTGTATACTTCTATTATCATCCATTTTGTCTCTTTTCTATTTTAATAGTATTAATATAAAAATATGAAAGCAAACTGTCCAGTATTTCTTGTTCCACTTGATTTGTTTGAACCATTTAGATCCATAGGACTTTGAAATTAGGGTGATGCGAAAGGAGATCCTAATAAAGCATATGTTAGGTTTGAATTGCTAAAAATTAGGAATTCATATCTAATTTGCTTAGTGAATAGTCACTTTCAGTTGAATATCATCTAAGTTCAGTTGAATATGCAATTTGGATGTTTGGTGATTTTGCAACTTGATGTACAATTAGGAGTTGTGTAGGAGTTTCAAGCATTGTAGTGGACTTATAATTATATACGATTTTAAGGGTCTATGTATTACGTCAACTGTTTACCCTGGGAATCTAAAGCATTTTAAGGAAGAAGGTCAATTAGCATTATTTACGAAATTGTGATTAGTCAAAGTGCGGAACCTCTTCTTCTTTCTTGATAGTGACATTGCGACAATTTGTCTCTTACCCAACACTCTTATTTGCTTTTGTATTATCTTGGTTCATTTTTAACCACATGATGCCGAAATAAGTGAAAAAAAATAATTTGAATGTATTTGCTCTTCTTGTAGCTTCTTGCCTTTTGGCGGAGTGTCAGTTCCATTTAGTGAAAGTCAAGTACAATATCCATGACTTTATGCTAATTTGTATTGTCTAAACATAGTAAGTTATTTGTATATATTATAGGGTATACTATTTATAATACTCAGACATTGGGAATCTAGCCTTGGTGGCATTTCCCCCCTTTGACTATAATCTTAATTTATGTCTTGCTGGTTTGACCATGCAAGACTTTATCTTGGTTAACCACTTGGGAAAAGGATGGAAAGTGCCTAAGCTAGTGAAAATTGTGTCATTATGTGCCTTAGCAATCCCTTCACCAGTCGTCACTCACTTATTGAAAATTGGATAGTACAAAAGCATGTGATCTATCCAACCTACTTACTTCGAAGGTTAACCTTTTGGGAGATGATTTGCTATAAGAAATAATTTTAAGGTGGCCAAGTAAGTATTCGTTATAGATTAATAAGAAACCATCATTAGTTCGAACCACAAAAGACTAGGCAATACAGTGATAAGTCATTTATAAAGACATGTAGGCATGGAACTACAAGAGAAAGTTCAGGTGGATGAGTTTTATGGTTTTTATTGACTGGCTTCATTGGTAAGTGAAGATTGGTTAGAGGATTTTGGTGTGGTATTTAAATGGAAATGACAATTCCCTTTGGCCCTATGATTTTAAGAATGATCAAGGTTAGGCTATTGCTCAAAATAAATAAAATAAGATAGATAAAATAAAATAGAATGAAAAAGAAAAAACAAAGTGTGAACTGTCAAAAGTTGCCTTTCTGTATTTAGCAAAGTACATATATATTCATTAGGTTTGCTTAAAGTTCCATGATCAATAAAATTATGATATCTTCCCAAAAAAGAAATAATAATAATAAATAAATAATTTTTTTGCTATAAAAGAAGAATTGCTTAGAGAACTAGAGGTCGGCTCTAACTCTAGATTACATAAGAATATAGTCATGGATATTTTAATTAGTTTGAGACAAATCAAGAAAGAAAAGTTTAGATGAACATAAGCTTCATCGAAGCAAATTTCGGCTGCTTACAAAGAATTATGATTTTTTTTGTGGATCCCACTATCATAAGAGATTGCAATCTTTGTTAACCTAATAGCTATATTGGAAACAAGTTATGCATGTTTCGTTAGAAAGGCCTATTTTTTGGCTCATGAATGAATCACGCTATCTTTCTCCAGTTAAACCTATCTTTTGGATCGTCTTTATTCAGCAGATTAATGAAGTTAACATAATATTTTTGACATCCTCAAAAGGCTCATGAAGATTTTGTCCTACTTTCTGTATGAAGAATTTTAAAATAATAATGTGGTTTCAATTTATTGGTAACTATTGGTAGTGGTGATCACAAATATACCTGTTATGAGTTTCTGAAAACTATCATCTTTTGCTGTGGAGGGATGTATTTAGTGGATATAGGAAAGATCTTGTGCCTTAGACTTGTATAGATTTATAGTTGATCTTCATTCGACTTCATCCTACGTCATCTTCAATACTTAAATTGCTCATCTTTTGCCTATGACTTCTAGAGATGAAGTAATGTGGAACTTATGTTGTTTTGGTTAGGATTTCATTCCTTTGTGATAAAAAGGATCAAGAGTTACTATTTTGCAAGACAAACAGAGGAATGGGCTTTTTCTATGAAGATTAAGGAAACAGGATAATGACTCATAATCCGCTTAAACAAACGGTACACATTACGATGAACCCTCAACAATATCCAAGGACAATGATTAGCTTGAATAGTTATGAAATTGCTCCTTTTCAAAGTACGAGGGAGTGGTATGAGTTGATGCTATTCAAGTTGCACTTTTCTGGCTTAAGAACTAAATTACATACAACCTTGGTACATGTCTATACGTAATGAATTCTTTGGGTGTTAGACCTCGTAAGACGAGGGGCATTAAGTCATTTAATATGGTTATTTTGTTCTTTTCTCTGGTTCCTTACTCGCACCCTTCAGTTAGGATTTTGTTCGAGATGTTTGATGCTAAAAAACCAACATGTATAAGAGGTCTTCATTTTCACTAATCACCTAGAGAATGCAGGCAGTTAGTAAGTAATATTGAAGGGCATAGAGCCATCTTGACAATGTATGAGCAGAGAAGATCGCTAATAGAAGTTATCAAGTAGAGATTAGATTAATAGGAATAGCCTTAAATCATGCTTCAAATAAAAGGAAAATGACTATTATATGATTAGAATTATACTTGAATACGTTGAGAAGGTTAGTGTATGGTCTATCCTTACTATCACTTGTTGTTTATGGGTTGAGAGATTCATACTATAGTTAGATTTAGCAAAAGCTGAGGACATGCGTGTGATGATCCCTTGATTTTTTTGAATAACACATACCTCGCCCTACACATATTTCGTCCATTTTTTGAGTGCGACTTTAGCGCACTATGTCAAGCATGTAAGTTAAAAAATTTAAGAGTTTTAATATGTTGAAGAGGTAATAGGCATCTATAAACCCTAGTTACCCTACTATAAGAAAACTAAAGTTTAATTTGAATTGTCTAGTACCGAAAGGATTAATAATCGTCCTCATATTATAAAATTATTAGTTTTCTTTACACCTAATCAAAGTTAGAGTGCAAAGATGTTGATGGCAAATACTTATCCTTATCCTTGAAAGCTAATGGAGTAGAAAGGTGTTATAGGAGAACAATACATGGAGTTCTATATCAATGGGATTAGAAGCTTAACAATTAATTCCATTTTAGAATCCCTTGTCTCTAACTATTTCCATCAAGCAATGGGAATGAGTTAAATCATGTTTTGTTTGCTCACATTTTAAAAGTAAATAGTGATGTAATAGAAGTATTAGGTATCATGTGATATTTCATTGCCATTACCTTGCTAGTATTGTATCTTTACCTATGCTGGCTCTAGTTTTGTATCTTTTAGGTGTTTTAATGGTTGAAGAATCATGAGGATTTAAGAATTTCGATTTGCTAAAAGAGCTTGATGAAAAACTTCTCTAAACAATATATACCTAATTCAAGGCGAAAAACTATTGAATCCACGGTAAAATAAGTAACAACATCGTTAAAGAGAAACAATCAAACTAGATAAGCTCATGCCTCTATATATGTTTAAATTGAAGCAAAGTTACCAAATTAAGAAGTCCTATATAAAGCAATATTTTAAAAACAGGATCGAACCTACCGGTTCATCTGGTTGATCTAGAACGGATCTAGTTTCTGGTTTGACTTTATAAAAAATTAGTTTCAACATTAGATAAGGATGAACTGTGACATATAGTGGTTTAGGTTGGTTCAGCTTTCAAGCACCTCGATTACAGTTGAACCTAATTCAGCCTGGTTCAGTTGGTTCAAGTATTTCAGGCTGGTTCACAAATTAGGAGAATACATAATGAATTATGTCTAAGTTTGTATTCCTAATAAATTCATCATCTCGTTAACTTCTTTCATTAGTTTTTGCTTTTTTTTTGGTCTTCTTTTTTAAATAAAACTTTATTTTGCTAAGTTTTATTGATTTGAATTATCTCCTTGCAATCTTAGATTTATATAACAATAACAAATTAAGAGTTTATCCCACTTGAGTAGGGTTCGCTATATGAATTTATTTTTTTCATTCTATTTGATTATATATGAGATTTAACGAAAGATCTAATTTTTCTAAATTCTTCATCACTATCCTAAGGTAAGCTAATTTTGTTCGTCTCTTCTCCTATAGTGTTATGTTGGAATCATATCACTCTTATGCACTGCAGTATTTAGATCCACATAAGATATATTCGAACCATCTAAGTCTATATTTTCTTGACTTGTCTTTGATTGGCGCGAGAGCTGTCTTTTGGCGTATATTTTTACTTCATATTTTGTCCATTCTAATACATATTTATGTCAGCTTTCTTATTTTCGCTACGTTTATTTTATGGGCATCTTATCTATAATGACCCAACACTCACTACCATATAAAATTGCAAGTGAATGATTGCTCTATGAAACTCACTTTTTTAGCCTTAAACGGACTTTCTTATCACACAAGATTCTGGTATCACCTCAATCATATTGTTCAAACTCTTCCTTTCTTATGAACAAGCGTACCTAAATATTTAAAACTATTGTTTTGCGGTACAATATAATCCTCTATAGGAACAATAGTAGTATCACAATCCTCTATAGGAACAATAGTAGTATAATTATTTTTATATTTACTAAAATGACAATGTATATATTTAGTCTTTGTCCTATTTAATTTAAGATCTTTAGATTCTAATTTCTCCTCTAATATTCCAATTTATAGTTTAACCTCTTCTTTCTCTCGCCAGTTAAAACTATACCATCGGTCAATAACATATATTACGGTACTTCATTCTGAATATGTCGAGTGAATTTATTCATTACTAAAACAAAAAGTTAAAGACTTAAAGCTGAATTTTGATGCAAATTTATAGTATAGTGAAGTCTTTGCTCTTATCACCATTATAATGCATTCAAGTTAGTACTCCATCATATATAGCTGTAATAATCTTTATATATGTAACATGTATACTTTCTTTCTAATACATACCCTATCGTAAGTTTTTTCTAAATTTAAAAGTCATATGTATTTCTTTTTCTTTCTATATTGTACCATCAATCTCTTGAAAAGGTAATCACTTCCTAGTAGGTCTCCTTGGCGTAAATCGAAGTGGTTATCTAAAACTTTTGAATTACGTCTTAATTTATATTCAATAATCTCTCACAATTTCGTAGTATGACTCATGAGTTTAATTCCTCTATAATTCGTACAATATTAAATGCTTTTGTTATGTTAATAAATAGGCGCTAGAGGACATCCCCTACATTCATCTTCATCTTTTCTCTTTAAAATAACATTAAACAATTCTGTTAGCGAAGTAATACCAATTTGACCTAAATGTCTCCATACTTAGATTGGGATTTCATCTGGATCAATGGTTTTTCTTATTTTCATCTTTTTCAGAGTCTTTCTAATTTCTGATGGCTGGATTTTTCTAACATAATTAAAAATTTTATCTACTGTTACATCCATTAAGTCGGTTATGTTCACAATATACCTTCCATTAAATAATTTATCGAAATAGGTTATCCACCTTTGATTTGTATGTCTAAATAATAAGTTATTTAATCCGGCTCTATTATGGTACTGGTTTGAACTGTAAATTCAAAACTTTCCAATGTCACTCTCTCGTTCGATTTTTAAATGTTGACATAAATGAACCTAACACAATACTTTAGAACTTGGAAACAAATTAAATCTTACCAAAACTAAAACTTTCAAACTATAGTGGAAAGTAAATTGCAAATTCAAGTTAGAGATGTACCAAATCTGAGATATAACTTGATCATGATCTAGTACTTGAAGATCTTTTCTAGGTCATGATTCACCTAACTCATTAAGGATTGAAGATAGTCACTGTCCAAAGTTATGCTGCTTAGTGCAATCTAAACCAAACCTGAATATGAAATGACTTTTTAGTCGGCAGTCATTTGGACCATCTTTGTAGTATGCCATTCTCCTTAGCTTCAAAGAACTCGCTCTCGGCTTTGGCGGTGAAACTTAAGTCTTCCACGCCAAAAGTGTAAGTACTTTGAACTCGAGATATTTTTGAAGTGGTAGTGCAGGTAACTTGTACTTGCATTTTTCGTTGTGTATCAAGAAGTCCTAAATATGTAGCTTTAAGCTGAAATTTACTGACTTACAACTCATACACAACTTAATTATAAGAAAATAAGAATTTTGAATTTTAGTAAAAAGATACCTTAGGGCTTTATTAGATCGCTCTTAATATTTGGCTAAATTATCTTAATAATTTCATCAAAGTATTCAAATTTACCAACTTACGTACGTTAAGCCGAGAATAGATTTTCCGTTGACCTCATCTTGCTATAAGAAGCTGCAAGTTCTCTTACAATTTCATAACTTCATAATCAAGCTACAATGGGACAAGCTTTTCCTATTTTCTAGTAAAAATGAGATTTGTATATAAATGATTGCATGTACCACTTAGAGGAAGCTGGTGCTGTTCTTGCAAGGTGGAACTGCTTCGATTGTATCAAACCATATTCCACCTTCAACCCGTGAGCAAATATAATATTTTAACAACTGCTCAAATTGTCAATGATCTATAGAGGCGTCCATCATACGCTATTGACAATGGAGACAATAATAACAAGTATCTCTCGTTACAATAATCCCCATTTCAAAAAATTTCCTGGTTTGATAAAGATATGTTCAGTATAGCAATCCCTGCTGACTCATCGTAGAAAGTAGTCGTTGGATCAAATCAAGCATGCAAATAAGAGGATGCAGAAAACAAATTTACCATGGTTCGATTTAAACTGATGCCATGGGGAAGAGCACGAGAAAAGACTCACTAATAATAATAAGATAGTACAATAGTATACTCAAAACTCAAAAATTGAAAGGTTTTGACTATTCGAAGGTAGACTGCGTAGTCTAATTTGAACCTGAATTTGGATCGACTTCTAGCTCGCTTGTTGTAAAGACCATCTTTGTAGTACGTTGTTAAGGCTTAGATGTAGTATTTCAATCTTGCAATGAATGTTTAGTTAATCTAGTGGTAGAATAAAAATAGAAGTATGTCGCTCATTTCGTATTTGTCCAACCTGCCGCTAAAATAGTAATTGATGTGAGTCATCTGGAAGTGATCCTAATTGTAGTCTAATGATGCAAAGATAGACATTGCTGGGTGAGTGGTAGGTGTATTGTTTGTACTTATTGGTACCAATGTTAAGACGAAATGCACAGTATAATTTCGTAACACTTAAATAGCAACATATGTAAGGGGTATATAAGAGTGCTAATAATTGTTGATATTCTCTTGTTAATACAATCATTATACTTAAAATTACTAACTATCACAATTTTTTTTTTTTCATACATACTGCTTCAATACTAAATATCACGCGAGTGCTCTATCTTAAATCTTTTTGGCTTCTCCACGGATATAGCAAAAGTCTAGGGAACATCTCTTCAATCAAAATAACTTGGAGCACAATGGGACTAGAGAAACTGACAATGTTTATTGTTACAGGTTTAGTGTAGTTCGTCGAATGGTAGTTATAAAGCATCACACATGTCAGTCAGTGGAATTGTTTGGTCTAAGCCACTTTTTATTTAACCACCTCGCCCGTGATGAGGACGAGCAATTACCTTGGCTCTAGGATAGCATGAAAGAGCACTCAGTTGATTGTTCTAAATAATGGTGAAGATGGTAATTGGAGAAAGCACACTCAATTTGAAATCGAAGCCCCTTGCTTTTGGAGTTGGGGAAAGCAAGCCATTCATATGGTTTACAGTCTACTACTTTAACCCAACTAGGTTGTATTTCTTGTACACTTTTGATCTAATCCATGGAACTATAGTCTTACTATGCTTTGGAGTTAAATAAATTTGAGGAATAGGATAAGGTTGTTGATATAAAATAGGAAAAACAAGATTAGAAGGAAGGACGAACAAGACGAGATTCGAGGAACAAGGCAGAGGAACAAGAGTTAAAGACGACAAGCAAAATTCTTCATGCCCTTTACTGACAACATTCATGAATATAAATAGCCTTGCTGCCTATCTAATGCAAGCAAGAGTCCTACTACACTTGGCTACTCCAAGGACTTAGGATACTGCCACTGGAAGGTTAACTTGGAGACACCTGTAGATTTCCCAACTCTAAGTCTTCTATTCAACTTGGACTTCTTGTACTTGATGAATTAGAACTTTTGATTGTTATAACAGATTAGGAAACTTCAATGAATCTTTACCAAGAATTGCCATCAGTTTGTTGGCTGTCAAGTGATCGCAACCAAGGAAACACCAAGCGCCTAACTTCCGCATCCAAGGTAGTTGGTATGTTGATCCTGCACAATGACAAACACGCTTAGGACTTGTATTCGTAATAGTTGTAGGTCAATTATGTCAGATGATAGGGAAAAGTTGATCACTCACTAGTTTGAGAGTATCGCACATGGTTCCAATTTTCTTACAGACCGTTATAACTAGTGCTAATATGTTTAACCGGCTCATTAGCATAATGAATGTTGCCACCTTGGAAAAATGCAAATGTTAGGAACTAATCATTAGATGTGGTTGAATATTACCGTCAAGAAACTGGCTACTTTTTTCGTAATATCTCTAAACTTTAAATCCCATCACTTGTTTGATGGTTCTTGAATTGTCTTTACATCTTTAGGTATCATGAAGCTGATATGAGAACGGGCAAAGCAACTTATTGGCAACTTACAAGTCTTCAAGCATTTTGGCCTGGACTTCAGGTCTTCAGCCGATTTCTGGTCCAATTGGAGTCCTTTTTTCTTGTTATCTTAATAAAATCATTTTTGCATGTTTAATGTAGATTCTCATAGGGGACATTGCTTCGGCAAATTCATCACATCGTGAATTCTTTAACATATGGGAAAGGTTTGGCGTCCTTCCTGAGAGGTAAAATGAACGGTTGTCTTTTGTGATACATTTATATGAAAGAATGCTTCTTGCTATTATTTTTCCTTTCTAACTTTAATGCTATGATCAAGATCAAAGTGAAAACTTCATATATTTTAATAAGATATGTTACATGGAGAAAGTAAATGTCATTAAGTGTTCTCAGTATCCGTAGTATGCTTTGAAATCTACATGTTTTCCCTAGTATATCGTAGAAACACATGAATGATGATGTCCAGGTGCCAATGCTTCTTAGTGCAGTGGTATGATAATAGCTATCGTCTTATTGTGGAAAGATATGAAAATTTTATAAATAATTTTTTAAAATGTAGTACAGTACTGTAGTCTATATAGGTACCCGATTCTTTGCCCTTGATTGAGATGGGTTCATGTCCTACATTTGTTTATACAGCATTTTGAAGAAAAAATAGATTATGATCAGCTATTTTACACTTACTTTTGGAGTACCTTTTTCACTAACCTGTCCTAAATTAATTATCAGTGTTTGATCATACAAGCTTATGGGTTTGCTCTCCATCAAGTAGCCCATCATGGCCAAATTTTGTTAATGAGTATTTTTAATTAGTTTGCGCAGAGTGTCAATCTTATTTGGGTTGTGTTTTAGTTTTCTACTCCTTAATAGGTGACTCAATTCTTTGCATGAACTCATGTTTCATGCATTTCGACATCGTTCAAAGACCTTGATCATTACGCCACGTTTGTTTAAAAATGTAATTCAACTTGATCTTTGAAAAGCTTACTTTAACCAACAAACTCTTTAATAATTTCTTTCAATGCTGAACTTAGTAGGCGAACCCATGTATGGGATAAGGTTTAGTTGTTTTTGTTGCATGATTGTTAACGATGTTAATGAAATGTGGAAATTTGCTGTTTTATTGTGGTTACAATGGCAAACTTGCTAATATACTACACATGCTGCATCTCTTTTGTTTATATCTGTGATGGACTAAAATATGATGGAACTGCTATCTCATGTGCGTGGATTTATTAAGGTTTGAGTAAACCTTTACATTGAGAAGTATGAAGGTTTTGGTAGGTCTGTTGTGAGAGTTAGTAGACAAGGTACAATTGACTTTTTCCAACTTACTAATGCATGCTTAATCATTCGCCAGGTATCTCTTGAGTCATGATGTGCTGCATCCTACGGAGAAATATTACCCATTGCGCCCTGAACTAGCAGAATCAACTTTTCACCTTTATCAGGCAACCAAAGGTTGTAAACCATATCGGATATTGCTTGGCTATACTTTTAAGTAATAGGATATTCGAATGAACTAGTATAAGATAATGACATGCTACACTTTGACTTTTTGATCAGTATAAGTAAGAATGCCAAGAATTGGACTTTGCCTATTCTTCAAAATAATAACTTCTATTCGCATGAGTGTGATTACTGGTGAACGTTGACTTGTAGTGGCAAGATATAAATTTTATAGGAAATACAAATTTCAAAATTTCCATCAAATAGTAGAAAACTAGAGGATCAGCAGTTAGAGGACAAGGCAACAATCTTCAGTCGCAAGCATTATGTAGACATTATTCGATGGTTTTACTCTTGCTTTTTCTTTAAATTTAAACATTGTGTATGAAGCAGATCCTTGGTATTTGGAAGTTGGTCAGTCCATCATCAACTCCCTTAATCATTACACAAGAGTTAAAGGTGGGTTTGCAAGCATTAGAGATGTTACAACAATGGAGCTCGAAGATCACCAGCACAGCTTTTTTCTAGCTGAAACGTGAGCTTATGTTTTTAGTTACTTCAGATAGCTATTATTGGCAAACATTCTCTTCCAGTTGTAGTTAATTGGCTTCCTAACCTTTCCTCCATTGCAGCTGTAAATACCTTTATCTCCTTTACGATGATTCATTCTTGGAGAACCAAAATTTCATCTTTACCACTGAGGGGCACCTTCTTCCTGTTAAAAGTTTGTGGCATGAAAAACTACCACACTCCTACATGTCTAACAATTGGACTTCATTAAAGGTAATCATCTTTAATGTTCTTTTCATATATATATATATATATATATATATATTTCCAAAAGGCACACTTCTTTTCTTGATCTCTCTTTAAACAATGTTTAGAGTCAGGTTTGAACTTGTAATTTGGACATTTTTTAGAGACTTCCTGATCAAATCCTAATCTGAGTAACATTTTTGGATATGTAACTATATTTGAAAATTTACAATGGTAACATTCTAATTGTAGGACCTATGGGTTGCTAGCAAACATATCAATGATATTTAAATGTGAAATATGATATTATTTGATTGGCCAAACTATAAGAGAACATACATTCCACCGATTTATAGGTGCAAATATGATATAGGGATGACACACAACAATGGCACAGACTCTTCTGGGAGGTTGAGAAGTTAAAAGACAGGGAAGAGAGATAATGGGCGACAAATTTAATCACCCACTGTAAATTAGTTATTCATGTTTTAATAAGCACCTCCAGTGGACCCACCAATTTAATTTCTTAGAATCATTCAAATGGCAATATTTATACTAGTAAATTAGTTATTCTGTTTTATAAGCACCATGGACCAGCCTGAACAATTAAACTAAAGAGCTATGTAGTTTTGACTACAACCTTTTCCTTTTCTAGAACCAAAACATAAATCAAGAACTCTGAAAGAGTATTTTCGAATATGGATACGAATTTGGAGAATAAGAGCTCATCTTTCTTACTACTGATTGTAGATTCCCTGTGTGTTTGAAGAACTGAAGTCTTAAAATTCTCCAAATCTCACTTTCCAAAATTGGCAAAGATTGCTTGTATAGCTTTTCATAATTCTGTTGAATCCTTCACCTTGATAGTCTTCAACAATTTCATTTGGACTTTTTTCCGTATTTGTTTAAGGTGATATGCAACTACTAATTGGTCCTTTTTCTTGCTTAGTCTCAGGCTCCTGAAAGTTTTTTTACGTTACTTATTCCTACTGATATATAGGTAATGCTATATGTAACTGCATAAGCTTTACCTTACCTATTCCTACTGGTTTCCATCAGCTTTGAAGCAATTTTTTCAAATTAGAGAGTGGATTTATTACCAAGTTGAAGGTTTTGTAATGGTGGTGGTAGGGGACTAACCATGATCTTCTGGAAAAATAACAAGAAGCAAAGTTGATTTACATGTGAGCCATCTATTTCAAACAAATTTGGGGAGTGGGGATGCCACATTGGATTTGGCAACTTCGATATGCAAGTATACAAGTATTGAAATTAATGAATTTGAAATATATACTAGATGAATAATGAAGGGGTAGTATGTTTAACAAGAAAAAAAATCAACAAATAGTGCATAATGCCAAAATCTAGAAATTGAGATGAGAAGAGAAGATCCCTATACAACATAAATGATTAATTTCTAAAGGACTACAAGTACTTGTGTTTGATAATAAAATGGTAGCTTGGAGCTTTTGCCTGTTTGACATGAAGGGCACTTAATTGAATAATAAATAATTTTCTTTCAAAAAATCAGAGGTGTTATATATCATGATCGTAATCACCGTGATCCACAACATGACTAATGTAGAACACTATGATTGGTGGATGTTTCAAATTTGAAGCAACTCAAATGTTGATACAATCAATGACATAATGACATATCAAATATGATAGTAAATCATAATGATTACGATCATCATAAACATCATTTAGGTTGTGAAATTGATTAGAAGGATGGCCCAACTAATGGCTCCATATATAAATGAAAATACGATGTTAAGAAAAGTACAAAAGATGCGACTCGAAGACAGTAGAATGAAATCGAAAGGAATGTAATCCATTTTCAGTGTCTTTATGGTAGAAACCCTTCTCAAAGCTTTGTCCTTCATAGCAAATCAGTTTAAAAGAAAATTTTAAAAAAGAAATTGTTAGTATCACAAAAGCATTGTCTTCTAAACAAAAGGTTAGTGGAGGTATTAGGGAAATGAACAATATTGTTTACTGAAAGGTAAAAACTGGTGATGGTATAAAAGAAAATCAAGGTTAGAAATTTTTAATAATTTACTTTCATTGCAAAGCATGATTCTTGATGAGATAGAGAGGTTAGTATAAGAAGTTACATGGTGAGTTCCACTTGTGTCTAACTACCATTCATCATCCTTTATGGATTGAACCAGAGATAACCTTCATAACTAGGTGTAGCATATATTATTCATGTGCCAGAGCTACCGGCCTTAATAGGCATAATCCGTCAAGTGATAATAGTGGATAGTGGTGTCTAGCTTAGTTATTGATTTGACATGTAGGTCGCAATGAAGCCAGAGAACACTAAGGGGAACCACCACGATAAGGATTGCAAGTATCGTACTAAGACTAGCAATTTCTTAGACGGAATGTAATTGTCCAGATTTACGCATACTGGATTAAGTATAATTTCAAGCTTGCTGACTTGACGAACAGTAGATTTAGCTATAATTTGTTGTGTCGTTCTTCATAGTAGACTAAATTAAGTATACTAAATTAACTAGGTGGTTTACTAATAGAAAACTGTCATTAACAGTTATTTCCATATATAAGTTGCGTGAGCAATTCTTGAAATAAGAGGCTTAGATCTTAGCCAATACGAATTATAGAAGAAAAGTAACATTTGCAAACATATAGAGATCTATTATCCTAGTGATTCTAATGAGTAAGAGAAAGAAATTTCAAAGAACTTGCTGCCATCTATAGTATCCAAAGATAGCTAAAATTGAAGTAACTCAACTACATTATCTTAAGTCTACTATTCAACTCTTGCAACTGGGAATATATAATAGTTTATAAAGATTATATTTTATAGTGATGCTCAATAGTAGTGTGAGATCCTGCTGATGGCACGCGCGACACCTTCGTGCAACATACGTGGAAATCATATTTGGAACTTCTATACATGAATTTACCTTATGAAGAAAAGGATTTTCATATCTTTCAAATCTTGTGTGAGAGCTCTCAAGAGAAAGAGTAGCCCAGTTAAGGAAGGAAAGTGTCTTTCTGGGTTTCCAGGTGATAGAGATTGATTCAGCAAAGAAAGTCTCTGACAAGGGCGAAGCTTGCCCCTTTTTCTTTTTCCTCCTCGTTGGAGAAATTTCTATCAAGTGGATTGAATGAAAGAACCTTTTGAGAATACGCATTAGCAAACCTAGTACCTTCGTGCTGCAACCTAGGGATCACCGGGCAACTCTTTCGCTCTATAGGGATATCGGGGGGCCATAGCACAATGTGGATTAGAGAAAATAACTAAATAACAGAAATTAATTAATGCTGGAAATTGGAAAGAGATTGTGAGAGACGAGCTGTTTTATAGTGGCTCTGCCAAATTAACATAGATCCACTCCCTAAGGCTCATTCGATGGTCTACTAAGTCAATTTGATAGTACAACTGGTGGTTCATCTGGTGCTATCATCATGCTTCTGCTTTGAGATTTGGTGTCAGCTAACCAAACTCTTAGTCATTGACTCTGCACATAATGCAACCTTGCAAAAAAATAAAACCTCCCCCTTTGTCTAGGAACTTTTCCAGACCACTCAAAAAAGAGAAATAATTGCAGAAGTCTTACTTAGAAAGGCTAAAATAGTTCTCACAACAACTTCGTTTTCTAAAAGAACGAAAGCCAATCAAGAATACTGAACAAGCCTTATCAAACATGGGGAACTTAGAGATTAGCACCTTATCTTTCTTGTTACCTATGCTTGTTCGCTTGGATGTTTTGAGGAGAGCTGCTTTTGATGTTCTTGAAATTGTGCTTTCCAAAATTGGGGCAGAATACTTGTGCAGCTTGTTCAATATTTCAGTTCGATTTTACGACCATGATAGCTTCATAACTTCATTTGGATGTGTTATTTGTCTCAAATGGTCTTCCACTTCTAATGAATCTTCTTTCTTGCGTGATCTCAAGCTCTTGAAATTTTGCTTCATTTCTTCCCTCTTTGTTTGGGTCTTGTAACCATTAGATGCAGCCTTAGTTGTAGGTGAACCACATTAACTCTTATGTCTCAGTATTTGTGTTTTATTTTTGGTATAATATCTTGATCATCCGACATGCAAAAGTTCTAACAATGTAGGCATCTGTATGGTGGTTGTCAGCTTTTCCCCCTACACAAACTCTAGCAAGAAAACCCATAGATTTATTCGTGCACCTTTATTTATCTCTTCCTGAGGCTCGAAGACTTAGGATGCACAAAACTGAATTTCTATGTTTCAATTTATCCCAAACTTATGGAACGCACCTCTAATCCACTACTTACCAAACTCAATTCGCTGAACTCAGTTTTACGAAACTCATTTCTACCAATTAAAACACACCCTTGTTGTGTTCGAGCCACCATCATATATGTTTTTTCTAAATATTTCCCTGTGATTTGCACCCTTGTAACATTGTCATGTGATGGTCATCATGGGCTGCGACTGATCATTTTTATCTCTTGTTTTTTAGGTTGAAGAAAGTCGAGCTACACGACAAAGTGCTCTGTCGCTACAACTATGTCCAGATACTGTTGCGAAAGGGGATTTTCATCCAATTCTTGAGAGCGCTTGTCATATTCCTGATCTACGTGCAGATCACAAGTGTAAGGTCAATGATGAGTGTGGTGTCGATTCAACCTCCTGTCGGCGACGAACTTGCAGCACGGCTGGCTACTGTGGGTTGTGGTTGTATGGAATTTGACTATTCTAGGTAAAGGTTGACGATGTGGTTGTCAACAGTGACTGCAATAGCAGCATTACTAGGCATCTTTGTTCTGACTGGAGAATGAGTAAGGTGTTGAAGTAGAGGAGGCACTATAATTTTTCCATTTACAGAGTATACTAGTCTTACTATGTAAAAGGAAGAGTTAGGTAAATGAAATGTCTTGTTATTCTTAGTGTGTGAAATCTATAACATGTCCACTGATGCACCTGTAAGTTTGTATCCGAGTCCGGGAGGCTCTTTGATAGAATGTTTTAAGATTGTTTTTTCTCTATTTTTAATAGGGCAGGCTTCTTTATCAGAATGTAATTTTCACCAATAGAATGATTAATGGGATTTGTAAAATTAAAGCTGTGATTGTCTGTCGGCGATGGAATTGATATTTATATAATTGTGTACCTTTAATAAAAGCGAGCCTTCTCTATAGGAATATTGAGTTGGGTTAGATTTTCATGAACCAGCTTTTACCTACAATTTTCATCATTTGGGATGAACGCGTAATAATTTTGGTGCGCCTTCTATACTGTCAAGTTATTACCTTAATGAAGGAGATCGACAGATTGTGAGGAGTTGGATTAAATCAAAGAAATTTCCAGTTCACGTATAGACATCAAAGATGGACCAATTAGTTGTACTTGTGGCTGCGTTCACGTGTTTTCCCAAACAGCAACAAACATGAAGATCTGATTGCAAACCATACTGCAACTGTTTTTTTTCTCTCAACTGAATTTTTTAAACTAAAATTTTGAAAGTGATACTTGAGAGGTTCGAAAGTGAGTTTAACTTTTAGATCTATTTGTTACCAAAAGTGATTTTAAAAGTGAAATTTCTTTTTATAATTTGAATTTTGCAGTAGAGTTTTTGGCGAAAAAATTGAATTTAGTTTTGTGTTTATTTTAATTTGAATGTGAGTTGGAAGTAAAATTTTTGGAGGAAGTATGTGAGATCAAAATATTGATAAACAAGTCCAAAGATACCAAGTTGCTTGCTGAGTTTCTAAATGTTTTTGCTTAACGAATAATATTTTCTAACGCACGCTATGTTTCGTGGTATCGTGTTTCCACCTAACTGTTTTGAGTTGATTTATAACCTGTGTTGTATTGAACTATGACTTATTTGATTGAACTATTATGACTTATTTTGTTGATCTAGATGGATCACCGAGAAAGAGGATGGTGAGATGCATAGATTGCTATTTTCCACATGCGTGTGCTGAAAATTTGGTCCAATGTGTCGCTCTACTTCTCCAGGGTTTGTAAGATCTAGTGCCCTCGGAGGACCAACCAACATAACACTCGTGTATGTTGGCGTTGCAGTTTGCACTACTTCATTTCATTTCAGCTTCTTATTTTTGGGTAGTCCTTCAATAGTATCTAAAAAAAAATTTTTAAATTTAAAATATATAGATAAATTATACGTCATATAATTTATGTATATATAATTTTATTATTCTTTTAAGGTAAATGAATAAGATTGTTTTTCAGAAACTCTAAAATAATATTTTTTTTAAAAAAGTTCCTTATTTTAAGCAACCATAAACGAATCGTCAAATATTTTAAGATCAAGAACAAAATATTTCACAGTAAAGCACAAGCAATCCAACATAACACAACAAGACAAGTTAGGTGTTGACGTGTTGTTGTGACATATATCAGAAAAGGGACATTTGATAGCGCTCATGAAATAGAACTTTTATGAAGTAAAGAGTATTTGGAAGATATTTCAAAAAATGGGCTCTACCTCTTTTATCTAAAATACATAATTAAAAATCAGCAATTATAAGATTTTACAACCTATAATTTTTTGTATTTTCAAATTTTAAATGAACTCTGTATAATAATGAAAATGCAAAATAAAATTATGAAACGAAATGGAGCCGAGATGCACTATCAACTAGTGCTTAAGTACCAACTCCTTTTGCACAAAAGAAGTACCTACTAATTCCTTTTATAAAACCAAACCCTTTAATAGGTTTTGATAGCTTAAGCACCCAATCCTATGGAGATGACACATTTCTCTAGGTGTGTGTTTTAGTTGTCATAAACTTAGTCCCTAGAAAATGAGTTAGATGAAAAGTGAATTAGAAATGAGTTAAGTTAGCTCAAACAATTTAAACAAAGAAAATAATTTCAAATTTAAAATCATGTAAAAAAAAGTGAGTTCAAAGTTACTAAAACACGCATCAAAAATTTGCTTTTATTTATGTGGTTATTCCTTAAAGTAATATACGAATCCCATCATTATTTACTGTATTATTTTTGCCCTCTCTTTCTTCGCTCATGTATTCCTCCTCACATTCCAGTTTGTGTCTACCGGATTAACTTTAGTTCTAACTTGTTATGTTCAATAGTTTACGTTGTTTATTTTCTGCTGAATCAACAGTAATAGCATGCCATTCGATTCGGTAATCATAAATCACGATATGGTGGTTGTCACCCTAATACACTATTAACGGAGTCCAACTAAAAGAATAGGACTATTTAGTAATATAAGCTGGAATCTTGGGCACTTTTCTATTAGGATTATTTTTCTAGTTTCTGTTATTTTGTTTCCCTTTGTTCACTTTTTCTTCTTCAAGTTTTGCTATGCTCATGATCTTTTACTATTTATAATTATCTTAAAAGAACTAAAATCTACTATAAATCCTGAATATAAGCCTTTTTACTAGAAATTCTCAACCCTAAAATTATAAAGTTATTGGTAAGATTTCTTCGAAAATTAAAGATTTTGATGTAAACTGTAAAACAAAATCACATATTTGTAACCGTGAATTCTTATGTAGAATAGTAATGATGGAGAAAACTAAGTCACAAAATGTGAGGAATAAGCAAATGTATACTTTTTAGGTATGGAAACATAAAAGCAAAAAGAATGAATATTAGCGGAAGATGAAGATACTAAAGACAACATATAAAGCCAAGACAAAGATGCTAGAGAAAACAATGATGAAAACCATGAAATTCGAGATTGGTATGCCCCATTCTAGATTAGTCGATTTGATTGAGATCCGCCCTTCCAATCTTAAATTAATCCGAAGGATGATCCTTAGCTGTATTAGAGAAAGAAGCAGCCACCATAGTGCATCAGTTGAAATGGTTGTTATGAATGGTAATAAGGGACCAATGATCGTCCAAAGAGGCTGCATTAGAGGGCATGACAATTGCCCAGGTTGCAAATAATATAGCTTGGCACTCGGTGCAAGCTGAAGCAGTTAGCATAGGTGCAACCGAGTTTACTAGAAAACACTTTGGGCATTCTCTTCCAAGAGTTACTATGGTATCATCACTCGTCTCAAACACACAAAGATCTTCTAATAATCAGTGTTAGAGTTTGAGTGAAAGAAATATTCAAACCACATGTTACACCAAGGAAGCATAGGTCTAGATAGTGGCATTTGTCTATTAGAGTTTGTTTAGGAGTTGAATCACTTTTTCAATTAACTTTTTGGTTAACTATGATTGTCAATAATGTAAAGACTCTTATTGTTTCAGTATGGCCACAAGGTCTATATAAGTTCATCAGTTGCATACTGTTTTACAACAAGAACTTATTAAGTTTTTTATCTCGTCTTGTTTTGTCTATTAACTCATTGTACTGGCAACTGTTCCTACAAAACAACACGTAACTTTGATAAATAAAAATAAAACGATCAATCATAATAGATAACAATTTTTACGTGGTTACAAGCTCAATCTTGCCTACATCCACGACAACTATGAGCTTACAACTCAATCAATTATTGTTCGCCTACGATACAACTGAGACTCGATGCTCCACGGAATACCTCTGCCTCAACCTAAGTTTTCTCTTAAGGACAACCCAAGCAGACCTCCCAGGCACCTAGTCGTCACAGGTTTTAACCCTCACAAGCCTTAGCGAATGCCTTGTGAACAACTTTGATAGCTTAAACCTAAGTTATCTAAAATTCTGAGAAATCACAAGTTCTCATTTACAAAATTTTCAGTTAGATTACAATAAAGTAATCACGCAGTTGTAAGGCTCGGATCGCTCTCAAACATATGGAATAACTTAATGAAGAAAGTATGAGAGCATCAGAAAAGTTAAATGCGAAAACTAGTTAACAAGCTCAGTTCTGTTTCTACAAGACGCTCACTATTTGCAATGGCTTTTCCTTTCGTCTCACTTATTCTTCTTATTGCTGCAATACATCTTGTATCCATTATACTTTCTCGTAAATCTGCAATGTTGAAAATAACTTGAATGATTGGGATTTGATTGCTTCTATACTAGAAAGATTTTACAAATAGAGAATATTGTCTTTTATATGTTTCCTTCTTGAGTTGATCTCATCAATTCAAATTTTGAATATTATACTAATTGCAACATTTTCATTGTATCTATAATAATCTTGAGCTTCCATATCAGTTCTATATGCAATAGATCTCCATCTAACAACTTCAAGCAGTCTAAACTAATTAAAAATTTGATTCTGAACTCAAATCAATGCAGCTGGCAATCAATCTGTCAACAATTAATCTTACCTGATTTTTTGTGACTTCATTACTATGTTTTCTCCTCTCAAATTTGTTATTGTATAACTTTGGCATATTGGATACATACTGAACAAAAAAAAGATCTTAAAAGAGTGAGTGAGTTGAGAGGAATCGAATTTGACAGTTGATAAGTTAATTCTGATTCTCCTCGATCTAATGCAACAACTTTTTCAATTTTTCTTGACTTCATTACATCATAATATTTGCTCAAATTTGGTAGAAAATAACTTTTATGAGTCTGCTTGAATATGCGAAAGATAGATCTCCAATCGAATGGATGAGGTGCTAGTAATTGAGCTCGAAACAGGAGGACCCGATTAGCAATCCAGCAGTCTGAGAAGAGTTAAGCTTTGGTTGGATTACTTCTCTTTGCAATATCTTTTTTTTTATTTTATTTCATGCAAAATTTGCACAAATATCCTCTGCACCATTGTACGGTGGAATGCAACTTTATAGTAATCAAGAAACCTCGATCAAATGGATAGAAGAGAGCTTCAAATCTGATTAGCAACTTTTCAAGTGTGAGAGTGATAGTGAGACCTGCGGAATATCAACTCAAGAGAGAGAGGGGGGGGGGGTGTGTGAATTGAATTATGGCAAAATAAAAAAAAAAAATCTATTGTTCTGAAAACAGTAACTAAATAGTTAGCTGTCAGTCGACTGGAAGGTTATAAACGAGTGATCGAACGTTAATTGAGTCATACACCGAGTTGTTAGCACAATATAATTCAATTAAACTAAACAGAAGTGCCAAGAGATACAAACTAGTCCGCATACCAAGAATTTTTACGTGGTTCGGCACCGGGGTATCTACTTCCATGTCACTTGACACCACAAGTGAAATCCTCTAACATTGAGCTAACGTACAAACAACCAAGATTTGGTGTTTCGCAAGACACCTCTGCCTCAATCAAGAACAAAAATTTGTTGAAGTGAATATTATATGGTTACAATCGTGCCGAACAAGACGGGCACAATATTAAACTAATTTTCATATGTAGATGGATCATGAGTCAGCTTCTAATATTAAAAATCGGATCTCCAAAGTATGATTCGAGCTGAGAGATATTGAATTTGCATGTTGCGGTCCAGAACGGATTCACTCAGGTGCATTCAGAAATAACAGATGCAAAATAGTGAGCTTCTCCGATTTTTTAAGAATTCGTTCCTTCATGGAATAAGCTAAATTTTGGATTATAGAAGCTTCAAGATCTCAGCTGTCCATAGAAAGAATTAGATTTTAAAAATGTTATCTGAGCTGAGAGATATAACAAATACCGTTTGAAGTGTTAAGATGTTGTCTAGTGATGTTGGGCAGTAAAACAGGTGAACTTTACAGAATTTTTTTGTCTTTGATACCTGATGGAATTTCATTCTCTTGGTCTCTATTTACTCTGTGTAAAGCCATCTTTCTAATCCTATTAAGAATTCTCTATTTTGTGCAATGAGTAGAAAGATATGTACATTCGAAACTGGCATGTTAGCAAAGTTTCAATACTTAGCCAATTTCTGTATGATTTTTGTCCAGCTCTATATGTTATTCAAATATAATGTAGATATGTTCATAGCATAGCAATGATTCTGAAATATGCGTTATTATCAAAATATGTGGAATTTCCAATAGAGAGCATCATTTTTTCTTCCTCTTTTACACTTTGATTTTCAGTGCATATTCATCAAGTCTCTTGTGTGGATTTATAGTACATATGTTATTTAACAAATCCTCCAAATATGACTTTGAATTGCTTCGAAAGTCTCATTTATACTTACGAAACCTTCCTCATAAATTAGCTAGAAAACTAAACACTCTCTCAATAAAATTTCTTCTAATGTAGATTGCGTGAATCCAAGCATAGATTGTAGTACAAACAACTCGTCATATAGTCTGCACAACAATTAACAAGTTCCCAAAAGACAAGGCTTTTATTAGCTGCCTCGTGTGCAACAAATTCAATTAGAAACTGGCTAACTAATCAGCTTTTTATTTGTCCAAAAAACTTCAACAATAATAACTTCATATCATTCACTGTAGATGCATTTTCTACTTGATCTTTCCATAGATTCATCTATGCTAGATGTAGTATGACTGACATAAAAATTTAGATTAACTCCAACAGAATCATGTTGAGAACTATAATGCAAAACACCTCACAATCATCTTCCAGGTTGAGGGTCTTACTTCAGATTTTCTGTGCCCTTATGCTCAAAGAATCAATATAATTTTTCATATTTGTTATCATCAAAATCAACAGAAAGCACAAGACATTTGCAAGCCAATTTTGATCTTCCTCCACTCGTCTATTGGATTATGGCATACTATTGATCCCGAGTTCGATACCTGCTAATGTATGGCCATACCATTACTCTTACATTCAAAAGATAGAAATTGAGTGTACCGTGAAAGAAATGCTCGAACAAGATATCATTCAATCGAACACTTCGGCTTTTTCCTCTCAAGTGTTTCTTCTTAACTAGAAGGATGATATGTGGAGGTTTTGTGTCGATTACCGAACATTGAATGCCATTACCATCCAAGATAAATTCTCTATACCTATTTTAGACGAACTCCTTGATGAGCTGTATGGAGCTAAATATTTTTCTAAATTAGACCTTAATCTTGATGCCACCAAATTAGACTCAAGGTAGAGCACACACAAGACTGTTTCCGAACACATGATGGCATTATGAATTCCTAATAATGCCCTTTGGACTTACAAATGCGCCGGCTACCATTCAAGCTTTAATTAATGAGATGTTTCATTCCTATCTCCGATAATTTTTTTTGGTTGATTTTGATGATATTCTCATTCACAGCTCCACTTGGTATACATATATGAGCACTTTCCATTATCTTTTTTTGTTCTGGAGGAACACAAATTTTTTATCTTTCCAAATGCTCTTTTGGATGCAACCAGTTGGAGTACTTGTGTCACTTGTTTTCTGAGGATGATATTTTTGCTGACCTAGTTAAGGTGCAAGCTATGGTCAATTAGTCTACACCTACATACCAAACATCACTTTGGGGTTTCTTAGGCCTCATGAGATACTACTGCTGATTCATTAAGGGTTGTGGTTGAATTGCCGCACCACTAAGGTCGAGACATTTCTTGCATCTCAAACACGTAATGACTTCTATTTCGATTCTGGTAGCTCTTGACTTCTCTAATTTTTTTGTTATGGAATTGATGCATCTAACAAGGGTCTTATCTTGAGATGGGAGGCCAATTATCCTTCTTCAACAAGGGTTTATTTTCTTCGGCAATGGCCAAATTCACATATGAGAAGGAGCTCTTAGCATTAATGCCGGCTATGCAAAAATGGAGCCTTATCTACTTGGTAGCGAATTTATCATTCAAACATACCACAAAAGTTTACTTGTTAGAACAAAGATACAACTCTCCTAGACACACAAGTGGCTGATTAAATTGATGGGATTTGATTACAAAATAATCTAGCAAGCTAGCAAAGAAAATATAGCAGCCCAAGATGCCTTGATGCTTCTTGGGCAGCCATCTCTATATTAGAGACACCCTTTTGTGATGAGTTATGAAAGTTATAACAAAGGGATCCTATAACTCAAGATCTTATAAACTTGTATCAATATAAAATAAGTTCTAATTTTTTAGTGGCGCACATGCTCTTGATGATCTTGTATTATGAAGATAAACTTATTTGATGCATATGGTGGACAATTCAGTATGTACAAATGCATCAACCAGTAATTCTATTGGTTATGATTATTAAAATATTCCAGCATTACATACATGATTGAATCACTTGTGTAAATGTAAAATCTCAAGCTTTAAAGTTTGTAGGTTTGCTGCAACCACTTCCAATTCCAGACAATTTTATTTGGACCTATATCTCAACGGATTTTATCGAAGGACTACCACCCTCTGAAGATAAGCATGTTATCCTTATAGTGGTAGACCGATTATAAAAATATGGGCATTTTATTCCTTTGTTTCACCTTTATACATTTGCCTAGGTAGCTAACATTTTTGCTAAAGAAATTATTGTATTTCATAGGTATCCAACATAGATTGTTTTCGATAGAGATACAATCTTTCTTAGCTCTTTCTGGTATAGTCAAACAAAATTATAGGGAACATCACTTCATCTTAACACGGCTTACCATCCACAAAACGGATGGCCAAACTGAAGTGGTTAACAGAGAGCTAGAAACTTATTTGAGGTGCTTTGTAGGCAAACATCCAAATTGCAGCGATCTTCCAACAGAATCTCACATGCATCCAGTCTTTAATGTTTCTTAGTTGAAAGATGGTCGCTTTGTACCCCTTTTTTCAAAAGGTTGCCGAGCAGAGAATACTCCACTGAACAGCCTCTAGTTACTGAAGCTTCTGTTAACACGGAACTCATGGACGAATCCATTTTACAAAGAAAGGAGAATGTTAAGAATAATAATCAGGGCCCAATGAATCATCCAAATAGACTGCATGAGAGGGCAAAGAGGGCATCACAATTGCCCAGGTTGCAAGTAAGGACTTGGCACTAGATGCAAGCTAAGGTAGATAACATAGGTGCAACTAGATCCACTGGGAACACTTTGAGCATTCTTTTTACAGAATTGCTGTGTCAAACACTTCAAAATTTTTTCTAATAATCAGTGTTAGTATTTGAGTGAAGGAAGTATTTTAAACCACATGTGACACCAAAGAGAACATATGGTCGAGAGAGTGGCATTTGTCTACTAGAATTTATTTAGAAGTTGGAATTATTTTTCCAATTAGTTTCTTAGTTGCCTATGACAGTCAATAATATACAGACCCTTATTGCTTAATAATGGCTACAGGGTCTATATAAGTGCATAAGTTGCATATTGTTTCTCATTAAAAAGTTATTAAGTTTATCTCATTTTATTCAACCTATTTTCTCATCTTGTATTTCTTTTCTCATCTCGTTCACTATATTAACATCAATGTCTTCCTTCGCAAGAATGAAAGAATGAAAAAGAAGAATAGATGATGGACATAGCAGAGCATTTACTGTAGCAAGCGCTTTGAAGAAAAACAAATAAAAATGTGGGTTTGTTAAATTTGTCATTTTCAGAGTACATGGATCAGAAAATTAAAATATAACTATTATATGGGCTGTTTCTGCCAAAAGGCTTCAAAAATTAAATTATAAAAGGTAACGCTATTCATATTTTCCTCGGTTGCTTCAATTCTCTTTTTCTTATTTCGATTTTTAACCAAGTGGTCTTCACTCATCGGAAGGAGATTTCGTCTCAAGCTGATGGGTTCCGACTTCAAGTCGATTCCCATCATTGGTTCGATTTTTCTTTACTTTTTCCATTTTTTCCCTTTTACTAGCAGAAATGATTGTTTGTGGTTCCGGTTTAGGATTAACTATAAATTTTGCTAACTAAATAGCCATGAGGTTAGAAAGATAAGAATTATCTCAGTTTAGGTTTTCAGCCACTTTTGATGGACGTTAGCTCTCAATATAGGTTCTAGGCTATGGTTGAGCAAGAGTGTGTGGAAAAATCGATTGAATTGGTTGAGCAAGAATTTTGAGTCCATTCCTAGCTATTTTGGAGGTGTTTATAGGTAACGATATGTTGCTTTTTGCGAATCTACTCTCTAAACAACTCAAGTCTAATTATTTCCAAAGTTGTAAAAGTTGAAATACCAATTTGAGTAGTTTTAGTTTTTAATTGCAATTATGTAAACTTGAAGTTAGTTTTTGCTGAATCTTTTGTAATTAAGTGATTTATAATCTGGCAATGCCATTGAATTCTTTTCTTAAAAAGAAAAAACAAAGACAAAGTAAAAGTAATAAAAAAGGTGATTTCAATGATCAAATGTAACCAGGATCTTTGCCACAAGAAACTTTTTGAGAAAATGAAGTTTTATGATGGATTGCTCTGCCTACTTTCTTTGTAATCATCTTTTAACTTCTTTAATAAGTTTTTATTGCTTGGTATCTTCCTTTATGGATCTGTATTCTTCAATTATTTAGGTTTGGTTCAGTCCCAAACCTAAACAATTGCTTTTGAAAATTGAGCCAAACACTTAGGCTCCATTTGGTATTGAGATTGGAAAATTGCTTTTGAAAAAACCAATTTTAGGATTGATTTTGGAGAAATCCAATCTCAGTTTGATTTTCCAAGCTTGGTTCTGGAAGTGCTTTTCTAGGCATCAAACCATGTTTTGAATATTGTTTATCAAATACTATATTATAAAATCACTTATCCGAAAACAAAATTTCTCAAATTCATGGTTTCAAAATCAATACCAAACAGTCTTAGTAATTCAGTATATGCATATTCTTCTGTATAGCTGGTCCCAAGCCAAATAGGGGAGGGTTAATGTTAAGTTGGCAGCCACAGTAAAATCTTGTTGAGTATGGATCTTTGCAGAGGGATTCACTTAGCTAACCTCAGATAGCTATTGTTTTTTCCCCCTAAGAAATGGTGATTTTATTTTCTTTTATTTTAAATTTTTTTTTTTTTTTTTTTGAGATGCAGTTATGATGCTCAATAACAAAAAGAGTGTTCCTAAAATATATTGTATTCATTTTCTTAAAATTTATTAGTTCATATTTAATTGTCTCTTGTATTTTCTACTTAGATGTCAGTCCTCTCTTGAACAAGTTCGGAAATCTGAATTTGGCAGCAGATAGAGAAGTTCTGGAAGTTGTTAGAATGTTGGATGAAGCTTGCAAACATGTTGGATTCTTCTATGTGGTACTTTCTTGAGCTATTTTCTGCACTTAAATTGTAGATGGTCCTACTAAAATAATGTTTATGGAATATGAGATGGCTGTGGACCAGCAGCTTAATTAATCACGTATTTCTCAACATTTTGACTTGAAACTTCATCTATGTCAAAGGAATGAAAGATAGAGTCAAGTATGATAATACACTAGAACGGCCACGTTATACATGGTTCAATATCTTGATACTTGAAATTACTATCATAAGGTAGATCAGCTTTTGAAAAAGATGAATATGAGGATAATTATTTATTCAAATAGAATCTTGATCGAAGTATATAGGCATTTAGGTCTAGTGGGTATTACTTGGGTAACAAAATTATTTAATATTAGTTTAAAGAGTGAAAAGAAGCCATATTAATAGAGAGAAAATGTTATAGTGCATATTTATAAACATAAGGGAGACATTTAAGATTGTACGAATTAGGGATCAAGCTTATGAGCCGCACTATAAAATTGTGGGAGAGAAATATTGAAGATAGGATAAAATGTAATTTAAAGATTTCATATAATCAATTTGGTATTATGTCAGGGAGAATTACTATGGAAGTGATTTAACGATTCAGGAGGTTAATAGAACAATATAGAGAGTTGTAGAAAGACGCACATTTGATTTTATAGGTTTAGAAAAAGCTTATGCTAAATTGCATAAAGAAATATGATAGGTGTTAGAAAAAAAAAAAAGATATACCTATTTTATATACAGGTAGGAATAGGGACACATCGCCCCTTATGCACACATCCGCGCGGTCCCACTTATACAGTATTTCAAATTTGATTTTCATCGTTTAATATAAAGAACTGTGAGTTGAAAATATACTAACGAAATTTTAGCTCAATAGGATCATGAATAAACCTTTATCCGACTTCTTGATGTAGATGACAGAAAGAGCGAACTGTAATGGTAATAAGAGTGAAGAGTTTTATGTTAGTATAGGTTTTCTATCTTAGTAATGGATAAACTCACTCGACATATTCAGAATAAAGTACCATAGTGTAAGTTGTTCACTGATGATATAGTTGTAGTTGGCAATGCAAAAAAGAGATTAAATTATAAATTAAAATATTGAAGAAGTACTTTAGTAAACATAGAAAGATGATAATACTGTTATTGTCATAGAAGATTGTCTTTACTGCAAAATGTTAGTTTTAAATATTTAGCTTCGATTATGTATAAGGAATGAACAATAGAAAAGATGTTATGCATAGATTAAATAGGATGGATGAAATCAGGAGGTGTCGGGATTTTGTTTGATAAGAAAATTCTTTTGATGCTAAAAGCTCAGTTTTATACAACATTATACGGCATGTAATGTTATATTGTAGTGAATGCTTGTCCATATATTAAGATGCCTATAAGATAAATATAGCAAAAATAAGGATGGTAAGATGAATCATAGGTATTTTAGAATAGAAAAATACGAACATTAGAATATATGCCAACAAACAGCTATCACACCAATCGATGACAAGTTAACAAAGATTTAGATAGTTCGGACATGCTTTATGCATACCTAAAGATAATGCAGTTAATGAGAGTGATGTGATTTCTATAGAACACTTTAGGAGAAGGAATAAACTGATATTAACATGGCTAGGATGGTGACTTAGGATTAGAGGAATTAGATCTTTACTGAATTTGGTGTATAATCGAACGGTTGAAAAAAAATAAATTCATATAGCCAACTCCTTAATACATCGGAAATGTATTCATATAGAATGACTTTAATTAAATTGTCCTTGTTGCACAAGGTTGCTGGATGGGTAAATGTTTGCAAGTAAGTCTCTTTTCCATAATAGCTAGCACCAACTGTTACAAGAACTCTATCCATGTAGCAAGCCTGTCAATGAATGGAAGAGTTGTGCTACTTGTTTGGATTTAGGTTTGTAGTCTGAAGTGAATCAGATATATTTGCCTAAAAGAGTTCTTTTAATCAATGAAAGTTACTAGTAATGTCCCTCATAAAAGAAATCACATGGAGCTTTAACTCCTCCTTAAGGGAAAATGTGTGTTCACATGGATTTTTGGCCTTGAGAGAGTCTTGACCTTGCATGTAAGGGCGCGAGTTGGAATTGTGCAGACTTATAAATTTCAACCTAGGAGGCCATATTTTAAGGCCAACTAGAAACATCATGTTACAAAATTTAGAGCTTTATCATATCCCATTGACTTTTGATGATATAAAACAAAAAATTACGCTCATTTTACTTTAGATCAAGTTCTATATATATATATATAAAATAAAGATCCATTTTCATTTTCTGGACAGCTACAGTAACAATATCTGATAGCAGAGAGTGCATGTCACTAAAATGTTTTAATTATTGAATTATCTTCATAAGCTTCGATTATAATAAGACATGGTCTCCCAACGGCTTCCAGTTTGTCCGTCTATTTCAGTGACATATTCCTTCAGAAAGTATTAAGATTCCTAGACAAAATTGTAGTTGTTGTCATGGAAACTAGCAATCCATCTTTCATGAATGACTAGATTTAGTACTTTCTGAAGATCTCCATTTGTTTTCCAATGATATGGTAAGTATCTTTCTTCTTCTGTTTAATCAGAAGGGTCATGGGATTCCAGATTCACTTGTAAAGGAAGTGAGAGAAGTAACTCGCAAATTCTTTAATCTCCCTTTTGAGGAAAAGTTTAAAATTAAGATGACAGCAAACAGTGGATATAGGTACATTTCCTATTTGTGTTATTTATATAAAATCTATTAGCAATCTCTATTTTCGGTTAGGCCACAGTTTTAGAGTTTTTCCCTTTTTAGCTATCACGTAATTACTTATCATGTCCTTGTTGCTTATGCCAATTAGAGGTTATCAGGTGATTGGAGAAAATGTAACCCTTGACAAGCCTGACATGCACGAAGCTATTGATGTAAGTAAATTTTATGTCTGCAATTTAAAGATTTAGATGTAGCTTTAATTTTGTTAACTGATGGTTGTATCTAGTGCTACAAGCCAATAGAGCATGGTCAATATGGATCTCTTGGTATGCCTTTAGAAGGGTCAAATTTATGGTATGTAAATTCCAGCACCCTGATTTATAGAGTTCTTTACAGTGTGATTTACTAACTTCAAAGTTTAGTAAATGTGCAAATTTTCATTGATAAAGGATTCTTTCTTTGTGATTTTACAATCGTACACTCAAATCAGATCTCTCTTAGATTTTGACATATGCTAAGCCAAGCACACCAGGGGTTCTTTTGCGGGCTTTAAAAACATAATAAGGCTACTTCTTTAAAAGTAAGTTAGCCCCAGATAAATTAAATAATTGGTTTACTAAAGCCTAAAAGGTGGTAGGTATACCTTGTTTTCTAGCTAGATTATTCAAGGATAGAAATTCCTATGTTTCTCATGAAGATTATTTGTTTACAGGCCTAGTGATCCTGCAAACTTTAAAACCCTGATGGAAAAGTACGTCAGCCTTGTTTTAGGTCAGATTTGTAAAGGAACTTCTTCATATACTGTATTGTCATAAAGCATACTTCAGTCTACTTCCTCACTAAGTGTAATGTGTTACAGAGCTTTCAAGGAAGTTAATACAAGGAATTGCTTTAGCTTTGGGAGGTCCACCTGATGCATTTGGAGGTGAAAAAGCAGGAGATCCCTTTTGGGTGATGCGACTGATTGGATATCCTGGACTAACTGGAAATAAAGATTCAGACCGCAGTGATGTGTCATGGTAAAGTTTTGGCATTAAATTACGTTAGCATATTCTTCTGAATTTACGCGATTTACCTGTTTCTTCTTGCATTGCTCTATATACCAATTCAGTGGAGCTCACACAGACTATGGTAAGCAACATCCTTTTGCCAATAGCTTACTTGTGAATAGGTTCATTGGTTATTATATTCAATACATGACAAAGTACAACCAAGTTATGTGAAACATCTTAATATATATATGCTCATTTTGACTTTGTTTTTGTTCCTGTGTTTATGGCATAGGTCTTCTGACATTTGTTAACCAAGATGATGATGTTCATGCTCTTGAGGTATGACTACAACCTTTAGACAATAGAAATCAGGTCCAATGAAGGTAATACCTTAGAAAGTCAAATTTTAGAATTTTCTGTAAGTTGGTTAGTATACTTTTGCTGTTTCTTCAAGGCATTCAACGGTTGTTTTTAAGTCAATACTTCACATTGTACGAGTTCCTTTAACTCTAGATTGTCTTTGTTATCTACTCTCATCTTTTGTCTCTATATTATGTTTTTGCTTTGTGTATACGTAGCTGGTTAGGTTATCCAAAGTAAATCTTGCAAGCTCCCAAGTGAAAACACTTATTACTGCACACTAAAATGGCTATAATTCTCAATAAAAGTTTGGGAGGTTCATCTTGGGCTTCAACAAAATACCTCTCACTTCTATGCCGACCTCAGATACTATAACACGGCTTAGCCACCATTAGGGGTGGCAATATTAATTTTTAGATTGGGTTCGGATTAACGCATATAATTACCGGATCAAAATTGCCCAATCATAGTCCGATCCATATGTTAATATAGATCACAATTATCAATCCTAATCTAACTCATTTAATAATTGGGTTAAACTCGGATCAGTCTATTTATTACAACATTATTGAAATGAGAACCATAAAATTAATTTTTCATAATAATAGATGAAAATTATTAGGTATCATATATCAAGACAAAAAAATATCATTTTTGACATAGTATATAAATTAAGTAAGAAATTAATAAAAATATGATAAGTTAAGCAAAAAATATAAAGTAAATTAAAATTCAATACTATTGTTCTAATATTTCTTAATTATTACGTAGTAATTCGACATAAATAATTATATGAATTAAATTGATCAATTTCGGATCAATTAGAACTTGACCTAAAATTTCGAGGTTGCTAATATAAAATCCGAACCCGATTTAAATGGATCAGTTCCGGATTAGGTTCAAAGTCAGGTCATATATTGTCACCCTTAGCCACCATCGCTTTATGCTTTTCGTAAAAATCATTTCATGATTTCAACGCATTTGGAGTTTAGAAACTAAGACAACGGGTTGCAGGTGAAAAACAAGTCAGGCAAGTGGATTTCTGCTGTCCCAATTTCTGGCACATTTGTGTGTAACATTGGTGATATGTTGAAGGTTGGCTTTTAAGCTAGAATGTTTGAGAATTAAGAATGATTCTTATTGGTAGTTGACATATGAAGTTCTAGGTATGGAGCAATGGATTGTACGAATCCACTGTGCATAGAGTAATCAACAATTCCTCAACATACCGTGTCTCAGTTGTATTCTTTTATGAGGTATGTACTGTTTCTCTGCCATTTGAGTTATCTGATATAGATAGATTTGAGTCCGTTGTGTTTCGTGTTGTAAATATTACTGCCAAGATGTTAAGCTCCATTAATCTAATATTCGATTTTCTGTATTCTTTTATCTAATCGTCATGCTTGTTGCTTCTTGACCAGTCAAACTTCGATGCTGGTGTAGAACCTCTGGACTTCTGTGTAGAGAAGACAGGTGGTATTGCAATGTTCGGAAGGGTAGTTTATGGGGAGCATCTAGTTCGTAAGGTCCTGACCAACTTCGTAATGTAGATTCCAGTGATTATTTGGTATGTTTGAGTCCTTTCCCTTCGTCATCCCGGAGATTGGACTTGATATGTTAGTTATATAAGAAATTTCATGGTCTTGTAATATTTATGTGAATTTTCTTCTAGTTGAAGTCTATAATGTGCCTACGTGGCATCAAGAACAGCCTTTTAAGAAATACAAGTAGAACAGAGCCTGGAAAACTTGTTGGTTGCCGGTTCTATTTCAATTTGTCGGTGGTGCGATGTCCTTATTATCCAAGTTGAACGGCAGTTGCAGCCTTACAACATGTATGTTTCTTTGGTTATTTTATATTTATGAAACCCTTGGTTCTTGGAGCATATATTGTTCACAAGAATGAGCCAAATTTTAGGTCTGGCGAAAAGCTATTATGTTAGGCCTCCATTAACAGGAGCCTCCTGCCTTTTTCGTATTTCGCATATTGGAGACCCATGGACCTGGTAATAGCTTCCTTTCTCTTGTAATGTAGTCCTTTTCTCATATTTAAACATTTTCGTCATCCAGAATAATAATAGCTGTGCGTCACCAAATACCAAAGTTCTTCTGAGGTCGTCAGGAGAATGTCAGACCTTAACGGGTAACTTGATATAGGTTGTAAATGAGACAAGTAAAATAGCAACCCCAACGGAATTATTGGATGCCCCTTGGAACGCAAACGCTTGTGGAGGTCCAAGGAGAAACATTCCAACCGTCAGAAGTAGACATCAAGATCGTACCTTTTTTATATGGTATACAAGTTGGCCGGAAAAACTGATCATAAGAAGGATCCAAATTCAAGGACATTAATTATCAGAAAAGCTGAAATTTGAATTTGGAAGTTGCATTTTGCTGCTTCTGTTAGCTCACATGTGAATGTAACGTAGCTATCGGTACAGTTTTTTAATAGAAGAAAGAATTAAAACAAGAAGCTGGGATGAAAGACACACTTCTCGTCTTGCCTACCACACATGGAAAATAAGTGAAAATTGTGGTACCATGCACTGTTAAGTCAATCCCCTTTTGGATTCAATCGAATTAATTACTCTTCAACTGTTTTATCCTTGCATTACACTATTTTTGGACTTGGTCAAGAAGATTCGTAAACTTGATTTGGCTTGAATTTCATTTGGGTCAATTCATTTTACAACTAAGTTGAATTGAAAGTGGTCAGCTAAAAACGTTCAACCAAATTTTGTCGAATCAATTCCGATGAATATTGCATAGAATAAGCAAACAGTATAGCTCAAGGCTCCATCGTAGAATTGTAGCCCTCAGTTTGTCTCTTTTCAGTTGAAGTCACGCGTGATTCTACTTATAAACAATGACTCCCAATAATCCACTCACTCAGAACTCAGAAACAGAGTGCAAGCTCTACAATTAGATTACACAATGTTTAAACATCCCACTACTATGCTGCTGTTTCTGTTCTGCTTCACACTGCTACTACCATGCTTTCCCAGCTCTTCCGTTCCTCTCACTAGCACTACCACTTCAGGGCCTACCAACAGAGGCCGTGAAACGCTTGACATCGGCATCGGCATAGGCATCGGCGGCGGTGGCACTACACCTCCCGTTGGCGGAGGCGGCGGCAGTTCTACTCCATGCCCTCCTCCGCCTCCAACTCCATGCCCTCCACCTCCGAGGAAACCTCCAACTCCATTCCCTCCACCTCCGAGGAAACCTCCAACGCCACCGTTGCAATTCGAGAACCAGAAGCTAAAACAAGCCTATAACGTGATCCAAAATTTCAAGAAAACAATCACCTGCGACCCGAAGAGGAAAACACTCTCCTGGTCTTCAAGAAACTACAATGTCTGCAGCTACACAGGCTTCTTATGCGACTACGCTCCAGGGGACAAGAAGCATCGCACTGTCGCCGCCGTCGACTTCAACCAGTTCGGAATCTGCGCACCGACAATCTCCGGCTTTGCAGATAAGTTACCTGACCTCGCACTGTTCCATGCAAACTCTAATAATTTCTTCGGCACTGTCCCTGATCTCAGTCACCTTCAGTATCTATACGAGCTGGACCTTAGCAACAACAAACTCTCTGGACAATTCCCAAACACGGTTTTACCTTTGGCAAATATAACGTTTCTAGATCTCCGGTTCAACAACTTCGTCGGCAATGTGGCGCCGTCAGTGTTCTCGATCACGCTTGACGTTCTCTTTCTGAACAACAACAAGTTCAACCAGCCGATACCGGCCAACATCGGCAGCACTACGGCGATCTACTTAACTCTTGCAAACAACGGGTTCACCGGCCCGATTCCGAGAACCATTTGCAACACTTCAAACACGCTCAAAGAAGTCTTGTTCCTCAACAACAGGCTCTCCGGCTGCCTTCCTTACGAGATCGGATTACTGAACAAAGCAACGGTTTTTGACGCAGGGTTCAACCAGATTACCGGACCGATACCGCTATCATTCGGATGCTTACGGAAAATTGAACAACTGAACTTCGCCGGAAACCTGCTTTACGGGGAAATTCCCGACGAGGTTTGCAGACTAGGGAATTTGAAGAACCTGTCGCTGTCGAACAACTACTTCACGTCGTTAGGTAAGAGTTGTTCCGCTTTGCTGAAGAACGGTGTATTGGATATTAGGAACAACTGTATTCCGGGATGCCAAGGTCAGCGTCGGGCAATGGAATGTCAGCAGTTTCTACGCAAGCCTAAAACTTGCCCTATGCTTACTTACGTTCCATGCAAGCCTTATAGTGCACACGCAACAACAACGTTATCTGAGGCAGATCGCAAGCCTTCGCGGTACATGACGTACTCGATGCTTGTGAACCGGCCTGAGCCCTGATAGTTATAAGCCTTAATTCCCTATGCTTTCATGCATGGCATTCACTAATGTTGATTATATTACTTATTAGTTGTTCTATGATGGATTAAGGTTAGATTGGAATAAGGGAGGATAATGCTGCGGCCTTTTCCTGCCAGGGGTGACTCAATAATATAAACGAGATAAGAGAGTGAACATTTTGGATTCTGCAGAAGTGAAATCTTGTCTGTTATGGATTTAGGAAAATAAATATTATTGCGTTATGATTAACAGATGTGGGGTATTTGATGATGTTACTAATTATTCCTTCAAAATTTTATCCAATTGAATCATTATATCTAGCCAATAGTACTTCTCATTCCACACAAACGCGTTTGATTCCCTCTTAAACCAAACTAACAAGACTAATGTCAATAAAACAGTACAACGAGATGAACACAAAAAGGACAAAAAATGTGCTAAGAATTAATCTGAGCCAGCTATACACAGTCAAAACTACTAGAAAACTGGACCCCTTTATTATTCATAAGCATACAAATTGCCTTGAATGAAATCCATCTCACTGCTTTATGCAAGCATATTGCATTATATATGTATATATATTAATTTGGTATGAACAAAGAGACTTATGAAATAAAATTTTTGTGAAATAAAAAAAAAATTTAAAAATATTTTAATAAATAGCTTTTATTTTATTATTTAAAAAATAATAAAAGTAATTAATAATAAAATCTTACGGTTCACTTCTCATTTTTGGCATAAGATCAAGCAAGCACTTGGCATCGAGTTGACTTATAATACTGTATTTCATCTGCAAGTAGACGGGTAATCCAATCGTATAATTTAGATTTTGGAAGACATGTTACGCTCTTATGCATTCGAGTTGAGACAGCCTTAAGATCAACACTTGTCACTGGTGGAGTTTGCTTATAATAACATTTTTTAGGCTAGTAGTCAAATAGCATCGTTTGAGACCTTATGTGGTAGGAAGTGTCAATCACCAATTTGTTGGTTCGAAACTCGTAAGGCTGATGAACTTTCGTCTGATATTATTTATAACACTACTAAAAACATTAACTCGCGAGAGCTGGCTACAGCTTAGAGTAGGCAGAAAACGTATGCAGATCTTAATAGTTGTCGGTGTGTTTCATCGTTTTCTGTCTCCAAGTTTCGCCAATGAAAGGCACTCTGCGATTTGGAAGGAAAGGGAAGTTCAGTCCGAAATATATTGGCCCCTTTGAAATCTTAGAACGCATAGACGAGATTGCTTACAAGTTGGCTTTACCGTCGATTCTAGCAGGTGTGTACCCGATATTTCATTTATTGATACTCATAAGGTGCTTGAGTAATTCGCCTCACTTGATCAAGCCAATTGTTGAATAGATTCGTGAGGACTTCATTTACGAGGAACTTTTCGGTGGTTATTTTAGACCAACAGATACGTCGGTTATAAAGGTGAGAGTTAACTTTTGCTTTGCTTTTATGGTTGAACTATTCGTGTAGGGAAGTGACGCAAGAGTTGAAGTTGAAATAGAAGCAAAATATCCGTGGCTATTTACTCTTGAGATATGAGTTAAAATTCAAAACGAATTTTATAAAAAGAGGGTTACATTGTAATATCTTAACTTGGTGGGCCAAGCCAGTCATGTTTGGTAAAAACCTGTATATGTATTTTTTTCCCCTTTCCCATTATTTCTTCCACTTTATTTCTTACCTTTTCTTTTCTCCTTCCAGCACGATAGCCACCAGCTCCACCTCACCAAATCTAGCTCCTCCTTGACGCATAATCAGCCCCGATGGGAGGAGAAGCTTTATGAAGGTGCTTATCAACAAAGGATATTCAACGTATTTTCAAAAAACGAGTTTGACTATTTTTATTTTAAAATAATAAAAATTATACATATAAATATTTTATGATATATAATTTTTTGTATTTTTCAAATTTTAAAATTTTTTTATAGAATAACATAGAAAATTTATTAAGAAACGTGAAGTTTGTATTTGAATTTAATAAACAATCGCAAAGCAATGCCAATCCTCCCGATGGAATGCCTTATCTTCAAAATAGATCGTGTTCTCTTTTTGTATGATTTTTATTTTAGTATGATCTATCATTTTTGCATCTTTGAGCGCGCATAGTCTTAGATGCCCATGTCTCCATTATTAGGTGCCTATTTTAAGCAGATAAAAATTAAGATTCTTGGAGCATTTATTTTTGAAGTGTACGAAACTTCAAGTTTAGATTTTTGCAAGATTTTTTTTTAAAAAGAAACTATGATAATGGAATCATTATCCTTTGAAAATGGCATCATATTTGTAATCATCCAGAAAAGTTTTTCACAGATTAAAAATTACCTAAAACACTATAATATTGCAAATACCTATTAATTTGGCGAAAAATTTTATTTTAGAATTAACTAATGCGTAGGTCAATTTTATCAAAATTTTAAAAGAACTAATTAGATTGGCTTGATCTATTCCCAAATCTATGATTCAATTTCACCAATCGTCAGCGTTCCTATTGTGTTCTTCAAATTATGCGAACGTGCACGCAACTTCTTGTCTCGCGATCGATAGCCACAATTGTTGCTATTGATGTGCAACTCTTGTTTTGCTTTCAATTCTATTATTGCTATTGTAGTTGCCGCTTAGAGCAACCGTTGTAGTCGTAGTCATTCTCTATCGCCAACAAGCTGTCACAGAAGCAGGCGACCATGGGAATTGCTATTGCTTGCATTGTCCTTGTATATCTCCTCTTCCCCGGCCAATTTGACTCCTACTAGTGCTCTAATTTGCCAACATTTTGGTGGATCGTACTTCACGGATGAGTTGCAATATTTGATTTGTACTTTTGAGCTTGTCATTGAAAGATCTGTTAATCCATTATTTATAGGCGTTTCTCTTTTGACGGTGATGGGAAGGTTGGTCACTGCATATGAAGCTAATCCGAACGCGTGGTCGTTTCTTTGCCTGCCTCTTAAATTTTCTAGATCCAACATTAGATAAAGACTTTAGAGTGAGTATATTTTGGATTTGTTTGGTGTTGGTAGAGGTGACAATATATAATGCGACTCGCTAGTAGAAATCGACCAATTTAAATCGAATTCGGGTTTGATTTGAATCGGATTCGGATCAATTTTAAATCAATCCGAAATTGATCTGATAAATAGAAGGATTAGAGTCAGATTCGAATTGACTAAAAATTAATCATTTAATTCGTATAATTATTTATATAACACATATTATATAATAATTAAAAAATATTTAAAATAATGATATTAACTTTTAATGTAACTTATATATTTGTTTTCGTAATTTAACATATTTTGATTAGTTTTTTAATTTATAAATTTTGTCGAATTAATAAAATTTTCTTTTGAATATATGATATCTAACAAATTGTTAGTTTTTTATTATTAAAAAATAATTTTTGTAATTCACATTTTAATAATTTTGATTATTAAGTTTATCGATTCAAATTTGAGCCAATTATTGAGTAGGTTAAATTAAGATTAATAATTTTGTTTATATAGATCATGTTAGAATTAAATGATTTTGACTCATATTATATCAATCGATCGGAATTCGACCTATAAATTCATATTAGCGCTCAAAGATGTTGGACAAGCAACGGCGAAGATGGTTAGATCTGCGGATATAGTAAAAGACGTTAAAAATCAAGATTATCATAATAACCAAACCTTGTTAAGATTTGAATTCGGTTATATCTAGAGTTTTCTAAAAAGAGTAAGAGTAATTAAACTACTAATGACTAGTCTTATTTTGCATGCGCATTTGTGCAGCTACTAACAACTTGTTCAATTTAATTGCGATCGGTTTCATGATAGTAATGGTCATACTTCTCTATTATGATGCTATGATCAAATATTTTTGAAGGATGAAAATGTAAAGTAATACTTCTCTTTGTTGTGCAAGCAAAGAACCCGCTCACCATAATTAACGCGGATTCAAAGCGAGCATTTTCAGTAGAGAACCCGGAAACAAAGGAAAAATCAAACCAATGGGCTCGCTAGCATCACCGTGTTTACCGGAGAAGAACTCCGTCGAGATCACCGCCGGCGATCTCCGCATTCTCTTCGATTGCCAGCAACAGCATTTGAACCATTTCTTCGACCGCCTCGATCACTCCCAAGCTTCAGCTTTCGCTCAGAAACTCCTCCACGCTCCCGGAGCCGTTTTCTTCACCGGAGTTGGCAAGTCCGGCTTCGTCGCTCACAAAATCTCTCAAACCCTAGCTTCACTAGGCTTCTCTCGCGCCGCTTTCCTTCCTCCGGTCGACGCACTACACGGCGACATCGGCGCGCTTCGATCTGGTGATGTGCTAGTGTTGTTCTCGAAATCTGGGGCGTCTGATGAGTTGCTTACGCTTGTTCCCTGTGCCAGAGCCAAGGGTGCGTTTCTGGTTTCGGTAACGTCGGTGGACGGAAATCCACTGAGTTTGGTATGTGATATGAACGTGCATTTACCTCTAGAGCGTGAGCTTTGCCCGTTTGATATGGCGCCAGTGACCTCTGCGGCGATACAGATGGTTTTCGGGGACACCATTGCTGTAGCGCTTATGAATGCCCGCAGGTTAACCAAAGAGCAGTATGCTGCTAACCACCCAGCCGGCAAGATTGGCAAAAGTCTCATCTTCAAGGTCCTTACATCTCTGTCTCTCTATCTCTCTGCTATCATGTTGTGATAATACTGTGTTCTAATTACGCTTGAATGTTGTTGCTGTGAATTCAGTGAGGGATAGGTTCAGATTTGTTTGATATTTGGGTAAAATTTTAGTGTAGTTGTTTACATTCGTTTGTGTCTAAGGTAAGATTTGATTGAACCTTTTCGTGTTATTTCTGTATGAACATGTGCTTTATTCTATCTCTACAAACAGGGCGCTTGGTGATCTGTGAATTTATTTTTAATTGAGAAGTCTCTTCTCCTTCTATTTGATGTAGAAGTTATTCTAATTCATGATTGTCTTCATGTAAATAGATAGGAGCTGTCGCTTGCTTCACTCACATCCTATTCAGCTGCACAGTTGATGATCCTTTGTTTCCCATTCTAATGCAGGTGAAGGACATCATGAAGAAGGACCAAGAGATTCCCATTTGCAGAGAAAGAGACATGATTATGGATCAGCTAACTGAGCTGACAAGCAAAGGATGTGGCTGCTTACTTGCTGTTGATGACATGCGCCGTCTGATTGGAACCTTTACAGATGGTGACTTACGACGAACTCTCAAGGACAGTGGCGAAGGAATTTTCAGGCTGACAGTGGGAGAAATGTGTAACAGGTGCATTTTTATTTTATTTCTTCATCCTTTCTGTGTAAGTGATCAATATGTCAACCATTTGTGGGGGACAAATGGATAATGTTAACGTTAACTGGCACAACAGACATACTAAAGTGTTGATATCCTAGGAGGGTGCTTTATCTAGTGTTCTATTTCCATGAAACATATTCACATAAGTAGCATGTGACCCTTTTTTAGCCAACCCGACCTAGTGTACGAGGCGTAGTTGTTGTTATTGGTATACAAAATGCTAGGGCTTAATATGAGAATATGTATTTAAATCCAAAGGCAAAATTATATGCTTATAGAACTAGACATTGATTGGTTTGAATAATTAAATTGGAGGACACTTTACTAAAGGTATCCTTTCTTTTCTTCTTTGTCTTTTCTTTGCTATACCAAATCATTGTCAGCAAAGTTCAATGGCAACACACGAATCTGTATACCTGTTCCCTCCTAGAGGATAGGCTTAAAATTTTGTTGTTGCATTTACATGACGGTTCTGTATGTATGACTTCTGGTTATATGTAGGAACATTAATGGATTATATATGATGTAGCAAGGTAGACTGATGTAAATATCTATAGTTGGATGCAGTACAAAATTACATTTCTCAACCTTAAGTGCTGTTGAATCCAATTGCATGTATAACTTTCATAAGATTAGCGTCTTTCTAAGGACAAAATACCACTAGCACGATCCAGGAGATCATATTTATGCATGAATCTCTTATATTGTCAGTAGATGTTGTATTTTGTGACATGTAGTATGCTAGTATTAGTTATCAGCCCTCCTATTGCCCCTCCAGGAACCCCAGAACAATTGGCCCAGATGCAATGGCTGTGGAAGCCATGAAGAAAATGGAATCACCACCATCTCCGGTGCAGTTCCTGCCTGTTGTTGATGACCAGAAAGTCGTGATTGGGATTATTACTTTGCATGGGCTGGTTTCAGCTGGATTGTAGATCAGCTTGGTTCGTGTTTTTTACTAACTCTTTGTATTAGTTGGTATCTTGAGGTCTGCATGACCTGCTGCTTATAGGTGCTCCTTGTTTCAGCTGATGTTGGGGAAGAGAACTAGTACAAGTGATTCTTTGTTTATAGTGTAGTTAAATATTGTGGTTGTCTGTAATGTAATTTATGTGGCTTAAAGCACCATTTATGTCCACTTCTCAATTTCTAATGGTGTTTCTTCATTCAAGGTCTCTGTAACTGTAAGTAGTTTTTTCTTCTATTATGAAATTTCCATCATTCTTCCTGCATTTGAGTGCAAGGATAATTCTGAATGCAGCTTGTATGATAGATATGCATCTTTATTCTGTCTTAAATTGTGCTCCAGTTCTGTATTTTGAAGAACTGCAGAGGATAGCTTCTCAAAATCTTGAATACGCTTTCGCCTTCTTGAGAGTCTGTTTGGGATTGCATTTTCCTAACGAAACTTTTCAATTTTTTATTTCACATTTTTTAATATATATTTTATAATTATTTAAAAATTTATTTAAAATTTTAAAAAATATAAAAAAAATTTTACGTAATGAAATTTTTTTATTGTATATTTTAATTATTTTTTTAGAAGTAAAAAAAATAGAATTCGTTTTTCAAAAAAATAAAGATATTTTTTATTTTAGAAAAAATTTATTTCATAAGCACTTTCAAATGTCCCCTCAATTTGTTTGAAGTGTTTTAAATGTACTCAATTGAGTTTTGCGAAAATGAGTGAAAATAAATTTTTTTTAAATGAATTGAAACTAAAACTATAATTTTAATATTTCAATTATTTTTTAAAATAAATTAAAAATAAAATTCAATTTTTTAATTTTTATTTTTTATAGTGGATTAGAAATAAAAAATAGTAATTTTAAAATACAATTGTAATTTCAATTTATATTTAAAATATATAAAATGTATGAAACTTCAATTTTGGTGAAAAACTAAAGCTCCGAGCATGCCGAAAAAGAAATAACTGAAGTTCCGAGCATTCCGCACACCCTAAACCGAACTTCTTATTCGTTGTAACTGACAAGATCTGAAGTTTCTGTGGCCTATGCAGAGGCTGCTCTACATTTATATTATCAAGTACATCACACACGTGGTCTATGTAATGCTTGAATTGCTGCTTTCTCAGGTTTAAGACAGCGTGAATTTCTTTAGAGCTCGTTTGGATAAAAAAATAATAAATAAAAATATGAATAATAGAGGGGAGATTTCTGAGGGGAGGGAAACTGAAGCGAATCAATTAACCTCGTATTGTGTAAATATATTGATAAAAATAAATTTTTAACCATATTTCAATAGAAAATAAATAATTAAATAATGTGATCATCTCCACCGATATATTGTAACAAGTAGAGCTGAAATCTGCTGAAGTTGCTCAAGTTTCACCTGCCTAGGCAAAAAGGTCTTAATGCACCTGGATCGTGCTAAGTCACTTCTGAAGAAGGAATGCCTTGCCGTTGAAACCATTCAAGCATGTGAAATTTCTCATGCAGAATTGGCCTGACATCCTTTTGAAGAGATTGAGCGTTTCAGCAATGGGAGAACAACCTCCATAAGCTGTTTGTCAGAAACAGAAAGAGGACATCATATCCTTACATTGAAGATAAGAAAAAAACAAAAACACTGAACTGAAGTTACCGATTGGCATGTTGAGTAAATTGCGGTCACCTTACCTGTAGATCATAAAGCTGCCCAGCAGAAGGAAAGCAAGGAATTCCATTTAGTGGTTGCAGTAAGAAACTGTATGGATTGTTGTCAACAATCACCATCCCCAAAAATCTTTTAATGTACAGGACAGGTCCTTGCTGTTCTCTATACTTCACATTAAAAGGAACATTCTTTTCAATTATGGGCACATGTTTTATACTTGAAATTTTCATAACTTCCAGAAATCTAAGATAATAGGCACACTTCTGAAAGGCTTAAAGTTGCATATTAGACAACAAAACCTAGAGGCATCTCTAATTCCATGTAGGCCTAACCTCTAGGTCTTCCAAATATCTTAAAGATAGTTCCATACTTCTGAAATTACGTGTGTATGCAAAGTAATACGCGACTGACCAACAGACATGGATAGAGATTTCCAAAAGATCAATTGAAGTTAATCACTTCAACAAAGTTATGTTTTTCATGAAGACAATTGCATGCAGAGATCAATGAGTCTGACCACATTCAGTGGAATAAAAGCCTGTGCTATCTAATACATAGTGTAGTACATGTTGAATGCAATCATTCTGATTCCAAGAAGTAGTTAGTCAAATTTTCGTATTGCTTTCAAAGTTAATGTACCAGGTAGAAGGGATAAAAATTTGATGTACCTTCCACCATGAACATCTCAGTTGATTTACTAAAGCATTGGAGTAGGACGCCTACAAGAATATGAAGCCTGCTTCAATACCAGGATTCTATGTGTTTTTCTATGTTATAGGCAAGTTCCACATTTTTCTAAGATCCTCCATTGAGCACTTCTAGAAGCTCTTCTACCCAAGATCCCTCATTCAAGTTACAGAAAGATCACATCAGGACAAACACAACTACAGTAAGCTTTAGTTAGTCTAAATAACAGGAGCTTCCAACTTTGAAGGGATATGCATATAATTGAGTCAAACAGGAAGGATCCTAGTAGCACTAGTTTGAGTTACACTTGATGACCAGTAACATTATAACAGGTACTACAAAAAACTACACACTTAACAGCATAATCTTGAAACATCAATAATTTCTCAGATCAGCAAACAGAAAACAAGCAAGCAACACCAGCCAAAACTAAGATGGTAGAAATCACTGAAATCCTAACAAAATTATATCAATTATGTTTAGCTCATTAACTCGAGCTCAAAATCATCCAAAATTCAAATAAGAAAAACTAAATGAACTCATCCGCTTCTATTAGGTGCAGCAAAATCAAATCTCGAGCAAGTGTTGATTACCTCTTGACGAAGAAATTGCTTACTTTCCTTATTGGAGTCGGCGATGAAATACATCGTCTCCTGCGGCGTGGAGAGCTCGAAGGCGTTGAACCGACTGAGCTCGTCCTTAGCGCCCTTGACGGTAAGACAGAAGGCGATCGGAATCACACGGCGGGGGACGGAAGTTCGTGAGACGGTGGAGTCCTTGAACCGGACGAGCTTGCCCTGCTTGAGAACGAACCACCTGCTGGGGAGAAGAACGAGTGAAGAATGAGAGGAAAAATCGGAAAGGAGGGCAGAATAGGAAGGAAGATCGCGCGTACCGTTTGGCTTACTGGATTGCTTCTTAAGACAAATTAGTTTTAAAATAATTTTTAAATATTTTTAAATATTTTTAATTAATTTTTTTAATTTAAAAAATAATAATTAATAATTAATTTTTATAATTTTTATATTAAAATATAAAATATTATACAAAACTTCAATAAAAACATTAAAATAAAAAAAAACAAAAGTAAAAGCAAACGGTACCTAAAAAGATGCTAAATACGGATAAAGAAAAACAAGAAAAATTGCTTCACTATCTCCTCCATTCCTTTCCTGTCCGCAAGCCCAAATAGACCCGCACTTAATGCTTATTGCTTTCCAGAGCGTGCCTTCTATGAAGATTTTCTTCTGATTGTTCTTCCGATGTCCTACTCCTATGAGTATATAGTTCACCTGAGCCGATCAAACATGCACAAGGTTACAATTTAAAAAAAGCACCAAACAAAATGCTAAAGGTAAGAGAGAAAAAAGATAGAGGAAAAAGCGATTAAATCTCCAAACGAGTCAGTGCCTCGGTGGTGGGTGATTCTGTTAATTATTTATTAATCTAAACTTTTTAATCTCTATTTTTCCTTCTCACTAATTAGATATTTAATTATAACTCGGGTTAACTCGGTGCGATTTTTCACTACTATAATTTATTTTTTCTATTAAAAGAACGCAAAGCACAATCGTTTCATTTCTTCTTAAAAAAGACACGTTGTATATTGGCTTAAGAATTTCATTACGGAGAAGGATAGGCTTTGGTGACTGTAGTATCTACCGCAAATCGTTGTATAACGTGTTTGGAGCATGTAGCTTTTAAGTTTGCTGAATTCTGTTAGTAGGATTATTTTCTTTCTCAAGGAAACTGGTGCTGAGTGATTTGAACCCTTGACCCATCACTGCTATTTATTGTTTCACGGAACCTACCTTTTTAGTTTTGATAATAGCGTATTCTTTTAAATGAAAAGAGAGTTAATAAAAAATAAATTACTGAAATATAATTTATTATAAATAATATTATCAAAAATAGTGTAATTTTTTGAAAGAAAAAATAGCTAAAAATAAATTTTTATATTTTTTTATGTAGTTAAAAGTAAATAATTTTTTAGTAAAAAAAATGAGTCTTGAAGATAAAAGGTACACTCTAATTTTCAAGCAAGTTGCTTCGAATCATCTCTTCCATTCTTTTATTTTATTTTTTGGTGAGAGGGTGGGGCGGTCGTCCCATACACAACTAGAATCAGCAAGCAGCAAAATGCTCCAACTCTGGAGACTACACTAACCAAATCATAGTATAAAAATCGCTTGATCACCTCTATTTTAGTGTGCTGAAAACTATGAGCTCAAATTTCCAAGCTATAGCTGTTAACATCATGCTGTTACAAATAGGACAAAACTAGCTGCAGGTAGCTATCGACGACTCTGGCTAAGAAGGTACTCGAGAAAGCTTAGAAGACGATAGTGTATTCTCTATAGAGGCCTCAACTTCGCTGGAATCAATGCCGGAGGCAACAAAGATTATCGATGTGTCGAATTAGAGCCCACAACCAAGCAGAGCACTCAGGTGCACAACTGCACCCGAGTGCACTAAGGTACCATTTAAATAGTGGCGTGGGAGCCAAAATTTGGCGTCAAATTTTCGAGTCATCTATCAAACGGTGACTTTTGCGCAAAAGGTTACCCGGGAAGGCACCCGAGTAACTTACCTAAGTGGCATTTCTCTTATTTGAAACTTTTTAGACTTTTAGTTAGTCTTAGATTCTTTTCCCTTATTTAGAAAGTTGTAACTCAAGTAGAAGAATTCTCAGTTTGACAAGATCTCATTATAAATAGGTAAATGTTCCTAGTAGAGAGGCATTGATGATCAATAAAATTATTTTATTTTCTTAGTGGTAGATTAGTCCTATAATTTGGTATCAAGAGCCAAAAAGTCTCAGTGGAGACTCTCGCTACTACGACAACGACGCCAACCTCACAGACATCCCCAAATGTTGGCATGAACCATTAATGCTAAGAACTTTCTACAAATACTCGCCACCCTAAATCCCCTTCAATCTAGGCCGCAATCAAGCTTGCAGGATCAACTCTCTATATTTCAAACCTGATTACACACTTGACCACGGACCTGCGTGATCACCAAGGGGAGTTAGGCACAGTACAACTTAGTGTACACACCCTCGAAAACTCCTTCGCCAACCTTATCATCAAACCAAACCAACCTACCTCCACCCTATTCCTTACCACAATCCCAACGCCAACTCTACGCATGACATCCCCAAATACCATATCCAATTAGTCAAAACTTGCCTTACTCGAAATCCCAATCAGTCATACATCAACCTTAGAATCCACGCCTAGCTATCTGCATAGTATCCTAACATCTCATCCTATTCACCTTGCAGCTACGCCTAACCTATTGCCCCCTCTCAAACAAATCTTCCACATGGGAACAATTTTCTTATGTTCGATTCCTTCCATGTCAGCCAACAACTTTCTGCCCAACTAACACCCTCCTAGCCAATGAGCACACCTTCACTACATCTACTCCACAATCACCACTAGTCGCAACTACACCGATCAACTCCACCGATACCTCTCTCTTCTAGTTGGACAACAACAATACTTTTCGAGGGATAATATAATTTCCCAAATTTTGATGGCACCACTCCGCATGAGTGGATCTACTCGATATATCGATATTTTCATACTATTAAATATTTCTATGGAAAAAAGTTTTTGTTGCTTCTATGTATCTCCAAAAGGAGGTAAAAAGTGGTACCAAAACTACGAACATGATAATCAAAACCAATCATGCGAGGAACTCACTAATGCAATTATCTTTAGGTTCGGACCTATTGCATTTGCCAACCCGAGTTACGCTCTAAAACAACTCACAGAGACGTGTTCAACTTAGGACAACTAAAAAGCAATTAAGGACTTGTGCATAAGGATTCCACACACTACCGAATAGGAACTAAATGGTCATTTCTCTAGGAGATTATCTCACCGAATCTAACTGAAAAATATGTCTAGAGAGCCAACTTCATTGCAGTAGGCTTATAGACTTGCACATATCTATGAGCTTAAGCACTTATGTAAGGCCTATATAAGGCCCTCTCTCAATGCTTTTCTAGCTTCGCCTCTGGCCGCACCTCATATTCCTCATCATTGGCAAGTCTAGCTAACTCTTCCCTCCCTTCTGTGTCAGGAGGACCAGGACTTAAAAACCCATCGAAAAATCGTACATGCTCTGTCCTTTCTGCAGCATAAATCAATGAACGCATACCAAAAGGACTTTTCCTCTATTTCGATGACAAATACAGCAGAAGACATTGTTATGCCAACAAATTATATGCAATTTTGGATGATGATCACTACAAAGAGGAGGTGCTTTGATCTAGTATAGGATCGCACCGATCTTCCCAACAAAGACGCTAATTAGCTAAGAGCATTAACGGATTAGTTGGCCCTCATACCATTAAGGTTATGGAAACGATTAAAATCCAAGGGTTGGACGTCGAACTTGCTGATGGTCGGCCTTACTCTATAGATAAAATTTATAATGCAATTCCTTAACAATACAAGGTGCTTCCATTGTTGTGGATGCCTTCCCCTTTTCACTATATGGGATGGACCTTGTTCTAGGGGTTCGTGGGAATTGTTAGTTGCAAATGGGATCGGTCTGGCATGCGCTTCACCTTACAAAATAAAGATTTCATCTACGCGAATTAGGGAAGGAGGTGTCTTATGAGTCACTAGCCTACACTCAGAAACTCGGGTTCTACCTATGCTCTCTTCATCTCTGTGCGATTTCTCGACTAAACAACACGCAGGTAACCCCAACTCTTAACTCTAACTTGGCACTTCTACTGGATAAGCATGACTCTATTTTTTCCACGATTTGCAGCCTGCCACCTAAGAGATCTGATGACTATGGTATTCCCTCCTATCCGGGGCAACACCAGCAAATAACATGCCATATAGGTGCCCTCATATTCAAAATGATAGTGAAACCTGTAAAATATCAACTCAAAAGAGGAATAAATTGAACTATGACAGAAAAAAAAAGTTAAACAGTCCACTGTCCTAAAAATAGTCACTAGTCAGTTGATTAAAATGTTACTGATTAGTGATCGAATGTTAATTGTATTCTTCACCAAATTGTTAGTATAATATAATTTGGATAAAATAATCAGAAGTGTTAAGATATGCAAATCAGATATCATACTGAGAATTTTTATATGGTACGGTACCACGATACCTATGTTCATGTTATTTGACACCGCAAGTAAAATTCACAAACGTTGAAGCAATGTACAATAACCAAACTTCATTTTCACAAAACACCTTTGCCTCAACCGAGTCTCCTCTCAATGATAACTCTATCCAGCCTTCTAAACTTCATAAAATACATCCGGGTACAATTGTGCATGCCTTCCCAAACGCCTAACATAAATTGGTTAACCTACACCTAGGCTACCAACTCGAGAACTAGCAAATTTTTTACAATTTTTCTCTCAAGGTTACAAGTATTTCACAAGGTTAACTTCAAGTGATCTCCCTAACAGTGATTATTAATGTCACTTCAAGAATGCTTAAGGGATCTCACACAAAAGAAATAAGAAGAACTAAGACTCTAAGAAAGCACTCGGTTTGGTATTATTCTTATTAAACCTACAGCAAGTAGAATGACTCGTTTGATTATTCTATAAGTATTGTTGTTTTTACTGTCCTTAATGCTGCAGCTATATGGAGATGTCTTCTCCTCAATCACAGGATCATATTTGTTATAATGGATGATCCTTCCAATGGTTAGGATGAATTAATGGACTAGATCAAAAGAAAACACCTATTAAATGAGTTCTGTCTGTTCTTTCTTCTTCTCTAAAATTTCTTCAATTTGTTTTCTTTGTTGACCATTACTTGCTGATTTCAATGTCTTCTACTGTGCCTCAGAAATATGTGTACAAAATCTGAAGTGAATGGGACGTCATATGATGCTTCAATACAATCCACCGATTTAAGGTGCACTCAAGAATTTCTACTGCTCTGTCATTCGAATTTTGTGGTAGATTTCATATAGTAACCAATGTGATTTCCTTCCATAAAATTAATCTTCAGAATTTCATCTTCAATCTGCATATAAAGATCATGCCAAAATCCAAACAGATGGTTAAGATATAGTAATTTGAATTTGATTGGTTTAGATTGTGTCAATGCTGAAAGATGTTCTATCTTTGTAGATCTAATTGATATTAAATCTGTAATAAATATTTTTAAAATCTTCTTAATTGACTTAGTATCTTCTTAATTTAACTACAACTGGTTGGCACGTCTATGAGTCCAGACAATAAGTTTGGTATGAGTGAATGTCTTGGTTGAGTCCATCAGCTTGACTAGTCTATCTAACCATTTTTTTTATTTTTTTATACTTCATTAGTAGAAAACTCTGCCTCATATTTTGACTGTGCATTGCTCTTTGAGTCAACTTTTAGTAGCAAAAATTAGATTTCCAAAATATGTCCGAAGCTTAAAGATATTGAATTTGCACGTAGTTGTGCTGAAGAGGTTCACTTGGGTGCATCCATAATTTGAAGGTACAAAAAAGTGAGATTTTTTTACTTTTGTATAATTTATTTCTTCATAAAATGACCTGATTTTTTTTACTATACACTTCAAGGTATCTTCTATGCATAGAAAAAATCATGACTCCAAAATAATATCTGTGTTGACAGATATAGCATTTGCCGTTGATTGTGTCAAGGTACTATCTAGATGATCAAGTGATGTTGAACAGTGTGATCAGCAAACGTTATGGTATTTTCCTGTGTTCGATACCTGACAAAAATTTCATGCTCTTTGCCTTCAGTTACTCTCTATTATGCCATCTTTTAATTACAATTAAAATTTTCCATTTTGTATAGTGAATAGAAAGATATGCTCGTGTAAGTTTTGTATCTGAATAAAGTCTCAACACTTATCCAAATCCTGCATGATATTTTTTCTAGCTCCATATGCCATTTAACTCCAATATGGACATGTTCAAAGCTTAAAATGATTCTCAAATATGCGTTATCATCAAAATATTTAGAATTTGCAACACATAAAACATTAAACATAAATTGGGTGCACTATCACAAAAATGCTAGTACAATAGATTATCCATCCAAGTTGCTTGGCTTTCTCCTCCTTAATTTTCTTGGTGAAACACAAAGATGGTTCTCCGTGCTTTTGCGTGGACTACGTTCATTCAATGAGGTTACGTTTAAGGACAAGTTTCCTATTACAGTGATAGATGAATTGCTTGATGAACTTCGTGGCTTTTGCTTCTCTAAATTGGACTTGAACCCGACTATCACCAAATATGTGTTAAGGAGAAAGACATGCATAAAATGACCTCTCGCACACATGATAGCCATTATGAATTTTTTGTAATGTCATGTGGATTAATGAATGCACCGACTAGCTTCCAAATTGTTGATGAACGATTTATTTCAGCATTACTTACGAAGCTTTGTTTTTTTTTTTTTTTTTTTTTGATCTAAAACAAATCATGGGATAATCACTTGATGAGTCTTGATAAGGTTTGTCTATATAAAGCACACTGTTTGCTAACCGTGCCAATTCGGGTGCTCTCATTTAAAACATTTGGATCATATTGTCACGGTTTCGGGAATCACCGCTGATCCATGCAAAATTGAAGTTATGTTGCATTGGCCAACCCCTTTCTCCATCACTTCCCTTCGAAGCTTCCTAGGCTTGACAACTTACTAACGGTGTTTCATCAAGGACTATGGCTCCATCGCGGCACCACTAACATCCCTTCTCAAGCGTGATTCCATTCATTAGAACCAAGAGGCAGCATATGACTTTGCACATTTGAAGACATCGATGACCACTAGCCCTAGCTTGGCAACACCAAACTTCTTTTACCTTTCACCATTGAGATGGACGTGTCCAGTAAAGGAATAGATGCAGCTCCTTCTTAGTGTAACCAACCGATTGCTTATTTCAGCAAAAGCCTCGACCTTGCATCCCGCCAAGTCCACTCATATGAGGAATTGATGGCTCTAGTCCTTGTTGTTCAAAGATGACATCCTTGTTTGCTCGACAATCGGTTCTTTCTTCACTTAACCAACTAAAGTGACTCGTTTAAGTTGCTGGATATGACTATCATCCTGAGCATATAAATGGTAGGCACATTGCCATAGTTGATGCCCTCTCACGATGTCCAGTTGCTTCCTTAGCTGCTGTGTCCACTTTGCAGCCCTCTTTTAGGGACGACTTGCGTCGAGCTCAGTTACAAGATACGAGCTATAGCAATCTCCTACTCTCGGCTAGTGGCAATTCTAACCCTGACATCACAGTGAGAAATGGCTTTATTTTGTAGAAAAATAGAATCTAGGTGCCCAATGCTCCATCCTTGCATCATCAGTGCTATTTGAAGCACACAACTCCCTCAAGGGGACATGGTGGCCACTTTAGGGCATTCAAATGCCTCTCTTCTCAATTCTACTTGCCACGTATGTCCACTAACACACATTACTACATTAGGTTTTTGTGACACTTGTGCTCGAGCCAAAAGTTCCTTTCTACATCGCGAGGGATTGTTGTAACCCTTGCCATTCCTTAATAAGATGTGGGAGAACATTTTCATGGATTTTATTGATTCACTTCCCTTATAAGACAGTAAGGATGTAATCTTCGTGGTGATGCACATATCATCCAAGTATGCTCACTTCATTCCATTGAAACACTAGTATTTAGCTACATAGGTGGTCGATTGCAAATGAAAAATGAGACTTCATGGCTGCCATTCCTTAATTACTTCGGATCAGGATTCCATTCTTTTTAGCACCTTCTGGCAAGAGCTTCATTGACTTCAAGTTATTTCATTGCACATGAGTTCGGCTTATCACAACACATCGGATGACCAACCTAAAGTTATAAATCGAGGCCTTAAAATGTACTTTGATGTTTCATTGCAGATCGTCCTTGCTCTCTGATGCGTTGGTTGTATTGGATAGAATTCTTCTACAACACAAGCATTCACTTAGCTACCAGCACTCTCCCCTTTGAAGTCGTATACGGTAGACCGCCACCACCACTAGTTTCATTCGCTATTGGCCCTGTAAGATTAGATAGTGTAGGTTTTCTGATTTGTGAACGGGATTCGGTTCTTCGAACTTGCATTTTCACCTACACAATGCACAGAATTGTATAAAACAACTAGCGTAGCGTCATTGTCGGGAATTTTAGTTCAAATTAGGAGACTGTGTGTTCTTGAGGCAAAGTTCCAACCATGCCGACAAGGTTCCATCTTCTCTCCCATGTATGCCAAACTTCGTCACAACTATTGTGGCCCCTTCATCATCATTGAGGCTTTCGGACTAGTAGTATACCGACTCCATCTTCCACTCGACTCGCAAGGATGCTCAAGGATACTCGGTTGATCTCGACAAACTCCCCACTGTTGTCTACATCTGTAATTTACAGCGCCTCGAAGACGAACCATTTTTTGAAGGGGAGAGGAATGATACACACAGAACAGAACCAACTACAAAGGTAGCTATCAACGGCTCTGGCCAAGAAGGTAGCTAATAAAGCTTAGAGGAAGGCAGGCATTCCGTATATAGGCATCTAACGCCGGTCAACTTTGCCAGAGTCAATGCAGGAGGCAACATGGATCACCGATTGTCGAACTTGACACAATGGTGGACCCTAATCAGGTCAGCGCCCACAGCCTAGCAGAGCACTCGATTGTAGTTGCACCAGGGCCTTGAGCGCCAAGTCTTGGTATTTCTCTTGTTTGGTACTCTTAGATTTTTAGTTAGCTTTAGATTCTTTTCCCTTAATTAGGAAGTTGTAAATCCGGTAGAATTCTTCCTACTTTGGAAATATCTCATTATAAATAGGTAAATGTATCTAGTAGAAGGGTATGGATGATCAATAAAGTTATTTATTTTCTTAGTAGTAGATTAGTTCTATCACACACACAAGCATCAAACTTCAAAAAATTGGATCAATGAATATGAGAATATATATACTCTTACCGTAAAACAATATAGGGGTACCAATATATGACCCAATCTGCAAATTGAATTCGAATTGAACTTAAACAAATTCAGATTAGTTTTGGGCCAATCCAATATCGAATCAATAAATTGGCCTATCTATTCCATAAAATTACTTGTATATTACATATTAGTTAATAGTAGTAAAATATTTACAATAACGATATTGAATTTTAGTTTAATTTATATTTTTTTCTTAGTTTATTACATTTGATAACTTTCTTAATTAATGTATAGATTTCGTTTAAAATTAACATTGTCTTGGATATATAGTATCTAAGAATTTTCACTTTTATCATTAAAAACAAATTTTATGATTATCATTTTAATAATTTTGATTATTAAATAAGTGGAATTGATTTTGATTCAATTACTAAAAAAATTGTGTTGGAGTTGATAACTTGATAAATGATTTTAATTCGGTTATTAAATGGCTTCATTCAAATCCCATCTCATAACCTATATACCACCTTTGGAACAGTGATCGCAAGAATTTGCAGTCCTCTAACCGACCGACACTAAGCAGAACAACATATAAAGCCAACCATGACAAGAGAAGAACCGACTCACCGTTCCGGTATATAAATTTTAGTATTCGCTCCTGCTGTGGCAGTGTTCTTCAAGAACTATCTATATATTCATTCTCATCAAGATGTGAGCCCTGTTTGTCCGTCAAACTAATTATTCATTTGCTCACACTTATCTTCGCAGATCTAGAAAATGAATGTGTATCAACTCTCACCTGCCAGGAAGGTTCTTCTATCATTTATGAATATATCCACATTTACACCTATATTATGTAAGAATATTTTCTAATAAGGAAACTTGGATGGGTTGCTCAATGTGGCATCATTCTAGACTCTTGCCAGAAACGCCAAGAAGCTTGAAAAGGGAGAAACATCCCCCTATCACTAAAACAGCATGTTCCATGCAAATTATCTAAAAGGAAGCCTTATTAATGTTAACCCTAGAAAGACCTAAGGCTGTTAGATATGTCGGCGGGATACAGCCTCGTTCGGAATGTTTACGTCAAAATTAAACACGTCTATTTAATAGCGGAGCTGGCGTTAGAGTCACATAAGACCAGAATGTTGTCGTAGTTTTTGGTTTCGTTTTCGTTTGCTAGGTCGTGTGTTACCTATAGCTTGTTTAAATATATGCTTCAGGATGAGCGGTGATAGAAACCTTTCATCTTACAATTTGTTGATATGCTTCACAATGTGGTTTCTTAAGATTGATAAATTTAAGCGGCCGGATAGCCGCTTCTCATCTAATTTTAACCTTCCACATGTTTAAATTCTTCTCTAGACTTGTTGGTAATTAAAAATATTAGAATTTCTTAGAAACCCCATACACCAATCCCACACTTCACATTTGAGCAAACGAGAAATGGAGTGTTGCAACAGGCACGCTGAAAAAATGACTACACTCTACTTAACATAATAATTAGTTTTTAATAAAAGATAGCCAGGAAGTGATTGTTCAGTTCAATATATAGAAACTTCTAAATAGAGAAACTTCTCAATGTCACGCAGTTCTTTTAAATTTAAATACACTTTGGAACATTTTACTACTCATTTAATGATGATAACCAGCAATCACTTCCTATGCATTGTACGATAAAATGGAATTGACGATTGGTTCAAAATCATATTCTAATTTCTAGCATTACTAGAGAGGAAGATATGGTCGAAAACTATATTATAATGAAGAGTGACTCGTGAAGAGTACAAATAGAAGCTTGCATGTATAAGTTCATTCGCACATATTTGGCATAACCTTTTTAGATAACTTTTAAAATTTGTAAATTCAAAAGAGTTATACATAATGTTTTACAAATTTTGCAAAATTTTGAAATATATAATTGTACATTATGAAAGAATTGTATATACAAACTTTTTTCTTAAAAGTTATGAAAAAAATTTGTAAATAAAAAAACATTTCTTTGTGAATTATTTTTAAAAAAGCTTTAATATTTATCGGTCAAACGTTTTTCGTGATATAAAGTGAGAAATCACTAAAATTTTATAAAAGGCAAAAATAAAAAGAAAGCTTAAATTTGACTCTGGGTCCTAACGTTGCATGAACAACTATGTAAAGGAAAAAATCAAATATCTATGGACTTTATTTCATGGTTTCCTTTTTATTTTTGAGAAATTGTGATGCATTATATTCCCAACCTTGTCAAAATACAAGTCATCTCATTCTCTCCCACTTAGCAGTTGGGGAATAAACTCATGTGCGTGACAAGAGAATTTTGTTATTTAAAATAGGGTTAAATTTTTTGGTAGCAAGTTATATATTGAGCATGACTTGGAAGATAATTGAAAGACATTTTAGTTGGTGTTGCTGGTGGGTGGTGGCGTTGGGTGACATAACCTTTCACCTGAATCCTTTTACAGACACAAGTAAAGACACCACCATTCATTCATTTAATTTAGACAAAGAAACCTTCAATTATTAACAAATCAACCAAAGCAAAATAAAAAGTTTAATGTACGAAAAAATAACTATTCCTTATTTAAATGAACATATTGTAGCTGAAACACCCCAGAAAGAATCAAAGATTTTAGTCATCAAACAGATATTCTCAAGACCTTCTCTCATTCTGCCAAGGAGAGAACGAAGAGAGGAGAGAGGGAGGGAACCCAACTTTGTCACGTCTTTCTCGTTTCTTTTTTTTTTTTTTTTTTTTCATTTTTCTCTACCAAAACAAAACAATTTTGTTCAATTCGTTCTTAAAAATGAAGGGAGTCAGCAATGCAAGATTCATTCTTCTTCACCCACCAGCACAACACAAGTCCGGTAACGGCAACGGCAGCGGTAGTCTATCTACGTTGTTAGGCTCTCATCAACGTCTCTGGCTCATAGCATTCGTCTCATTCTTCACCTTCGCTTCTTTACTAACGCTCCTCACTACTTCATCTTCATCGTCTTCTCCCGACTCGAAGCATTTCTCTTCATCCTCAGTGTCTAAGACTACAGTCAGCGACGACAAATTGTTGTCTCAGCATTCTGATTTCAAGATGAACTTCCGAGTTGGATCTCCTGGTTTAGAAACGCACGTGTTCGACGCGTTGGTTCACTACGCGTCAACAGCGTCGCTCTCTAACGCCAACGGTGGCCGTATGGCCGACACTGAAATCCAGGCGATCTCTGCTGTTCTTCGTCGTCGGGCACCGTGCAATTTGTTAGTGTTTGGCCTGGGCCGAGAGAGTCTTCTGTGGCGATCACTTAACCATGGTGGTCGCACAGTCTTCCTTGATGAAAACGAGTACTACATGAACCGTTTCGAAGAACGGCACCCGGGTCTTGAAGCTTACGATGTCGCCTACACAACGAAGGTAAGCGAACTCAACGATCTCTTAGCAACTGCGCGTTATCAAGTGAACGGCGACTGTAGGCCGGTGCAGAATCTTTTGTTCTCTGATTGCCGACTTGGGATTAATGATTTGCCGAACCAGTTGTACGACGTATCTTGGGACGTTATACTTGTTGATGGGCCAAGAGGGTACGCAGCAGCTTCACCGGGACGTATGTCGGCGATATTCACTGCAGCTGTTATGGCGCGGTCGGCGGGAACCGCAGGGTCCACGGAGGTACTGGTTCATGACTATGAAAGAAAGGTGGAGAAACTTTGCAGTGAGGAGTTTCTGTGTAATGAGAACCTTGTTGGTGCTACTGGGCAGCTGGCGCATTTCGTTATTCATCGAGGTACTGCCGCCGTTGCGACGAGAGAAGGGTTTTGCGCTAACCGGACTGTGGCGGCCGCCGGAAACTCTTTGTAGTTTATTATTATTATAGTTAAGATTTTAGCAGTGCTTGTTATTCTTCGTTGTTGTTGCTGTGAAATATTGTTAATTGTTTACTGAGAAGAGAATCAATAGGAAAAACAAATGAAAGGTGACACCTACAAATGCTGTCATTTTTTAGGTTTTGCAAATATTTTTTGTTTGTGATAATTTGAATGGAAAGATGGGGAGAGTGGGAAGCACGAAGCGCATTGAATTAATTTGTGTTTATATATTTCCTGGTCTTTCGGAAAGAAAAAGCATTCTTCCATTCAATTTCGAAGACCAAGAAATTATTGACGGCAAGAAATTAAATTATTATTTTATACCATCCAAGTAGTGGTAATTAATCGCAAGTAACGTTAATTATTGCAGTGCAATATCTGTCCATCTTTACTTCCTTACAAGAGATTGGAGGTTTTAATTTGAATTTCAGAAGCTTGCTATGATTACAGATGAATCCTTTTAAGAATATGAAAATATAATATAAAAGCTAGAGAAGTTATCTACGAAATAAAGCTGTGAGATTAACCGTATATTTGAATATATAGAAAAAATAAAAGTAAAAAAACAGATAACAAACACATGAAAAAGATAATAAAAGTACCGATAGAATAAAATAATTATTTAATTTTATAATATTTAAATGATAATAAATTAATTATATTTGAATATATGAATAAATAAATTAGTAATGATAGTAATTTCTTATAAAAAATTCAAATATTTTTTTATCAAAATTAATCTATTTTTTATTAATATAACCACAAATTAATTTTTAAATAAATTCTATTAAAATAATTTTTCTTATATTAATCTACTTTTATATTTATGTTATATATAAGTTAACTAATTATATCAATTATTAAATATAAAAAATAATCATATAATTTATTATTTTTTTACTAATTTACATGAATTGAAATAAACATATATAAATTACTATATCAAAAATAACATGTGTTAATTAAAAATATTTATAAAATAAATATTAAAAAAATCTCATTATATTTTTAAATTTTTATATAAGTTCTTTAAATAATTATAAAAAATATAAAATTCAAAATTCAAAAATTACATTTAGATATGCAAATAGCCCAATAATATAGCAGGATGTTCGTCTCCACAGATACCACAGCAGTTAAGACTCTGTATTCTGTAAGTACTCCTCGCGAACAAGCAAGGCCCACCTTACTGCATATACATATTAATGTTTTGTGTCAATGAATTTAGAATTATATCCTATAATTTTATTATTTTTGAAAAAAAGTTTATGATCCTAATTATATATTTATTTCTAAAATGATGTATTTGTATGAAATTATGATCCACATTTATTTTAAACATGATTTATTCTTTTTGGATAATTTTAGCATAATTAGATCCTTAATATATGCTATTTATATGCAATATGCTTAATAAGATGTTGATATGATGTGATTATGCGGCTAGCATGATAAGGTCGACAAGTGGGATGTGTGGAAGCGTTGGAATCTCATTTTGAGATACGATGAGCAAAATAGATTCAAGTTTGCATTGTTTTGATTTTGTTATAAAATAGTATAGTTTAAAATAATTTAAGAGACCAAAATGTAGAATAAGATACTAATTGATATAAAATTAGTGCTGGCATGATCGGCTCGACGATTTGACTTGTACGAAACATCGAAATCACATTTTGAGGTGCGACAAGTAAGATCCAAGTAGTTTTACATTATTGAATTACATTTTATTATAAAATACATGTGTAAGTTACAAATAGTTAAAGATTGTTTAATATATAGCTCAATTTTGTTAAAACTTTTATTTATTTGTACTTCAAATGCGTGATCACTTGCTTTTTTTTTTTTTTCTTGCCAAAAATATGTTCTCGATGGTTGGTGTTATTGATTTGTCCTATTTTATTGTATTAAACAATAGAACGAATTACTAATTTTGTTAATTTTCTATTATTTTATCAAAATAATGATTAAATTATATTTTATTAAATGTTAGTAAATTATTAATATAATTTATGTACTTTTATTTTTTTATTTATGATTTAATTAGTGTGTATATGGTATACTATTTTATAATATAAAAAATATTTATAAAATTTAAAATTAATAGAATTAGCGATTAGCAACGAGCTAATCGCTATTGGGAAAAAACATGACTAAGTACAAATAGTCACCGATAAGTATATTCACAACCGTAAAGCACTTCTCACAAATGCAAAAGAACACGACCAAAGCATTCCATAGTCACTGTTGACTATAGTGACCAATTGAATCTGGTTGCCAATAAGTTGCAGGTTATGCATTTCTGTCTCACTGAATTAGTCGTTAGTAGCTAAATAGCTACGTTTTGACCTAGCCGCAAATACTATATCTGCGACCAAGACGTTCTGGTCGCTGATGTTTTGACCAGAGCTAATTGTGTAGATTTGGTCGCACATACTTGTATAGTGTCGGTTGCAGATAGTGTTCACATTTACGAATAGCTGAAGTTTCCAATCGTAGTAGCTATCAGTGACCGACATTTCTAATCACTAAAGATAACAACGACTGATTTCTTGCATTCACAATCGTCATTGTTGGCCACAAATGGTGTATTATGTTGTAGTGTTTAATCGTTCAACTAATGATTTGTTGAAAATTTTATGTTGACAAAATTAGGCATATTAATTCCATAAGGTGAAAGAGTTGGTTATGAACTCAATCATTTGGGATTGAATAAAATTCCCTTGGCGTAATTAGTGTATGATGCTACATTATTCTCAGGATTAATTAATTCCTCTATTATATTTTCAATTGACATCAATATTATCGAGATGTCCAATCTTGTTAGGTCAATACACAATGAAATGATCGCCGGGAGACGTTCGTACCAATTAAAGCGACTAATATGAAAAACGTATTAGGTTTCGTGCCAAAACCCTTAGCTCTTTTACTCAGGAAGATAGTTTGAAATAATAACCTTTCATTTTTGTATCAGTTGCTGGTTGCTCTTGTGGTAGGACACCGTCGTGAGAATTTTACGCTACCGTTTAATTAGTGGTTGCAAATGATGCCGATTGTTTTTTAGAATTTGAGAATCAAAAGGATGGGCGTCCCTTGCTTCGTTCTTTCAGATTCTCATGAGCTCATCCATGGCCATAGCATTTATGTTTTAGGTAGTACCATGGAAATGCTTTGTACACTATTTTTGTACAGCTTTTTTAGTAGTACGAGAGAATGCAAGATGCTATCTCATAAACGGATGTTAAGATTAGTTATGAATTTTGAAGAGAACTATGGATATTGTTTTTAAACTTTTTGATATATACTTGTTTCAATCCACCGTTTACTCAAACATGTATAAATGGTAGACGAGTCAAAGTGGTTCTTGTACGGGCCCAGCTGCAGCACGCAATGCTGTAACTTGAGCGGTAGAGAATAACAAGGGCATTAGTTTCATTTGTGCGTAACCAAAATTTTATTGGTATAACATTGTTCGTCTAAATAGCAGTTGGCAACCATATATAGTATATTGGTAGTGTTTGAAAATATTTATGATATTATTTTTTATTTCAGAATAACTCTCGCATTTTGAATTAAATCTTCTACATTATTTTTTTTAAAAATTAAAATTTGATAAATACAGATGAATTATAGATAATACTATTTTTTATATATCATTTTTATTTTTTTTAAAATCAAAAGTAAAGTTCGTTTTTTTAAAAAGCTCTAAACTAAACTTTTTACTTTAAACACCCGATATCTTTGGATTCATCCACTACGTAATATAAGTGAGAACGCTACTTTAGTTATCGTTCCTTCCCAGATTCGAGAAGTTCAACATTCGTATACCATGTCTGCAACTTTGATTGGAAAAGAGAGATTTTCATCAAAGTCCTGAGACAATAGAAGAAACCATAAGTAACTCCCAGTTATTACTAAAAATTATAGAGCTATGAAACGAACAGAAGTTGTCCATGATTGCTATTGCAGAATGTCAGTAAATAACAAGCCACGAGTACGACAATCATGCAAATTTTCAACTATTGGAGCACGAAAATAATTATAACTACTAAATGATTATACATTTTGGACATAATTTTACAATAGCATTCATCCTGTACGGATATTCTGTCATACTGATCAAGCTAATTTTGTTAATAGAGGCATTACACAGATGCTTCATACTTAAGAACTTCAAAGGAACCTGTGTCGGGACAAATACAAGCTGAAACAGCAGTAGTAGGAAAACTTAATTAATTTAAATGTTGCTACAAGTTCCTTGGTCCATCAGAAATGGATCCAAAATTGTCAGGATCAAATCAAATTCAGATACTTCTTGCACTAGGAAATGTGAGTAGGATCTAGATCATTATCCTCCATTTCGACTTCCTTTACTTCCTGAATCATTTTGAGCACTTGCCATGTAGTTGGCCTGCTCTCTGGAGAAGATTTGACACAGGCTGCTACAATACCGACCAGCATCATTAACCGCTCATCTTCAGTTGCATCATCATCTCTTACAGAACGGACCCATACTGGAAGATCAGTTGCAATTAGGACTGGGTGTTCCAAAGGGGGTTTCCCTGTAAGTAGCTCCAACAATAGCACACCAAAAGCATAAATATCTGATTTCGCAGTCAACCGTCTGTTTGATTTCCTGGTCTCAGGTGCTCTGTAACCAGAGTGATCCTCGCCCTCTGATGGTTCCACAAGCAATGCAAGGCAACTATCTGCAAGGCAGGCCTCGAAATCTGATCCAAGAAGCACATTGGATGACTTGACATTGCCATGGACCAGCCTGGATGCTTGGTGAATGTAGGCAAGGCCCTGCGCCACATCTTCTGCTATCTTCAAGCAAGATGTCCAATGGAGAGGTTTCGCTCTAGATGATCGTGAACCTACATTATAAATTACACTTCAGGTGGAGGAAAATATTATAAATGAGGCCAATGTGTAACTGCAGCATTTTGTCTGCATTTAGAGGTCATCTCTTAAAGGATGACTTCATCAACCAGCTCTTGTGGCTTAAAATTACATGACACGTTTTCATTTTCCACTTAGATAAATATGACTGGTAAGAGATCATTGATAAATTCACTAGAAGCATGTAGAAGAACCACGAATCTAGCATGTGACACTAAATGGTACATAGATAAAATATAATCCCCAGCTCAAAATGAAAACAAGGAGCAGGAAGACTTTTTATGTAGTATTGTGACATATTTGAAAAGAAAATGTACTAATGAGGCTCTAACATATAGATTTAGAGCATGACCTGATAAGCCCTCAACAGAATGGGGAGGAAAAGGCAAATTACACATATGCATTATTTATAGCAAAAAAAGGGAAGACATGAATTCAGCTTCCCAACTCATTATTCTCCAGAGTATGTAAAATAGATGCAATTTTTAAAAAAAGTGTGCGCTGTCACAAGGCTCTGTAGTTGCGCAAGCCTAAGAGCAAGCAACTACCACGTTTAAATGACTACAAGTCAAGGGGCTCGCTGTGCATCAGCATACAAACTGGATAAGCTAAGGGATCAGACATGATAAGAGGCTATAGAAAGTTTAAATGTTCACCATTGCGTATTTGTGCATGATATACAAATTTTCTATCCCATAAATGTGTCTCACTTGTATCCCATTCAGACAGTTCGGTATCTGTCCAACTCAAGCTCCTGTTAAAATAGAAGACCTCAACAGAATCCCATTTTTCAGAGATCTTGAATTCACATTGATGACGATCATATGAGTGGGACACAAGATAGGACGCATCCATGAGCTAGAAGAGTTGAATTTTTAAGAATAACAAAGACGTGTTCCATATGATCTGAAGTTCACTTGCAAAGTTCATACTGCACAAGGTAATAATTCATAAAACTGATTTCAACATTCAACGAATATATGCACCATAATGATTATGTAACTGCTCTACAGAAAGTGGAGGAGATAACTGGGTTTGAACTTATCTAGTTTCATGAAAGTGTGTCATTAAGTTTGAAGTTGCTCTTTCTAAGTCAACAAATAATACATGACGGCCACAATATTTCCTATATCAACTCCCTATGCAGATAGTACTACTTTGAGTTGTTCAAGAGTATCCCAAAACACCTATTATTCCTCGAGTCATTGGAATGTTTCTAGTTCGACTATATCCATTTTCCACATCCTCCTTCAATTTGATTTTACACAATACCAACCTCTTTGTTCCATCTGTACAAAGTTAATAGAAATAACCTATCCATCAAATTGCAAACTACTAGCTCTTATGTGGACTTTTACATATATAAACAACAACATACTAAACCTTTATCCCACTTGAGTGGGATCGGCCATATTAATTTGTTTTTCCATTCTGTTCGATTATAAATCAAATTCAATGTAAAATTTAATTCCTCTAAATCATTACCAACCACCCTATGCCAATTTAATTTTAGTCTATCCCTTTTTTTCTAAATTGTTTAAATGAAATCGCATCACTCTTATACACGGCAACATCTTCAAGTCTATGTAAGATATGTCCTTTTTTAACCTAAACGTATCTTTTCTTAACTTGTCCTCAATCGGCCCGACAGTTACTAGTTGGTGTACATTCTCATTTCATATTTTGTCCATTCTAAAATATACCACACATCGATTTTAACATCCTTATTTCCGCTAAGTTATGTTATGGACATCTTGACCTTTGATAACCCAATACCCACTACCATATAACATTAGAAGCGGATGACTGTTATGTAAAACTGGTCTTTAACCTTAAAGGAATTTTCTTATTACAAAATATTCCAATAGCATATCGTCATTTCATCCATCATATTTTAATCTTATGTATAACTCTTTCAATTCTTCATTCCTTATAAGTAATCGAATCTAAATATTTAAAACTATCATTTCGCAGTATAGCATAATCCTCTGTGATAGCAATAGTTTTATCATTATACTTATTTTAATAAAATGATAATGTGTGTATTGTATTGATTACTTAATTTAAAACTCTTAAATTTTAAGGTAATCTTCTAACTTCCAATTTATAGTTTAATCTCTTATTTCCCTTGTCAACTAAAATTATAGGCAAATAGCATGCACCACTGTACCTCATTCTAAAAATGTCGAATGAGTTCATCCATTCTAAGACAAAAAGATAAAAGACTTAAAGCTGAATCTTCATTTAAATCTATATTAATAAGAAATTCTACTATTATCATCATTAGAATGTACTCGAGTAATCATAACCTTAATGATCTTTATGCATATATATATAATACATATGTATGTATACGTATATATACGTACATACATATAACATACATATATTAGGTATATATTTTTTGTCTAACACCAACCATAATACTTCTCTAGTTACTATATAGGTATTGCTCCTCTATATATTTTTCTTCAATTTTCTAATTAGATAATCGCTTCCATAGTAGATCTCCTTAACATATAACTAGACTGATTATCTGAAATTTTCAAATACATCTTAAACTATATTTAATAACCCTCTCAGACAATTTCATATTATAGCTCATGAGTTTCATTGCTCTATATTTAGTAAAATCTTGAATGTCTCTCTTATAGTTGTAAATTGACATTAGATTACTTTCCCTCAATTTATGTGGCATCTTTTCTCTTATTAAAATAACATAACAAATTTGTTTGCCAACTAATACTCACTTGACCTCAATGCCTCTACTTCAATTGGGATTCCATCTAAAAAATGGCATTTTTTATCTTCATCTTATCAGAGCTTTCCTAACTTCTGATGAGTGGATATTTCTAATAGAACTAACATTTTTATCTAAATTAGCATCCATCAAATCAGTTATATCCAAAACATGCCTTTCATTACATAATTTATTAAAATAAATCCACAATCTATTTATGATATCATTACTACAGAACAATACAGAATGGTTCTCTTCCTTAATACATTTAATTTGATTTATATCTCTACTTTCTTTTTCTATCCGACGTGCAATTATATAGATAACATTATTTTCCTCTTTAGTACCCCAAATATTTATATAATTTTACATATTCTATAATGAGACTCACTAATTGTTTTTTATTTTACTTCTGTATTTGCTGGCTTATATTTCTCAAAAGTATCTAGATTATTTTCTTTTGTTAGATTTCTGTAAAATTTTATTTTATGTTTGCCTACGTTTTGTACATTTCCTTCCCACCACCAAGTTTCTTTATTTGGAGATTTTTCAACCTTCAATTCTCATAAGACTTTTTTTATGTTTCTAATGCAATTAGTCATTTCCACCCATATCATGTTACTATCTCTGTCTACATCATTATTTACCTTCTCAAGATTCGGTTTATAACTACTCCTTATTTATCTCTATGCAAGTTCCGCAATCTCGTTCTAGGTATTCCATTAGAAGTCTCACTTCTTTTTTAAAAATAATAGCCAACAACACTAACCTATATTGCACAATTAAACACTCTACAGGGATTAACATTATGGTCCTTAGAGGATAACCTATCTACCCGCCTAGTGAGAATGTACTCTATTTAGCTGTATGTTTGTCCATTCCTATAGTTATAAGATGATTATCTCATTTTTAAAATTTTTTTAAAATACATTAGCCAAACTAAAATCTAAATAGTGTTATCTTTTTCATTACAATCTTTATAACTAAAAATTTTCGTGCACTCTTTCATACCATGTTATTTTTCCCTACGTGGCTATGTAAATCACCTCCTTCAAACATTTTATTTTGTTTACGAATTGCCTGAATTAACCTACTTTGTTTTTCTAAAATTGTTATTTTATAACTATATCTAATCCTATCAGAGAAGCATAAACGCGAATAACAATAACCGACTCCATTCCTAAAAGCACAACCAATATAATTCTTTCACCAATCCGTTTCACTTCTACAATCTCATTTTTATAGACACGGTTCAAGATAATTCCTACACCATTTGTATTCTTCACTTCATCTGTATGCCAAAATTTATAACTTGTGTTTCCTAATTTTCTTACCTTCTCACCGACCCACTTAATTTCTTATATGCAAGCAATGTTAGTTTTCCTTCTAAGCATTACCTCAACCAATTTCAAAAATTTACTTATCCGCGTTCTAATATTCCAAATTCTCAATCCTAACAGTAGTATTATAGACAAGATATTTTAGCCGCTTCCGTCCACTAGATCGCGATAGCCCTTGCAATTTATCGACATTCCCAGGTGTTGAGGTGTTTGCGCGTCTTTTAGGACGCGCCCTAACAAATTCTTGCTCATATCTCACTACACACGAGCTCCGATGCAATGCATAGCTAGTAGAGTATGCTCCAAACAGATTTGGAAATGAATTAATGTTATGAGAATTGACAAAATTTTACGCTGGTTATCAACCTACCGCAACTCTCTTTACCCTGATTTGGGACTGGCTATTTAAAAACATAGGCAGAGTTGGCCTTTTACATATACCATAAAAATAAGGAAATGCCAATATGCCAGACATTAACTGCCTATGTTATAGTGATAAAATTAGTTGTAAGAGCCTCCTACACCCACTCCTGTCTCATCTACTAAAGGAGTTGGGATCAACATCACCAGAAAACTTGAATGAGCTACTCAAAAACTCAAACCATTATGCCCTAATGGTGATACTGTGGTTCTGACCAAATGTCGCACTCGGTGTCTAACTTTAACTACATCTTAATACCAATATCTTACTTATAATATAGATGAATACACATTGGTACCAAAATATATTCATAGGAAGCTGAGTGAGACACTTCATAATACATGACATATCATTCTTATGAATTACTATTGGACAAAGCAAGAAACTCAAATTCAATCAAGAGATGATGAGATCACATTAAATAATTAAGGCATTACTTTGATCCATCAATAGCTTTCACAAAACTTTTGAATGGCTTGAGATAATAGCTACTTGATTTTCATTTATATTACCACTTTCACAATTTACTATGCAGAAAATTTTTTCAAAGAAATCCATGGCTACAATTTCATGTAATGGCTACATTAACTATCTTTATATTACAGTCTTATGTCACTAAGACCTAGTTTGTTAGAAATTTGAGACATAAAATGAATGATCTTACTATATTCCTTTAAAGTTTTATTATATGTATCAAAGAGGAATAAGAAAAGAATAAGTAACTTATGTTTCTTAATGTTCAAGAAGCAGTCTAAGATAATCCCATAAAGGAACAATAACAATGAGTTCAATTTATATTTTCAAAGTGCATATTCATAGTTAAACTTGATGAATATCTAAGTATAATTAAACTTGATGAATATCTAAGTAAGGAACTTCACTAAATTATAAAGTAAAAACTGTAGCAACTGAATTATGCCAAGATTGCTTGTTTACATATAATTGAGAGTCGTTAAAGAAAGAACACAAAAGAATGAATAGTTAGCTTGACCCTATGCAGAATGGAATAGCTACAAAAAATGTTATAAACACTTTAAATTCAAGGAACAAATATTTAATTTACGATGCTGACAGTGTTGTAGTTATACAACTTACGACTTCTATATTATGAGAAAACTCGCATAAAAGCATACCTTGCTAATCTAAATCAGGGGAAACTACTTTATCGACAACCAGGACAAATTTAATCCCTCATGTTGACATAATTGTAGTTACATTACACCAATGAAGACTTCAGACGTTACATGAGAACTCCCACAAAAGCATGCAATGCCAATCAAAATTAGGGGAAGCTACAAAGCGAAATGCAAGAGCGTGTAGAGGCCATATTGTAGAAGCAATGGTGATAACTATCGAGGTGATGTCTGATAATTACAACCTAATTTTGGTAGAGCAATTTATTCTCACAATGTGAATGTACACGAGCCTAAGGATGATGGAATTAATTGCTAAAGCAACCATGACATGGCAAAGTCAATGAATATGAGTTAAAATGTATGACTGAAGGAATTACAAAGCGCAAATATAGGTGATATGAATTTAAATGACCTAGAATTAGGAAGAACTTGATAAACCCGAAAACATATACAGATATGCATATTGAGGTAATAGTGTCCATTATACAGAATTTTGAGTAATATTAAAAGGTGCGAGCTAATTGGATGTGGATAATTGAACTACAGTAGTCAAAGAATATACCATGTATGAGAGAGAAGAGGCTGCCGTTTGGTTGGTAATCATAGACGAGAAGCCGCTCCTCCTTTGCCTGGAAAAAAGCTCGCAGGGGAACAACATTTGGGTGCCGGAGCATGCCAACCATGTCCATGTGCCGCTCAAATGTCTCCTTTTCAATCATCCCAAGCTTAGCTGCATCAAGCCTCTTAACACAAATAAGCAAGCTGTGAGCAAGCACAGCTTTGTACGTTGTCCCAATACTCCCCTTCCCAAGCAACTCTGCAGATGCTCTCATCAACTGCTCCAATGTGTATACTGGTGCCTCCCCAGCACAAAACACTAAACAACCACTCTTCCCCAATTTCTTCACTTTGTCTTGTGCCATTGCCTCCCTTGCTACTATTAGCTCATTACTAAAACCAGGATTGCCTTCACCATCAACACTATGCTTGTTGCTATTGATGTACATTACATTCTCATTGACTGCTGTGGAGTCATTGCTATTTTCCGGAGTCAGCAAGTTCCCCTGCTTCATCTTCTTTCTTTTCTTCACAGCCAAAGAAACTAATATAAACCCAATTAAAAGGAAGGCACCCACCAAGGACACTGCAGCCAAAACTGTCCTCCTATGCTTTTCATGAGAAGGTGATTGTTTGGCTTGAATAAGTACACCCTGCAGCTGCTGTTGTTGCCCTCTCTGTCCTGCAACAACAGCAGGAGTAGGCGCACTTGACACTGACTGACCACCATTTCCCATGAAGAAACTAGAATTAGAGCATTCCTTTCTAACAACTAGGCCACACAGTCCTGGGTTACCTGCAAATGCCGACGACCCAAATCGCGCCAATGCAGAAGTTACCGGCACCGGCCCGGAGAAATTATTATTAGAAACATTGAAGCTGATTAGCGAAGTCTGATTAAACTGCGGCACGGCACCGGTGAAGTTGTTCGACTCCAGCCGGAGAACATAAAGCGGATCAATAAAGGCAAGCATTCCAGGTATGTCACCATTCAGTTTGTTGTGAGCAAGATCAAGAGTGTGAAGATGGTTGAGAGAAACAAGAGAAGCCGGAATGGCTCCAGAAAACTTGTTATAAGAAAGATAAACAGCTTTGAGGTTAACAAGCCTAGAAAGATTGGGTATTCTCCCAGAAAGCGAGTTCGACTTAAGACTCAATACACGGAGCTGGTAAAGCCGGTCGATCGTGCCATTGGGTATTCCACCAGTCAAACCAAAGTTTTCAAGAACAACTCGTTCGATTTTGCCTTGAGCGGAGCAGAAAACTCCCGGCCACCGGCAGTGGCCAGAGGCACTAGAGAACCTCAAGCGCCCGTGAACGTCGGTCTTGGACTTGAATGCTAGCAATGCTTGTGCTTCAGAAGGAATGAGAGTGCCATTGGTTGTTCTTCTACTTTCCGTCGAACACGTCGTAGGCATGGCTAACGCACATAGTGATATAACTACTACTATGAGTAGCTTCTTCACCATTGTTGCACTCAGAGAGAGAGTGAGAGTTTGGGTTGAACAGGTTAGAGCAGAGTTGAGAATGAGAGTGGCTGGCGGAGGTAGTGGTGGGCCCAGTAGGGAAGGAAGAAGACAGAGTGGGAGGCAGCTCTCGTTGTCCGGCGACTGGAGAAAGGGAGCGAGAGTAAGTGGCGTTTTGCTAGTGTTTTTCAAGTAATTTTTTTTTTAAATAAAAAATATTTTATTTTTAAAAAATAAAATTATTTAATAAAAAAATTTATTAAGTAAATTTTTTATATTTTTGAAAATTTTTAAATATATTTTTTAACAATATATAAAATTAAAAACTAAAAATTATTTTTTTGATAATCTAAACTAAACACATCCTAAGTTGGTCACGTGAAGGAGCGGGAGGAAAAAGAACGAAAGCGTTAAAAAAAAAATCATCGGGATTTGTTGCGGAGCTATGAACAACAGTAGTGGAAATTGATTTTTATCTGAGTTGAGAAGGTCAGACCGTTCGATCGTCACACTGAAGCAAAGCTGGTCACCGTTGGCCCACGGGTTCTGACAAGATACAGTAATGGATAATACTTTTTAATTAAGAATTTTCAAACAGAAGTCTCAGTGTGGTAAGTTTAGGCCTGTAGTATGCGAGTAAGGTTGGCCATATTTAAAGATTAAAGATTTTGCTAAAGTGAAAAACTTATTTATGACATGAAAAATTAGGTTATTTTAGGTAAAAGATTTATTTTATCAATAAGTTTGGATGAAAATCCTGTTTGCCGAATATACTAATCAAAGAAAATTATTGATGATTAAAATTGTTAAATAGATTTAGACAAAACATATACGCTTAAATATGAAATTCTACTTTCATATATTTTTTAGCCTAATTAACCTACAACACTTTTTCAAGATAATTAATATTTTATATTACTACTATTTTACAATTATTAAATATTAATAATTTATACCATAATTCTACCTTATGTTAATTCATCATGTTATATTTATATAGTATCATATAAAATAGGGGTGGTAATTCGGATTCTTAGATCAGTTTCGAATTGATCCATTGGATCAAATTATTCAACCCATTTATTTATATTCATCAAAATTGTCAATCATAATCCAACCTATTTAATAATCGAATAAGATTTTGATCCACCTATTTAATAATTAAAATAAAAATTATAAATATTAATTTTTAACGATAGTATATATAAATTATTAATTGGGATATATCTAAAAGAAAAATATTAATTTTGATAAAATTTATAAATTAAGTAAAAGTTACTTAAATTATGATAAATTAAGAAATATATATATATATACAAACTAAATTCAAATCTTATGTTATTATTCAAAATATTTTTTTAATTATGAAATAATATATATTATATAAATAGTTATATAGATTAAACGGGTCAATTTCGGATCAATCCGATCCAAATTTGTTTAATTTTTTAAGGTCAAATTCGGGTCGACTCGAAATCAATCCGAATTCGATAAAGGTTTTACTCGAATTTTATTTTTTCGGGTAGATTTCAGATCGAATTTTTGGGTCAGATCTGAATTTGCCACCTCTAATCATGTTAGACTCATTGGATATAATTTTTGTTTAGAAAATATTGATCATAAAACTATTGATTTTGTGGTTGCTGTGAGGAATACTTTTGCTTATGGCAATTGCCTAAATTTACTAAATATTAGAATCGGAAGGATCTCGAGTTCAAAATTAACTTTATGCAGTATTTTTAATCAATGAGAGTAACGGGAGTTGCCAAGTAAGAGAAAATAAAGAAACCAGAGCAATCAATTATAGCTCGAGAGAGGTGGCGTTGTGGCGGTGCAAAAGTTCATCCTTACGATAACGTCGCATATGAAACGCTAGCGCTAGTTCTAATTTTCTAAAATATTTAGAAGTATCTAAAATAAAAAGTTTGTTTAAAATAAATTTATTTTATAAATTTTGATATATAAATTTAAATTTTTTTATCTAAAATAAATAAAATTCTACTAACTCACTTGTATTTTTTTAAATTTTAAATTTATTTTAAATACTATAAACTTATTGCAACATGTCAAAGCTTTTCGTAAAGAAAAAAAGTACAATAAACATCATCAAACAGCTCTCAATATATTTACGGAGCCACTTCTTGGACATTGGGCATTGCCTATCATTTCATTTCTCTATTTTATTTTAATATTTATTTTATAATAAAATTTTTTAAGTATTTTATTTTTTATTTTAAAATATATGTGCAAATTGTAGGTTATAAACTTTTTATATGTATAATTTATTTATTTTTTTTGAGATAAGAAAAGCTTGTTGCTCCAAAAGTTTCAAAATAAACTCCTTTTTAGAAAAATTTCTTATTTCAAATACTCTAGGTGCTACTTCATAAACCCTAATTGAATATATAGAACTCTAAATTGTTAAATATTAGCTCTTTATTCAATTCAACAATATTATGGTAAAAGTGTGTGTACATCACTTCTTAAATGCATATCAGTGTGATTACGGCAATATAATACTCTAAATGCGATCTCTACCGTTGGATATGAAAAATTATAAGTTTAAAATATACTGATAAAATTTCAACGCAATTGGACAACAAATCAACATTCATCCGAGTTATTGATCAAGATGATACAAAAGAGAAGCAAAATTTTAAAATATATATGTTGTCATCTTTCTGTCATCTTGATCATGAATTTCAATGAAGGTTGATTTGTGGTCTAATTTAACTAAAATTTTATCAGTATGTTCTAAACTCATAATTCTTCCTATCCAACTGTGGTGATTGCATTTACTATTTTGTATTACCGAAGCCGCATTAATATGTACTGGTGTATACTGAAAAAATGATGGACATATATCATGACCATATATATATATATATTGGATAATTCAATTATCTTTTATTTCTTACTTTTTAATTTGACCAATTTGTCAACTAAGAAGGTAAAATATTTTGATGCATGTCTATTTTTAAAAACACTCATTGCTTAGTCAGAATATGTATACCATGCAATATAAAGATGGTTATTTTTAGAGGAGGTGATCCCTCTCCTCGGTGCACATTTCAAATAATGAAGAATTCGAATATTGTATTCATATGATCTCTAGTAGAGTGTATATGAATTAACTTACCACACTCACAGCATATGCAATATCTGACCTTCTATGAAATAAATAAATGAATTTTTTCAACATCCTTTGGCATCTCTCTCTGTTGGTGGATATATAATCGGAACACTCTCCCAAATTGTGAATTTGAACAATTATACATTCGACTAACTTACAATCAAATACTTTTGTTTCAGACAGTAGATCTGGTGCATATATGTTTTGGGATATTTTAAAATATACTTTCCTCATATCATGTCACTTCAATACAAAATCAAAATCTCAATCCCTTTAGATCTTTCATTTGAAACTTAATACATACGTACTTTCGTAGTGTAGCAATCTCCTCAAAGTCATCTTTTGATTATATATCATCCACATAAACTATTCAGGTATTTTTTCCTGTTGATATTTTAAAGATTGGGTCGATATTAAAAATAGGGTATGAATTAGTTGCTTTGCTTAACCAATTCTTTTCAAAGTTAAGACTAAATCACCCGAACCATGCACTAAGTGATTGATTTAATCTATATAACACTTTCTAGAGTTTACGTACTATTCTACTTGTTTAGATGTGATAATGTATTATGGTGGAATATGCATGTAAGCTTCTTCCTTTAGGTCATTATGAAAAAAGACATTTTATGAGGAAATAAAGTAATAATATTTTAAATATGCCACAAAAGATAAGAGAAATTCAATAGTACACAAATTTGCCGTTAGTGAGAATATTTTCTAGCAATCTACAGAATATATCTTTTATATTCTTTTGCCACAAGTCTAGTTTTGTGCATGTCAATGTATTCCATCCTTTCATTTTTGACAAAAAATATCACTTCCATCCCACTATCTTTTTTCCTTTTTGTAATGAGATAAAAGTCAATGTCTCATTTTTCCGTAATGACTTCATCTCCTTCTCTATGGGCTTATCCTATTTATATATTAATACTTCTTCATCTCTATTAGGGATATGACAAGCAAACAGCTTATGCACAAAAGGTCTGTAATGATTTTGACAGTCTTGTATTGAAACATAATTAGCAATATGGTAGTTTGACTTTCCTCCCTCATAATCTGAAAAATATCTATCTAATGGTTTGCCACAATTATGTCTGAAAGGTAATTTATACCAGTAAAAATCTCCAACATGTTTTCAGAAGGTGGACTATTAGAAGAACTTACCTCAGTGATATTTTCTAAAGATTAGTCTTTTTGGTACTAAAGGAAAGGAATTTTTAGATTCAGATTCTTCAATGTAAATGTGGCAACCTTCTTCGTCTTGTTCCATTTCTCTCACACTATTTGAGGATTAGGCACATTTGCTATTAGATTATCTCTCTCAGGTATTTTTGTAGTTCTGCTTTCATATTGTGTCTCCTCCTTAAGAGGAAAAATAGATAACGGATAAGGCATTTCTGCTTATAATAATATAACATTTATCGTGACATAAGTGCTTTAGTGGTAGGATATAGCATAAGTATCTTTTCTAATGTGTAATAGTTTCCAATACAACGAACAACACCAGCATCAAGTTTAGTACGTTGAATTTATTTATATACACAAACACCACACATCCTAAAACGAGGATGGAACATCAAAACCTTTAGAAGGAAAACGTCATAAGCTAACACTTGAGAGGAGTCTTAAAGTTGAAAACCTTAGAAGGCATACGATTTAGCAAGTAACTAGTAGAAACGATTGCATCTGCCTAATAACTTTAAGGTGTGTGAGCTCCGATTAGGAGAGCTCTAGTTATTTCTAATATGTGTTTACTATTTCGTTTTGCAGTAACATTTTACTGTAGTGTTTAAGGATAGTTGATTCGTGAAAAATACGTGTATCTGAAAATAATCGTGATTAACAAATTCTCCATCATTATTTGAATGAAGAATTTACATAATAGCATAAAATTGGGTCTTAATTATGCTATGAAAACAACAAAAGACAACACATACGTCATGTTTATTCTTCACCAAATAGAGCCAAAATTATGTTTGTAAAATCATTGATAAAAATAAAAAATTAAAGGAAACCATAAGAGGTCATAAGTGAAGGTTCCCAAACATTAAAATAAATTAAACTAAAAAGAATTGGAGTCCTACTTGAACTTATAAGGTGCACGATGACTTTTAGTTAATATGCACACATCGCAATTTAATTCTGAAATTTCCAAGTTTGAAATTTTTTTTGGTAATAATAACTGCAAATAACTTATAAAGAAGGATGCCTAAAATGACAATGCCTTTACCAGATTTGGTATGCTTTCCCTTAGACGAGTGTTGATTATGAAGGCATAGGATTCATCAAGTAACTAGTAGAAATGATTGCATCTACCTAATAACTTTGAGGTGTGCTCCGATTAGGAGAGCTCTAGTAATTTCCAAAATATGTTTACTCTTTCGTTCTGTAGTAGTATTTTGCTGTAGTGTTTGAGCATAGTTGATTCGTGGAAAACACATTTGCGTACAATCATTGATATAAATAAAAAATCAAAGGAAACTATAAGAGGTCATCAGTGAAGGTCCCCAAATATCAAAATAAATTAAATTAAAAAGAATCTGACTCCTACTTGAACTTATAAGATGAGAGCATGATGATTTTTAATTAATATGTACATATCACATTTAAATTCTGAAATTTGCAAGTTTGAAAATACTTATGGTAATAATTAACGGAAAATAACTTATAGAAAAAAAGGTGCTTGAAATGATAATGTCATTACCAGATTTGAGTCTGTTTGCCCTTAGACGAGTATTGATTATGATTTACTTTGTCAGATTTGAGGTCATCAATATATTATAACCATCACCTCTTAATACCACGATCAATTATTCTTTACTGAAAATATCCCAAGAAGACAAAATGTGTGTATTTTTATGCACAACAGTTGAACTCCTCTATAACATGTCTCACCGATAATAATTTATTGGAAAGAGATGGAAAAAGTAAATTGTGTTTTAGGAGATAGAATGAGATATAGCCATAGTTTTCCCTTGTGCTCAGAGATAAGACTTCGTTGATATTGGGATTGGAAGTTCTTTTTGGTTTAGTAGTATTGATGAGTTCTTATGAACCATATGTTATATAATCAGCTAATCCTAAATCAATTATCCATCCTTAGTAGTCATTATGAGTAGAACTGGAAACATGAGGAGAGCTACTTGGACCTTTTTGTGATTTATTATTGGAATTTATGTTACTTGTTGGGTTGATTGTGAGGTAAAAGATAATTGAGGTTCTGCACTTACTATATTAGCTCGACTGGTACCCTTACTTGCAGCAATAACACATGTTATTTTGGGCCTTGGATTCGCTCCACCACGTGCGACGAGGTCTTTGCGGGTTGCTATCTTCCTGCAATGCATCATTCCCCTCCCCTTGAGAATTCGACTCGTCCTTGGGGCGAGGTAAAAGAAGCTTGGTGACATCTGTGGAAAGTAAAGGTGAGTTGGTTGGGACCAATTTTGCATCTTTGAATTGAGACACATGTATTACAGGATGGATTCGTGCATCTGCAGGAAGGGCTAACCTATATGCCACTGGTCTTATAGCTTTCAAAATAGTGAAGGGCCCGTAGTACTGATGGTGGAGCTTAGCATGGTTGCACGCTGCTATTGAACACTAGCGATGTTGGTGTAACTTCAAGAAAACACGATCACCAGATTGAAAATGCTTGTCGCGACGATGCTTGTCGGCCACTTGCTTCATCCGATTTTGCGCTCTAGATAGATGAAAATGTAGCTCGCAAGAATCTCGTCTCTCTACTTCAGTTGAGCACCCACACGGTCATTGCGAAGCTGTTTGGAAGAGAAGGCCACAAGCGGTGGGGGTGGGCAGCCATACACAGCTTCAGATGGCAATGTCTTAGTGGATGAATGAGTGCTAGTGTTATAAGAATACTCGGCCCATTGCAAGTAGCTCATCCACCTTCGAGGTCTGTCTCCAATGAGACAACGCAAGTATGTTTCAATACCTCGATTCACCACCTCCGTTTATCCATCTATTTGTGGATGATAGGCGGAACTCATACGCAATGACGTGCCTTGTAGTCGATGGAACTCTTGCCAAAATGTACTAAGAAACACGGAATCGCGATTCGAAACAATAGAAGATGGGCATCCATGGAGACAAATAATTTCTCGAGCAAAGACAGCTGCCACCGTTTATGCACTATAAGGATGTTTCAAGGGAAGAAAGTGAGCATATTTAGAAAGACGGTCAACAATCACCAAGATCACGTCTTTGCCGTCCGGTAGTGGAAGACCATCAATAAAATCGATAAAGATATTCGTCCAGATTTTATTCGGAATAGGCAAAGATTGTAGTAAGCCGGCAGGCCGCAAGGCTTCGGACTTAGCTCGAGCGCACGTAGCACATGCGTTGATGTAGCGCTGAGTATCCTTGGAGAGGCCTGATCAGTAAAATTGAGCCGAGATCCTTTTAAATATCCTGAAGTGGCCGCCATGCCCTCTTAGAAGCGAATTATGGGCTTCAAACAGCAGCTGCCCGCGTAAGGAGGGGTCAGTAGGCACCCATACACAATTCTTTTGAAGGATGAGCCCTTGACATTCTGAGAACTCATTACAATCCTCATTCTTGGCTGCCAGCAAGAGCTTCTTGTAATCAGGGTCAGCCTGTTGGGCATGTCGCAAGTTATTCCAGAAGGAAGTTTGCAAAGTGGTGAGGGCAGCGAGTGAAGCTTCAGGCCTCCTCGATAATACATCCGCGATAATATTAGTTTTCCCAACATGGTACTCTATCCGGTAATCAAAACCCAAGAGTTTGACAAGCCATTTCAATTGGTCTGGAGAGGATAGTCGCTGCTCAAGAAGAAATTTAAGACTCAGTTTTAATGATAAAGCGAGTTCCTAACAAATACGGCCGCCAACGTTGGATTGCAAGAACGAGCACCATTAATTCTTTTTCATATGTAGACTTAACAGCGTTAGCCGGAGACAAGGCCTTACTAAAGTAAGCAATAGGGCAATTATTTTGGGAGAGAACAGCACCCACGCCCTTGCAAGAAGCATTTGTCTCAACTATAAAGGTTGAGAAACATCAAGTGCAATAAGCACAGATGTAGACGACATAGCCACTTTGAGTTGCTGGAAAGCATTTTCTGTATTGTCATTCCAAGCAAATGAGTCCTTCTTTAACAAGGCAGTGAGGGGAGCAGCAATAGTGCCATAGTCATTCACAAAATGGCGGTAGTAGCCTGTGAGTCCAAGAAACCCGCGCAATGCTGTGGAAGAAGTGGGTACTGGCCATTGAAGCATCGCTTGAACCTTGACTGGGTCTGCTGAAATGCCCCCCGCTAAAACAATGTCCCAGATATTCAAGTTGGAGACAACCAAATTGACACTTGGTGCGATTTGCATAAAGTCATTCTCGTCGTAGAACTGAAAAAACAGCAGCAAGATGAGTTAGGTGGTCTACCATGAAACACTATAAACCAGAATATCATCAAAGAAGACAAGGACAAACTTACGTAAATAAGGTCGAAACAAGTCATTCATCAACGATTGAAAGGTCGTCGGAGCATTAGTTAGTCCAAAGGGCATCACTAGAAACTCGTAATGACCATTGTGAGTTCGGAAGACAGTTTTGTGTATGGCGTCATTCTTTACACGGATTTGATGGTAATCTGATTTTAAGTCGAGCTTAGAGAAGTAACGTGCACCGTGCAACTCATCTAATAGTTCGTCGATCACCGGAATTGGAAAATTATCTTTAACGGTGATATCGTTCAAAGAGAGATAGTCGATGCAAAATCTCCAAGACCCATCTTTCTTCTTTACTAGTAACACTGGTGATGAAAATGTAGATGCACTAGGACGAATAATGCCTTGTGAAAGCATATTTGTAACCGTCCTTTCGATCTCAACTTTTTGAACATGTGGATAATGATACGGCCTAGTGTTAGCCGGAGGAGCGCCGGGCAGCAAGGGAATGCCATGGTCATGAGACCTCTTCGGTGGAAGCTCCAAAAGAGGTTGAAAAATAGAGCTATGCATGTTCCGGAGCTCTTGTAAATCAGTGGGCAGCGGCTCTGTCCCTATATTTCTGTTAGTAATTAATACCGCCATGATACGCATTGAGCAAAATAAAGCTCCTGAGTGCAGGCTGGTCAGTTGAGATATGCCACCTTCTCGAATACCTCGGAGGATGAAGTCACGATTTTGTAAAGTAAAACGCATGTCCGAATGATCCCAATTGCAAATAACATAGCCAAGACTCCGAAGCCATTGAATACACAAGACAATATCCATGCCCCCCAAAGGAAATGGATATGCATCAACAATACCCAAGACTCCGAAGCCATTGAAAAGTACGTATAAGCCGGGTAGCTCTAATTTTATGGGAAGGTTTATCAAGTTCTAACACTATGTGGGAGGACTTCTCTCCATCCTTTAGTAGAGTTCATCCTTATGGATAAGGTTAGCCTTCTAGCGGAGGGGAATGGTACGATGTCATGTAACCTCCCACAACATGGACACTTTGCCTAGTAAGGTCAAGACGTGCATCTAAGGCAGTTGAGCAGGAGTTTGGGTACTTCCCAGGTACCTAACAGAAGCACTTGGGCATGGCTTGGGTGCACCCGATGACCATACCTCAGCCACTTTTCTAGCAAACAACCCCAGCATGTTACCCACACCTCTAGCAAGCATAAACACATGAGGAGACACGAACAAGATAAAAATAGGATCTATACAGCTTAAGAGCACGGACTCGCACCAGATTAACGGAGGCAAGACGTCTTCCAGCTAAGTGCCTTCATTACCATAATAGATAGGTTGACATATCTAAACTAACTAGAAAGTAGTTTTGCCGTCCTTAGAGAGACGGCAATAAGTAAAAATATAGATATGCATTATGAAAGAACCCATTAAGAATTATGTATGCTATCTTCAGTTTTTAGCTTAGTTTAGCTAGTTTTTATTCTTGTTCTCTTGCAATTCTCTGTTGTAGTGTATCAATGTTTCATACAAGTTGCTATACTCTTCACATACCTAGAATTCTCAAGCATGTTAAGTTAGAAAATGATTTTGGCTTTTTGAGTTTCTGCTCGAGGCAAACCAAGCTAAGATCAATAATTTTTGTTAGAGAGGCTTCAATTGACCCGTTGAATGCACACCTAATAATGTATATGCCAATTCATCTTGCCAACCCAATACAGACCATGCGGATCCCAAGTCACCGTCATATGCTCCTGCTGCGGTGTGCCGCAGCTACCCGCCATCATGCACGCACACAAAAGATCCTCCTTTTTCCCCTCTTGCTCTCATTTGGACTCTTGCTTCGTTGCCGTAATACCGGAAGTTGAGTCAACAGCAGAAACTAGTTAATAATGAACAAAAAGTGGATAAATAAAAATTAGGCCAGATCTGATGCGAGCAAATTAAGGCGGATTGTCTGTAACAAAATTACAAATGGATTGGATGAGCCAGACCTGGACTTATTAGGAGGTCGATTTTTGACATTGAACCAATCCACCAGCTGACCAAATGTTAACCTGTGTAATCCTATGCTATGAAGAAGTTCACTCAAAGTCCTCTTGAATAGGAACTTCAATTGAAGACACACAATGTGTACGTGCTCTAGTTGTCCTCAGCTTGGAGCATTTTAGGCCTCAACGTAAAATGCTCCAAGCTAACTTCGTTTGTCCCAAATTAGAGCTTCCCTGAGAATATTTTTTGATCTTAACAACTGCATCCATCCATCTCAGCCGACCTGGTCCCTCACATAAGCTAACATGCATAGACTAAGTTCTGCTATTTTATATTCACAAATAATTCTTAAACCAAAATCATTCAAATAATTCATATACACTTTAGCAATAATTTAATTTTTTAATTTAATTATAAAATAAAAACTCATTTTTAGTACAAAAAATTGCATCTTATAAAAATAACTTTAATGAAAATAAAATATAAATTGTTAGATAACAAAATACATAAAATTATAATCAAATAATCTCTTGCAAGTGAAAAAGAAAAAAAAAACAACATCCTTAAGCACATCCCAAAAGCAGTAACTAGAAGAAACCAATTTAAAAAAACTGAAACTCTTATCAGATAAATCTGGGAGTACTGTTCCGTTGCTTTCATACCAAACAACTCTTTTTTCCAGATGTCCCATTTAAGTTCTCACATCTTTCTGCCTTAAGTCACTAGCGACACGTTGCTCACTCGCTATTTTTCCTTCTAGAGAATTTCTGCATAAATCTTAAATATTCCAAAATCTCCTTCGAAACCAGAATAGAATAGAAAGAGAAGACGGATCCAAAAGTACTTGGAAAAGCTACAGATTGTGTTTCACAAACCAGAGAAAGGAAAACAAAGGAAAGCTTGCTTGCTCGCTTGATTGACATGGCGTTTGATTTGCTGATGGTAGTTGTTGCAGCGAAACTGCCGCTACTTCAGTTAGTGAGAGCTGGGCAGTTTCTGTGGCCACTGAGCATCTGCTTCCCGAGAGCAAGAGAACTGCCTAGGGTATGTAATACTCTAGGAAGGGTTGCATCTCTGTTCGTTTTGTGGTTACGAGATATCGTTGTCACCGATATTGAAGCTCGGCAGAGATCAGAACGGAATTTTCGGTTCGTTCCTGAGCAACTCGGCGATGATCAGCGGCAACGATGATATTCCGTCGCTACGGTGCTTAACGCTGTTTCATAGTTACTTTTTTTATTTTTATTTTTAAAAATAATTTTTCTCAGTAGAGAGTTTGTGTTATACTAATATAGCTGGCTAGCTATTTAGGTTCTTTTACTGCTAGGCGAATTGTGAATGCCCACCTTTGTTCATCACTTAGTAGATTAAGTTGTAATTAAAGAGTTTACAAAGACTTCTTTGTGTAAATTGTAAGAAAAGTATATAATGATTTTTTCTGAAATTGTTGCTTCCTTGCAAAGTTCAGTTTATATTTGTGACCACTGGCATATGTTGGTTGCATAAATATAATGATTTTACTTTCTGAATAATTGATTACTTGTGAAGTGGCTCTACGAAATTCGAGATAGATTATAATAGCTCACTTATAGGCAACTTTTCCCTATTGACATTTTCAATATAAAATTATGCAATTATTCACATTTTTTGCTTGGAAGATGGAATACTATATATGGAAGACACATAGTACATGTTCAGCAAGTGGGTAATCTGCTCAAATTAGTAACATATTTGTATAACGATATTCTGAGACTATTCTATATAAACTATAAATTATTTGTCTTGTTGTCCGCCTCATTACTGATGCCATAAAGAAAAAGAAACTATAATACTAATAAGATGTTTTATCTTTTTTTCCTGCTGCTGTCTTAATATAAATACGGCAAGATACAAAGAAATGTGTCGAAACTTATTGGTTTCTAACGGTCCTTAGATTGTGCGTTTGTGCAAACAATATTTTGGGTTTCTACAATTTAAGTAACTACAGTGACCGAGCGATAGAGACGTACGAATGTAGGGATCTTATGATAAACAAATATTATAGATCAAATAGTGTTTCACAGTTGAAGAATTATTAGTAACGACTACGAATATTGGCAATCTCTCCCTCATGTTAGGGGTGACAAACTTGATAGATCGGTTTTAGATCGATTATAGGTCACATTTATTTAATTTTAATTTAATCTATAAATTTATACGGATCAAAATAATTAACTATATCTATTAATAATCAAGTCATATTTCAGTCAATCTATTTAATTAATTAAAATTTTTTATTTTTAATTTTATATTTAAGATTTAGCAAATTTATATATTAGTTATAATAAAAATGAACGATATTTTTAGTGACAAGATATAGTAAATATTTTGTCAAAATGTGTTTTTATTATAATATCTTCATCAGTCCTTAAAATATTCAAAAAAAATTTATCTTTATTTTTTGACATATATGGTGACAGTTAAAATTTTATGATTATAAATATATATTAATAATTTTGATAAACATAGCTATCTAACAAAATTTTCATAAAGTTTTTTATACAATATTCAAATTCGTCATTACAAAAATACCTACATAGTAATATTTTTGATAATATTATAATTTTTATTTTACACTACTTTATTAAGATATAAAAATAAAATTAAATTATAAATATAATATAATTTAATAATTTATAATTATTGTTATCGATTATTTTTATTGCTAATATTTTAAAAAATAAAAAATAAAAATTAAATATTATTTTTTTAAGAGATGACAATTAGAGTTGGTTGGTTAATTTCGGTTTAACCTGGGTCAATTCATTTAATAATTGTGTGAAATTCGCTCAACCTAACCCCCTCCATATATTTATACGAGTCAATTTTCTAACCCTAATTCTTATTAAATAGGTCGATTTTGGATTGCGTTTTCGAATCAGATCATATATTGTCATCCCTATCTTATGTCTTTTTCAAGGATATAATATGTGATAACATTATATTAATTAGTGGTTAGTTCAAGAGGTGGACTTTAGGATACGAGAAAGCCTTTATTGTAAGAGCGTAATTTGTTAGGATAGATATTATAGCGTTACTTATTATATAGTTAAAATGTAAGACATTCTTTTTTTTATTGATACGGTGAAAATTAATCTAGGTAAGATTGGGTACTAATTTGAAATAGTGGTCTCCAACTATGAATATTATTATCATGTTTAAAACTTCAAATTGATGAAAGAAGATTTGTTGTATGGTGATGGAGCCAAGATACAAAGGATGGGTGGTCAAGCTTGTAACAAAAGAGGGATCATATGCTACACATCCACCAAACACATAGGGCAAATTTTATTTGAGGATTCGCAATAAATGTTATACGCAGTATTGGCAGATCCAGATCAGATTGTTCAGATCGATTCAGAAGTTGTCGATTCAAAACCAACAGTTTGGATCTACAAGTGAATCCCTCATGCATGCCATCCGCTTCGATCTAGATTGATTCGGGTGGTTCTCGAATGACGCGTTGTTCGCTTGGGTTGATTCGAATTGGGCTGAAATAAAAATTAAAATAAAAAAGCTTTACACACCGTTCGATCCAGCTCCTTGCTCATCTAGGTTTCCTCAAATTACTTCTTCTCATTTAAATTTTCTTCCGACTCCTTGCTGTCCGCTCTAGTTCCACCTTATTTTGTATTTTTGTTTTGTGCAGTTACATACGGTAATGGCATTTCGTCTTCTTCTTGTCCAGCTACTAGTGCTGGACCAAAGCCGCTTGCTTCCATTGGTCCTTGCGGAAGTGTTCCATCATCTGCTCACCATCAGCACCATCCTCATGTGTTTGCCACTCTTTAAGCGGCCGCAAACATTGTTCTTCTTCGATAGCAACTCCATTGTACGTTACATCATGGCACTGTTGGCTTTGCTTGGTCCTTTTTCTTCTTTTGTACTCTAACTTGGTTCTTCTCTCGATTCACTACTTCTAGTTTTTCATCTCTCTCCAATTATTTAATTCCCTCTAATGAAATCGAGAATTTCTTCTTTCTGTAATCCTTCAATTCAGTTGTTCTTCTTATTCTTCAATCTATTCATTTTGATTCTGTCTTCGAAGATGAGCTCTAGAGAGTTACTTGTGGTCAAACCGTTAGAGTCAAAATTTTTAAGTTCTCGAATTGTAAATTTTCTTCTATAATTATCGGATCTCTTGTGAATTGTTGATTGTAAGCCTGAATTTTGATGATATTTCTTTTCCTTTTTTTGAAATTTCTTATGTTGTTTGTTTTTGGTGGGGAGAATAATTGAGTTGAAAGAACAGATCTCATGCTTGCTTCAGCTAACTAACAAGACTGATGAATATGTTGCGCTCAAGATGATTGATTTGCTTTTATACATAACTAAAACAAGAAAAAAGGGAAACCTCAAGGGAAAAAATTTCAAACTCAAGAACAATGTTCATGTCTGCGCAGCGGCGCCGGAAGGACAATTCTCTATTGGAATGCACACTATTTAATAGTAATTTTGGCTCGGTTGGTCGACACGTTAACCTGTCTGCTTAATATGGGAACCGTCAATCCGAAAAGCTTTATGGATCGAGGTTTGATTTAGTTCATTAAACTATGGTTTATTGATTGTATGGCTTTGCCCCTACTATTACCTAGTAACGGGGCAACTGTATGCCTAAATTAAATGCATGTTTGACATTACTTATTCAAGTTTTTTTTTTATTTCATTTCTATTTGTTATTATTATGAACTTTTCAATATTTAGAACTTTGAAAAATCTAGTTGAACTATATATTACAAAATTGTTTATTTTTATATTATTTTGATAACAAAGAAACTCATTTTTTAAAATTCTAAAATATTTTAAAAAATTTATTTTATTTTATGCAATTCAGACGATCTTTATTTCGTGACGCTCTACTTTTGTGTTGTCTGTATATACCTGAAAATTTTAATTGTGGTGAAATTTTACATAACCCATTACAACACGGAAAATCTCCAAATGTACACTAGATCGATTTCATAGTGCCAAAAGGAGATTTTTTTTTCGTAACTCTAATTTCTTTTTCACCCTTCTTCTCTCTCATTTTTTTTGTTTCCGTAAATTTATTTAAGGTATTGAATTGGATAGAGAAACAAAGCATTCATAATTCAAAACATATATGATATGTGATAATATTCATTAATATTTAAAAACTTTTGAAGCAATTATAATGAACGAAAACATGTTTCGAAAGAAGTGTAAAACTACTACAACGAATTTGAAGATAAAATTGAAATAAAGTGTGCAACTTTATCATGATATATCGTTGTGCTTGTATATCTTTTCTACAACCAAGAATTTGAAGTCATAGATATCCAACTGTTATTTATAATGTGAATCAAATATTTTAATTTCTTATTTATACGTATTAGTATATAATATATTATAATAATTATTAAAAAACTAAAATGAGTACTTTTGATTAGGGAAAAATTAACTAAAAACCTCTCAAAAATTCTATTCAAATGTATTGCACAAGTGAATAGTTATCATTTTTCATATCAATAACGAATTTCTTCCACATACATTACTGCTAATTCTAATCCAAATAAACTATCAAAAGTTTAGCTTTTGTGAAAAATCAATAAAAAATGCATAAAAGTTAGGAAAATAATAAAATATGGATTTTAAAAACAAATATTGTAGTAATTGAATTTTTAGAATTTGTCACCAATGCTTTTAATTTAATCCTTAAAAAATATAGTAACAAATGATGGTAGTTGTTAAAATTTTGTACCTAACGTCTTATGTTTAAGCACGATTTCTAGTTATGATTGGTCCAATTTAAAATCTCCTATTTAATATTTTGTGTATGTAGAGATTAACTAGAGAATATTAAGTCTTGCGAAACAATAATCATATAATTGTATTTATTTTGGTTAGTAAATATTAAATATATTTATTAATCATGTGATTCATAAATTCTACACAATTAATAATATACTTTAGATATCAAATCTAATGTTGATCAGGGATATAAATTTAACACCTAAAGTCTTTCATATAAGAATTAATAACTCACATTCAAATTAACAATTTATATATCACATAATATATAAGAATTAAATAATTATTTAGGTTTCATCCTCAACTCTTTTAGGTACTAACGCTGACAAATAATTCTAGTAGCCAAAGTAAGCATAAGTTGAAATAAAGCAAATCTGTTGATGCTGATATGAATTCTATGTTTCTTTCTTCTCTACAATAGCTCTAAATGATTTATTCACTAGGTTGTTCTTATCTGACCTATAATTTCATCTCCGTCTCAATGCTCTGGATTCGAATCTCGTTCTAGTGCTCTATTTGTCAATGATTTTATCATTTCACATAATACCATTTGACAAAACTGAACTTATTTTCAGATCAAAAGTAATTGGATTACCCAAAAGTTAGCTGAAGCTGGATCAATGTTTTTGAAATTTAGAAAACAACTTTGTCATACTTTTGATATGAAAACCACAATATGCATAACATCTTTCAAAGTTACATGTACTGTAAGCATCAACAAAAAATACAAATTGGTTGTAGAATATTTATTACAGCGGGAAGACATATGAGGTCATAAAATCTTGCGTAATTTCCAACCTTTCTACACTTACAATGAGTAGCAAAAAGTGTGTAATTAGAATCACTTGTTTGTAAATCCGAGAACTCACGACAAAATAAGCAGTATTAAAATATAAAAAAATGTGAAATTTTATCCTGTAGGAACATCTTATCTCAATTCTCTTTTACGTCAAGAACATATGCTTAATACAATCTAAAATTTTCGTTTTCTTACACTTCCAAAAAACCTCTTTTGCAACTATGTCTATAACGACTAAGAAAAAACAATCGCTGTTAAGAACAATGATAACTAAGACATAGTCAGTCGCTATTACTTACAACAATAGCGACTAAAATATAGATGGAGTCCCTAATATACAAGCAAACATGATTGAAGAAACTATTAGTCGCTATTGCTTAAAAAACTTCGACTTGTTTGACTGGTAGTTGCTACTATATACATAACAACGACTGAATTTTTGAAAGTCACTAGTCCTTTCAATTAATGGCGACTAACGACGTAAACTAGACGCTATTGGAGATACAGTAGCGGCTAGTTACATCATTAGTTGTATCTTATATTTAATTTGATAATAACTTTTGTAATTTACAACATTATAAGGTATAGGGCTCATCAACATTATACGGACATGGGATGTGAGGAGGTAGATAGGGCTAACCTACCGAGTGATTTTAAAGAGAATGGTAGATTTGATGATTGGAAATGTGATTTTATTCGATGATAAAACTTTTTTTTGTGAGTGCAAAATCCAACTTAGTTATTTTCAGTATAAAATAAAATTTTATTAGTTAATAAACTATGACATCTTTTTTATTGGCGAGGCCATAATTATGAAAGATGCGTGAGGTAAACAACTGGATCTCTACTATGGAGATAGTGAAAGTATAGCGAGTATCTCTCATTGGACAGTAATTATATAATATTAATTTTATATAACTTTTTTGTTCGCATTCACTTAACGAAACAATGTATAGGGATCGGGCCCGAGACCTACAAAACAATATACACTAAAAAGTACGGTGAACAAAAGGAGCATGGAGTTCAGAACGAACTAAGAGTATCTATATAATTATGACGTCTAATTATCATTTCCAATAATGCAATATTATTAATTATTTTATAATAAATTATAGGGAAAAAATAACTCAAATGTTAGAAGAGTCATCACAGACGGAAGAACGAATGACACAAGAGCAAGCCATGTAACATGTTCTAGAAAGCTCATCGGGCTATTACCGTGGCAGAAGGCTAAGAACAAAACCAAAACGCAAAGACAGTAGCAGCTCATCCGAACTAATTTGAAATCACAAGTGACTATTCTTCAACAACAAATACAACTGCATTGAAAATAATACAATGATCTCATTGAAATGGTGCGGCCCACGCAAGTGAGACAAGAAGGTGGACACAATTTGTCAGGTAATATGTTAGCTAATGAGCGTAATTTTTTAGTTTAGCTTTGTTACTAATTAGTTTTATTCTTGTACTAGAAAACTTAGCTTGATAACAACTAATGGAGCCAAAATAAAGAATAAGTGACCAAATTTGATGAGACCTATGCGTATACGATCGTCTTGGCGATGGTATTGTGTAGAAAGAATCGGATTTGGTTTTGCAGGCCAAATGAGCAGAATAGAATCCTATTAGCATTCTAAGCTTTTAATATAAAATACTTAATTTATAACAACTAAGAGGGTCAAAATAAAAAATAAGTGACTATATAACATGAAACATATGCGTGCACAATCATCTCAGTCAGGGTGATGCGTAGAAAGAATCGAATTTTATTTTGGAGGCCGAGCGAGTAGAATATGATCCTATTAGCATTCATAAGATTTTGTTATAAAAAATTTAACTTTATAATAACTAAGAGGGTCAAAATGAAAAATTAGCAACCAAATGATATGAAACCTATCTATGCACGATAATCTAGGTGAAGATGACGCGTAGCAAAAATCGGATTTAGTTTTAGATGCCGAACGAGTAGAATAAGATCCTATTAGTATTCTTAATATTTTAGTATAGAAAACTTATCTTTATATCAGCTAAAGAGTTCAAAATGAAAAGTAAGCGACCAAATGATTTGAAACCTACACGTACACAACGTCTCGACAAAGGTGACTAGTAGGAAAAATCGGATTTTGTTTTAGAGACTGAACAAGTAGAATTGGATCCTATTAGCATTCCTAATATTTTAATATAGAAAGCTTAGCTTTATAACAACAAAGGGTGTCAAAATGAAAAGTTACCGACCAAATAATATGAAACCTATACACCATCATGTCGGTAAGGTGACACATAGAAAGAATCGGATTTATTTTTGGAGGCCGAACAAGTAGAATAGGATCCTATTAGCATTTTTAGGATTTTAATATAGAAAACTTAGAGTTTGAAGTTTAAATTATTTGTCTAATTATGTTTGCGAGAACCAATCAGAACATAATAAAAGAGAGTAGGATTAATAACTATGATTAAAATTTTTTGGATCAAGATAGTATGATTGCATGATTTTTTATTTCACAATTTTTAACGCATCTCTTATTTAATTTTAAGATGGACCAAAGTTAGAATAAATTAGAGATAGGTGATTTTAGACTGGACTAAGATTAGAATCATACTGTCTTATTTTCTTCAGGAATGAGGTGATGTTCCAGCCGTATGCCCATAGCCTCTAAATCCTATCGAGCATTAAAACTATCCTTTGATTTACCTTCGAAATTCATTAAGGTCCCAGGAATTCTTTCAGTAATATTTTTTTCAAAGTGCATACATCAAGATTATGGCGTGTAACAAATGTCTCCAATAAGACAATTCTAAAAATATACTTCTTTTGCACCAATTCAAATGTGTATTTGGCCGCTTTTTTTTTTTTTTTAATATCGGTGGCTTTCCAAATTATGTTCCTTTTATTGCCACTAACTGTAACAAAATATCATTTGCATGCAAATCTATATGCTTTGTCCTTTTTTTAGGCTTACTATTAAACTTCTTACTCTTCCTTAGATGATGATTGGAATGTAAAAATTGTTAGTGATCACTATAGCATATCTTATTTTTTATACTTTTTCACGATGTGTTCTTACTGCAAATAGGACAAGCAAGCTCACATTTCGTTATTCACACCGAAAGATCTCCATATGTAAGAAAATCACTTATACTCCAAATGATCGCATTATGCAAATTGGAGATGCTCCGAGTAACTGCGTCATATGTTTTAAGCCCTCTCTTCCACAAATCTTTTAATTCATCTATTAGCAGTGATGAAAACACATCTAATTCTTTACAAGGTTGTCTTAGGCCGGGAACCAACAATTACAATATAAATAAAGGCTCTTTCATGCATCTCCACGAAAGCAAATTGTATGGTGTAAGTATAACATGCCACAAGCTATATGGTTTATTTATATAGTTGAATGAAGTGAAACCATATGTTGATAAACCCAATTCATCTTTCTTTTTTTAATAGGATGAGTTTGCATTGTTGTTGGTTATTATTGTTGATTCATTAAGTTGGCAAGCATAACCTCATAAAGACCATACACCTCATACAAACAGATTTTAGTAATGTATAATTGGATATCTAAAAATATCCAAATAATACTAATATAAGTAAGATACTAGAAAAGTACAAAATTTTACATCTAAAGTCTTATGTAAAGGCAAAATAATATAAAAAAGTAATATGATATCAACATTTTTTGATTTATTTATCAATATTTTAACTATAGGTACAAATAATACATTTGTTATATGCGAAAGCACTATGGTAGCATATTCCGACTTGCAAATAAAATTAATAGAAAAGTATGATACCAAACACCAACTAATAAAATAATAGCATTATAAAAACTTCTAAAACGTACATAATCTTTTTAGTAAGCTATTTTTTTTATTATGAAAAGTAGTAAGCGTATTGTTATAATTTAAAGTACTTTTTAACATTAAATAATTACAGTTCCATTTTAATAGTATATCAAATTTGAATTTTTGATCTACAAATGTTTGGCAGTGCAACACCTCTTAAATTCAATTAAGGGTTGGTTTGAATTAGCAAGACAAGATGTAGAAACAGATAACATTAATTTATTTATTTATCAACTTCCTGATTGCATAATTAAGTGGATAATATGATAAGCACAACATTGATATGGTAACATTCTCTATGTACAAGTTTAGCTCCATCTTAGAAAATTGAATTGTCTTTGCATTGTTTAGTATGATGGAAATGATACAAGTACTTATGCCAAAATTATTTGCTACACTCATAGTGCATGTAGTAACATTTTTATAATCATGGGTAATATTAATAAATTTAAAACCAATAACTTTTTTTGAATAGCTGATTGTGGATCTAAATAGTGTGCGTTCTATAATATCTAATCTTACTTAGCTCTACCGCACTAAATATCAAATGTTAACACAATAAAAATGTATATCGAGTATAATTGAGATCTTAATACAGTGCGTAGTTTATTATAATAAGTAATAATATTATCTTTATTACTTGTACTACTAGCTTTGTGAAATTGTGGATAAGATGTTCTTTGACTCAACAAAGTTAATAGACAAATTCGTAAAGAAAATCATACATATTAGGATTCTCTAACTATATTAGAATCACAGTATCAAGTACTTACCAGACCATCTATATTAAATTGAAACTGAGTTTTCGAAGGCTCCCTTCTGATTTTCTTTTCTTTTTAACGCATCTCTTATCATGGCTTATTAAATGTCAGGTTTCAACAATTAGTAGAAGCATATGCAAAAATTATATCTTACTATTTTTATTTAGTACTATCATTTTACTTATTTTTTTTCATATCCAACGGAGAAAGTTGGATTTGAAAGTCTCGCTGCGAAAAATGTCCAGCAAGTACCTATGAGTACCTATATCTTATATATATATGGATATAGGGCACCCTCGCCCTTAGGGATACCATGAGCATTGCCCTATTTATAATATTTCAAATTTAATTTTCATCGTTGAATATAAAGAATTATGAGTTAGAATTTTTATAACAAAATTTTAGTTCTATCTAATTACTAATCGAATTCCATCTGCTCTCTTGATCAAGATTACAAAAAAAGAATAAATTTAAAAGCGTATATATTACTCCTTGATCAAAACAACGGATGAAGATCGATTCGTAATCTGATTGATTTAAAATATTATCATAAGGATCTTAACTCATAGTGCTTAATATCTAATTATGAAAATTTTATTTGGAGTATTATAAGTGAGGCTGTGAGACCTCCAAATTCGATCTTTATTGTTAGATATGAAAATTTATGAGCTAAAAATATCCTAACAAAATTTCAATTTAATCGAATAACAAATCAACCTTCAACGACTTCTTGATCATAATGACATAAAAAGAATGAAACCTAAAACAAACCTATGGAATTGTTATCAATCTTTTTTATAGATCTATCCAGTACTTCTCAATGGAAAGTGTATCGAGGAATGTTATCATTTCTTTTCAATGGCGGATGAATTAAGCAAAGTTATATCCTCAATCTCAATGGTTATTGAAACACTATTAAGAAAAACAATGATATCACAAAGAAAGCTAATGAATGAATAGAAAACATATATAATATGATTTGTACAGCATCATAATATCAATGCAATTGAATGAAGTCAACTGAAAATTTTTGAGAAAGAAAATATGAACTAATATTTTGTCCATAAACATTGCTGCTGTTTATGTATTTGCTAAACATAACCAATATTTATGTCTAACTTTATGTAAAAGTACAATTCAATGCAATGGGAGAGTATGTAGCATCTTGAAAATAATAGTTATATTACAACAATGACCTGTTCTTGTATTGAATTATATTACACAAACATTGAAAGATAAAGTGTTTACATCAAGCTAGATTGCATAAATATAAATAAACCTTGAGCATAAACTACTCAACATTTCCAGATTGCATAGACACTTCCATAAATCATTTCCAGATTAATAAGCATTTTCATATATCTCTTACACAATCACCGAAACAACTCGTTAGCTGTTACAACATTCAGCACACTTTAAGCATTCTTCAAGTATTGAACATTTGCTTAGCAACTTGAAGCATCCAGGACACTTTACAAAATAGATCATTTCCGTATCAACACCAGTAGCACCAGCTATATTCAGGTTCTGTCTATATGCTGTTACAACATCCAGTAGCACCTGCTGGATCTAATTGCATTAATAAGAGAATTAAAAGCAAAACAAAAACATTGACCAAAGCAGCACAAAACAAATCAACCAAATCTATCAATTCACTAATACACTAAATCAACCAATACACCAATTTCAATCAAATCTACCAAAATTCAAAATTTATCAACCGTCGTGACAGCTAATTGAGACCCATTCTCCACTGAAGAAACCTGTTGATGTTTTAAGGTTTTTTCTTCCCTTTTAACAGAAATAAAACTTTCAGAACATGAAGGAGCTTCCGCAATGGAGCGACATCAACAAGCATTAAAAAGCTAAACACCGAATAGAACATCATAATAAAAACACCACAAAATTTTGAAACTAGTTTTTTTTTTCTTTCCCGATAATTTCGAACAAGGACAACATGCGAAAGATCATTTTTTTTATGAAACATTAAGCAAAACCATCAAACAACTTTCCAGAAAGAGTAGATAAAATTTCGGCATCGTAACTCGAGGCCGAGATCAAATTTTTTTATCGGTGCTCAAAATCGAGCAATAAAAAAATGCTTATTTCACAGTCGTTTTGGCTCAAACTTTGACCGGAAGGGACAGATCTCTCCCCACAGCTCGACAACGGAAATTCAACCTCAAAACCTCTCCTCGCAGAGGCAAAATCGGAGGTCTAATTTCTGTTCAGCGGCGGGAAAGGACTGAATTTAGAAAGTTCACGAGAGAGACAACCTGCACGGCTATCGGAAGAGAGGAAGAAGAAATGAATAGAAGGAAAAGAATGAGAGGAATTGAAACAAGAAGAAAGTTGGAGGAAAATTGCCATAGGAGATCGAGAGAGAGAGAGAGACGAAGATGAAACGGGGAAGAAATAAAAGAAAAAAATTTCACTTGATCTCGTCAAAAGGGCATGCCAACTAACGAGTGTACCCTTCGAGTCGGGACCCGGCCGTTTCGCTCTAATCTCAGCCGGTGGATCATAATCGATGGCAGAATTCAATTTGCACAGCTGTGTAGAAGCTGGTTTGCTACCGTCAGAATTGAGTTTGTTAGAAATCTCAAACATTTTGATGATACTAGTGTATTTAAAAAGTATTTTCGAAGTTAAAGTAAATTAATTAGATATATAGAGTTGGACAAAATTAGAAGTAAAATTTCGCTGTGTTTAAGCTCATGGGAAAGCCTACTTTGTACATATATAATTTTCAACTCGGTCAACCAAATGAAGATCTCTTTATTGCAGTTGAAAGATGATTTGTTAAAGAGTAAATCTAGATAAGTAGGAAGGAAATCCATCTGGTATTAAAAATAGAAAAATTCTCAAACATTGCTAATCGTATGAGAAATTGATACAAACAGCTGAGCAGCTAATTTGGACAGTAAGTTGCGTATTTCTGTGTTCAAGAAACGTTCCATGACCTGACTTTTCCTATGAATATAAGACAAGTTGAAGTTATTACAATCAAACTTTTATAGCATTCAACGAAGAAGCAAATTTTATAAAATTCAGAAAACCTTGTTATTTGCTCATAAATTGTCTATTTGAACCCGAATAATCCTCTTTGGATAGCAACTTCTGAGCTCGATATCTCTCTCAGCTCAAAAATCACATTTTCATGATCTGAATTTTGCTGATGGGAAGTTAACATGACAAGGTATCTATAATAAGATCTAATCGAACAACATCACTAACGAAATCTTGAGAATTCAACAAAGTTGTTGGACAGACTAAATCATCAAATGGATAGAACCAATACGTCCACTAAACCCCGAGCCAGTTTTTGATTCTCTGAACATTCCAACCAGATACCAATGCATTTAGAAAAGAAATGACATATCTAGAAGATGTAAAGAGTAGTTGTTTGCAGATTTACAGAGGGAATATTCGAAAATATTAGCAAATCTACAAACTTAGAAAGAATCCAACATGGAACGACTCCTAATGATCCAATTCAAATCCTCATAAATTAGCCATCTGTCTAAATTTTGATCTGATCACTATATGCAAATTATAGAGAACCTCATAAAGACTATTTCTATGCAAAGACATCATATCGATCTTTACGGAAAACCTGCTAGAAAGTTTCAATAACATGACCACCAAAATCTTATGAAGCACATGGAGCCGTTGGATACGTTTGCAGCTTTAATTCACATTCGATTTACTTCAAATTTTGAAGACATGTTCATGAGACCTACAAAGAGTCCTCCACATCAATAGGCAATGGACAACAAAGAAAAAAAATAGAGAAAAATTAAGGATCAAACCCTATAATAAGAAAACTTCATACTAGCCATTTTCTTTTCATCTTTACCTTGAATTGTTCCTAACCGTTGGAAGCTTAATCTATTCCTTCAGATCTCATGTTGAGTTCAAGGAGGAGATTTTATCATGTATTTACAACAAAGAGAACATCAAAATATCGAACACATTAAGTAAAAATCGAGTTCTAACACTACTACGAGAAGCAAAACAATCATCCTTTGAGCATTCATTGAGTCATTCGTTCTCTTTGTTTCATTGTGTGAAATCACTTGGTTTTCTTGTTATGAGATTAGTTATTGTTGTAAGGAATCACTTGAGCTAAACCAATGTTATACTTGTTACCTTACAAAAAATTGTGGGAGAACTTGCGAGTTCTCGGGTGAGCTAACTTAAACGTAGGTTAGCGGATTGTGCTACGTCTTTAGTAAGATGTGCATGTTACAGTCGAGAGGACTTTGCTAAGTTTAGAAAGCTATGATGAATTGTCCTTAGGAGGAGTCTCGACTTAATGCAGAGGTGTTTTGAGACATCAATTCTCGGCGATTATATGTTGGTTTAACATTAGTGAATTTTACTTAAGGTATCAAGTAATGTGGATGTAGGTACTACGATATCGAACCATATAAAAATTTTGGTTGCTATCTAGTTTCTTCTCTTAACACTGTTAGTTTTATTTAAATTTTAATATAATATTCTGAGTGCTATCTAGTTTCTTCTCTTAACACTTGTGTTAGTTTTGTTTAAATTTTAATATAATATTCTAGGTGCAAGTTACTGTTTACACTAAGCTATACTTCAGCAATCTTAAAATCAACTAATTGCTAATTAATTAGTGATTGACTTTCTAAATGAAGAATGTTTTTATTTTTTATTTTGTCATATCTTAATTTACCCTCTTTTTAAGTTGATGTTATATAGGTTTCATTAACAAAGGTGAACTCCAAGGTGACAAAAATATCCCATCATTTGCATGTGTACCAGGTCTGTTCTCCTGGCAAATAATTAGGGGTCGCAATCAAAGACAGTGGGTGGTGAACACCAAATCTCCAAACTTCTGGAGTTTGGAAGCCACGCCTGGGAGCTACAGCATTCGTATTTTTCAGCCGAAATTGCTAAATCTCGCCAAAATAATCAGCTCAAATGCTGATACTGAACTCTGGAATGACAATCAGTGAAGAGGAATACTTCGATACACAAAGGACCATTTGTGATTAATCTAAAGGACAATAATTCAACTAATAAAGATTTAGCAAAGAGGTTCTTTACCTCATCTGTGTTCTGATGTACTCTGCTATGGATTAATAAAGGAGAATTACTTACACACCGGCAGCTCACGTGAGCCTTTTTATGCACAACAATAAATATAGGTCATGTTTCGGAATGCAATTTTGTAACTTTTACTTAAAACAAAGCACTTAGCGGTAATATGTATGTTTGGTAAGCTGGTTTTTTAGCAAAAACATCTACTTTTTATGTTGGAAAAAGGAAGCACCGTTTCGGTGCTTATGTAAACAAGCAGTGCGCAACTTGTTTTCATTGCAATTAAAATAATTGTTCTGCCCTTAACAAGTTTGAGAAATTACATTCGTATATGTCACTTAATCTACAAGTCTATCTCATTGTCATATCTCATTCACTCCACCCCGTCTCATCAGCCAACCCTATCCCCAACCCCGTCTTTTCTTCTACCGCATTTACTCCTCCGTTTTGCTCACCTACCTCATTTACTCCTCTGTTTTCACTCACCTACTGCATTCACTCACTCCCGTATCACTCATTCATTTCTATTCCAAACCCTAACTTTAACCCTAAAAATCTTCCAAGCTGACGACGGTAGAGATAAATCCCAAGATCTTTCGTCGATCTAAAAAGAGTTAGATTTCTCTTCTTCTATTACTTGATTAGAGGATTACTTGATCGGAGACTTTATTGCTTGATTAGAGGATTTTGTCTCAAATCTCTGAAATTTGTGCTAAACGGGAGCTTTGATTCGATTGAAGAAATACTCCAAGTACTTAATTTGTTCTGTTTAATTCGATTTTGTAGAGAAAGATTTTATATGTCTATCGATTTTGTGCAAAAGAATCTTATTTGTTCCGTGGAGGATTTTGTAGACAAAGATCTTATAAAGGGGAAAAAGATCTCATGTTTAACTGTTTGATTCAAGAAATATTTTATATCGCTCTTATATCTTATACTCCAAAATTTTTTTTTTTTTTGGTGTGTGAATTGTTATCCAGTTAATTTGTCTGTGGGGTTTTCTTCTCTAGCTATTTTTGTCCATGAAGCGTTAAATCTAATCTTGATTTCTTCAAACTGTTTTTTTGGAATTATTAGTTTGATATTAATTGATATTAGGATCACTTGAGACTGTTTTTGGAAAATAATCGTAGGATCACTTGATAGTAGTTTGATCAGTCCTTAGACTTTACCGAAACATGGTTATTGATATATAGTGCTGACCTATGATGTGAATTATTGAAACATGGTCATTTAAACATGATTACTGATATACATGGTTATTCATTCTAACAATTATGTATTCAATTATTTTAGTTGGTTCTATATTGTTGTATTTATTTTAACAGTTATTTATATAGCTAGGAAGTATAGGAACAGAAAGATATAGCTAGGAAGTATAGGAAGCTAACAAAATTGTCAGCATGCATAGCTTCTACTTTTGATGAAGTGGCGCTTTTGGCTTCTCTAAATACACCAATACTACAAGTCTAAACAACTAACATGATTGACTATACACAACTAGTCAATCAATCCCATAAACTTGCATGGACCAATAAACGTTTCTCTTGTAGCTTATATAGATAGATTGATAGATTGATTGCTGAATTTTGATTGATAGATAGCTAACTGCAGATATATAAATAGTACTGTATATCTGTGTGACATATAGATAGATTGATATATAGATAGACCGATAGATAGCTAACTGTTCTATTTGTGTGAAGGATGTTGGTTGATAGAATCTCATTTTGATTGCTGAATTTTGTTGATAGCTAATCGTAGATATTTTGATTACTGAATTTTGTTGTTGAATTTTGATTGCTATAATCTCCTTCTAAGAGTTATCTAACATAATTTTATTGTGAATTATGTGGGAATAATACTTGCTATGAATTATATGGATTTGTTGTGAAATTGTAGTTTATTGCTGAATTTTTTATTCTTATGGTAATAAAAATTTTGCTGAATTTTTATTCATAGGAAATTTATATCATGTTGTGACTTATTATAAACATATGGAATTTCCTATGTAAGCTAATATTCCAAGTTTCTTATTTCAATGACATAAAAGTGTCTTGCTTGTTTTCTTGTTTCTAGAAAACTAATAATACTATGCAATGCTTTCATTTATTAATCGCTAGAAGTGTGGCATCCAACTTGAAATGCTTTGAATTTTTTTTCTTTATTTCTTTTTCCTCTCAAGAGATCAAAATTTTCATGAAAATATTCAAAGAGTACACCTAATAATCACCTTTTGTTCTTAGTAAGCTTCACTATTTTCACTGGTTGATGCTATTCCTTTGTGAAGTGAAACATTGCTACTTGTTCTAGTATAAAGCTTGTGCAGCATAAAGATGCCATTGCTACTACTTGTCCTTGCTCTTATTTGCTTGTGCAGTATAAGGCACTCACTTCTGTTTATATGCTCCTCAGGTGGAAGATAGAACAGGTGCAATTGAAGATGAGGGGTTAAAGCTGAAGTTCTTCTGGCCCATGTGACCCCTTCCCATGTATCAATTTGTTTTGCATTGACAATAGAAGAAATTAATTATTAGCGTATGTGTTTGGGTCCACTTGCTTATGCAGAAAATAGAATGAAATAGCTGGATACCAAACAGAAAACAGAAACATTTAGCTTAAGAATTTGTAGTTATAAAAATGTTTAGGTATTCTTAAGAAAATTATTTTGACATGAGCTCCCATCATGCATAGTATAATTACTTGTTGATTTGGACGATTTGTTGTAAATTTGTAAACTAGAATGCAGTTAACTTTTACAATTCGATTTGATAAGAAATTTGAACCTCTAACTAGCAAAGTTAGAGATGGAAGCAAAATCTTGAAAATGGTTGTTCTTCAATGAATGAGTACTTCAATGTGTTTGATTAAGAAATGGCAATTAACGTACTTGTGTTTTATAACTTTATATGGATGTTGTGTCGTTTATGCTCTTGATATGTGGATTTATATAATTGTACAGACTTTTTTCTTCAATTTACAAGTATAATTTAGCTGACAATTTTAAAAATTACTATGTTTTATTAATCAGATAGATGCAACCTAAAGATTGATTAGATTGATGCAAAATAGATCGCGCCGTGATACAACTTCAAATATATATATATATATATAATAAAATTTATAGATAATAATTATAAATATTATTGTACTTATTTTTATATATGATTACTGAATTATTAGTTATATAACTGTTTTATCTTTAATAGTTTAAAATTGCTATTGTATTATTATATTATTTCTTTATTTCTCCAACTTATTAAATAATTATTATTTATTATCATATATAACAAATAGTATATATATATTTAAAAATAATTTAAAATTATAAAATAATAATAATAATATATATATTAGTAGGTCTATAAATATTAATATAAAATTTATAAACAAAAAGTATCACAAATATATTATAAGAATCAAATACTAAAAAATTAAATAATATATAAAAATAAATTCAAATTTTTAATAATATATTATTTATTATATATTAAAAATATTACACTCGGTCAATTATAAATATAAATTTAGTCAAACATATTTTCATATTTTTTTTCGAAAAAATTTTAAATAATAAGATTCATCCAAACAGAAACCAACAAAAATAATTTTTTTTAGCAAATATTCAACAACCCTATTTTTCAGTAAAAAATATATAAACAACAACTTTTATAGAAAAATTTTAAATTTTAAATTTAACCAAACACGACCGTAGTTATTGGAATAGCTAAAGACGGCATATTCTGTTTACAAAGTGGTAGCTCTGTGCAACACCTGAGCTTCTTTCGATTACTAGCAGAAAAACGTACAACAACGTAAAAGCAAAAGAAATAAACTACAGCAATGATAATCGATACTACAGAAAATCTAGTTTGTGCAACAGGTACTAGGAAAGTAATTTGGTGAATACACAACACGTTTTACCAGGAAATCTCTACCAAAATTTAACATTAGGAGGTTTTGCATTTCCACTGGCTTTCCAACCAACGGGGCTGGAACACTTTTCAAGGGTAGCAGAAGCCTCTACTTATCCAGGTGGTAGATGTCCTGTTCAAAAGTCGTAGTCGAATATTGATCTCTACTCCACACTTCAAGATACTCCTTTCTATAGAAATGCATAAATGGGATAACATCACACAAGAAAAACTTTTATGATTGGGATCATTAACAAACTAAGGAAGAAATTAAATGAAAAAAATCTAGGAACTACAAAAAGTTCCTTTCTTCCCTATAACAAAGTTGCTGAGACCCAGCAATTCTATGCTCCTCAAAAAAAACCATTCTAAATCAGAAGCGATTGAGCTAGGAGTCTAGGAATCTTATCATTGACGACATGCTTATAATAGTAAAACCAATAGGTATTTACTTACCCACAGCATAACGTTTAAGTACTCTCACGCTTCCGCAAACCCATGCGTGACTTAGCATATCTATTGGATGTTAAGCAAACTTATTTTACCAAAAAAGAATTAGAAAACGGTATTGGATGAGCAATTTCAGAGGATACTCTAGACGCATGCCTTCCCCAACTGATGAGTACAGAAAGCGCCCTTGCAGGTAATTTAGGGCTGCAGTTGAACTATCAACATCCTGTATGACAACAATACATATCAAAACTACGAATGTTCACAAGAATGAGGAAAAATGTGAAGTTCATGTTTGAAGGAAATGATATACCCAAAAGACCATATAAGGAAGTAGGGAATGCCGTATTCACCATTTATGTCATGAAAAACTACATCAACTTCGTAGATTCAAAGGCTTTTCATGATATCAATATATGACCAACTATTACAAAGAATTAACAAAATATAGGTGGTCATTGAGAATGAATGAGTAGGAAGCAGGTGATCCCAGGAAGGCTAGACCTCCAAGAAATTGCGATTTAGAAATAAAGAAAAACAAAAACAATGCCCAGCATACTTTACATAATTTTTGTGTAGGGAATTGATTGTACAATCGAGTGCGAAGCACTACAGTAATTTATTTTCAAATCACATTTTGGTAACTCGACCCGAGAAAATAAAAACTTCTCAAAGCTAGTTTCAAAAATCAATTAGAAATTGTCTTCTCCAAAAGCGTTTAAAAGTTCGAAAGCATTTCTTCAAACTCTTTCCCTAACTGAGCCTCAGAATTTGTCAGTGCAACCAAAATGATGAGCATTTGGAGGTGCTCATTTATAAGTAGTTACTTACGCACAAGTAGTTGGTACTAGAAAGTAAACGAAATCAACATCTCCTAGACTTCCAAAAAGAGATTTATACGAAGACAGGTTAAGTATATAACAATAAAAATACAAAAAATATAAAGAAGTATTCTTATATATAGTCATTCTAAAACGAATACAATATCTCAACTAGGTGATCATACATTATTTCTGCAAATATCAACATGTTAAATTGAACAAGATAATGGAAAGATAAACTGTACCACAAAGTCCACAAAAGCAACTGGAACTCCTCTTTTGTTTTGCATCTTCAACTTCAAAAAGCCAGAGCAACTACAAATAGTTTAAAATAAAATAATAAACAAACATAAAGAACGTGCAAAAGCTGCACAAAGAAATGGAAAGCATTAGTTCTGAACCTTGAGAAAATCTGAGTCAATTCACGGTCCGTACAATTTGGGCCAAGATTAGCAATGAACAATGTGGGGCATGGTTTATTGTTTTGAGGAGCAAAAGAAGGAGATTGCCCCTACAAGTTTGGATAAAGGAAATTTTCTATAAGCACGTAAACTAAAGGAAAACTATGGAGTGTACCTAAGTGAATTAAATGAAAACACTGAAACATTTAACAATTTCAATCAGTTTTCTTACCAAAAAGTTGTTTTAAGCCTTAGGCATGTTACTGGAACTCTTTAAAAGTGCAGTTGTACTTGGGTCTAATAAACCAGTCACTATGATATATGACCTTATCTAGCACATCTTATTTTGTACCCGGTTTGAAGCATTAGGTAAAATGTAATGTTGCAATGTGCGTGCGCGCGCTCGCACATATATATATATGGGATAGGATATAGGCACATGCCATCTTAAAGGCACATGTGTACACATGCAAGCCACTTTTGGCCGGCGAGCTCTCCAAATTCAGTTTTCATCATTGGATATGAAGAAATATGAGTTGAGAACATGTTGATAAAACTTTAATTCAATCGGAATACGATTCGATCTCCATTGAAACTCTTGATCAAAATAACATAAAAAGTTAAATTTGACAAAATATATATTTTTTGTTTTTGTGTTACTTTGATCAAGAGTTCCGATGGAGGTCGATTCGTATTCCGATTGAACTAAAATTTTATCAACATGTTCTCAACTCATAGGTATTCATATCCAACGGTAGAAACTGAATTTGGAGAGCTCTCCAGCCACTTTTAGCCGGCATGTGTACACATGTGCCTTTAAAATAGCATGTGCCTATATCCTATTCATATATATATATATATATAGGATGCATCCACTCCTACTCTTCATGCACTCTCTAATTATTTTTTGCTAGGGAGACATTTAAATTTAATCTTCACCGTTGGATATAAAAAATTATGAGTTAAAAGCATACTGAAAAAATTTCAGCTCAATCAGACCGCAATTCTATCTCATCTAACCTTTTAATTAAGATGACACAAACAATATATATTATTAATTTTTATTATTTATGTCATCTTGACCAAGAAGCTGGACGGAGATATAATTAATATCCAACTAAATTTAATTCTGTCAGCATGTTTTCAATTCATAATAAAGAGGTCGAATGGAGAGCGATTGATCTGAAATTTGTTAGCATGTTATTAATTCATAATTCTTTATATCAGTTAATGAATATTAGATTTTGAGATCTCACCTGTATAAAACAGCTATGAAGTGCATGGAGAGTGTCGGGAGTGTAGGAGTGCACATCATTTCTTAGAAGCATATCAGCATAAATCGGTCTGGTTACTCTGGTATAAACTTTCAAATGTAATCTTCACCGTTGGATATGAATAGCTATGAGTTGAGAATATATTTATAAAATTTTAGCTCAATCAGAGCATGAATCAGCATTCATCTAACTTCTTGATCAACATGACAAAAATAAGACTATATATGTTTTGAATTTTCCTCTTTTTGGTCATATTGATCAAGAAGTTAGATGAAGATTGATTCATGATTTATTCGAGCTGAAATTTTGTCAACATCTTCTCAACTCATAATTTTTCATATCCAAAGGTGAAGATCACATTTGAAGCTCTATACCGGTGGAACCGGACCGATGTGTGCATAAGGAACGATGTGCCCCTATCTCTTCCCATATATATATATATATATATATATATTGGTGATAGGGGCACTCCAACCTTTATGCACACTCCAGCGCACTCCACAACCGTTTGTGGCCGTGGAGACCTTCAAATCCAATTTCTACAGTTAGATATGAAAAACTGAATCGTCAGCATATTGGCAAAATTTCATCTCGATCAGAATACGAATAAACTTTCATCCGGTCACTTGATAATGATGACACAAATAGTAAAATTAACAAAAAATATATATCTTCTTTTTTAGTCATCTTGATCAAATGGCTGGATGGAGATCGATTTGTATTCCGATCGAGATGAAATTTTGTCAATGTGTTAACGACTCGTAGTTCTTCATATTTAACGGTAGAGATTGAATTTGAAGGTCTTCACGGCCACAAACAGCCATAGAGTGCCCCTATCCCTTTCCTATATATATATATAAGATGCATGCACTCCTTATACTTCATACACTCCAAGCGCACTCCGTAGCTATTTTTGGTTAAGGAGACTTTTAAACCTAATTTTCACCGTTAGATATAAAGAATTAGGAGTTTAAAATATGCTGACAAAAGTTTAGCTCAATCGATCCGTGATTCGACCTCCATCCGGCATTTTGATTAAGATAACATAAAAAATATATATATATATTTTGTCAATTTTTACTATTTATGTCCATTTGATCAAGAGATCCGATGAAAGTCAATTCGAGATCCGATTGGACTGAAATTTTATCAGCATATTTTTAACTCATGATACTTTATATCTAACGGTGATGATTAGATTTGAAGCTCTCTAACCAAATATTACTAGAAAGTGCATGCATCCTATCCCTATATATATATATATATATGGGATAGGATATAGGCACATGTAGGCTTTAAAGACACGTGTATACATGCCGGCCAAAAGTGGCCGGCGAGCTCTCTAAATCCAATCTCCACCGTTGGATATGAAGAACCATGAGTTGGGAACATGTTGATAAAATTTCAGCTCAATCGGAATACGAACCGACCTCCATCGGAACTCTTGATCAAAATGACATTAACTTTTAAGTTTGACAAAAGATATATATTTTGTTTTTATGTCACTTTGATCAAGAGTTCCGATAGAGGTCGGTTCGTATTCCGATTGAGCTGAAATTTTATCAACATGTTCCCAACTCATGGTTCTTCATATCGAACGGTGGAGATTGAATTTGGAGAGCTCGCCGGCCACTTTTGGCGGGCATGTGTACACATGTGCCTTTAAGGCCTACATATGCCTATATCCTATCCATATATATATATATATATATATATATATATACACATCACTCATTAAACGCACATCAGTGCAAATCAGAGCGGTCCCGTCAGTATAATGCTCCAAATTCAAAATTGACCGTTGGATACGAAAAATTATGAGTTGAAAATATGCTCACAAATTTTTAACTCAATCGAAAAATGAATCAACCTTCAATCAGATTTTTAGATCAAGATAACAAAAAGACAGAAGTTTCAAAAATATATATATTATCTTCTTTCTGTCACTTTGATCAAGAAGTCGGATCAAAGTTGATTCGTATTCTAATTGTTATAAAATTTTATTAGCATGTTTCCAATTCATAATTATTCAAATCTAACAATCATGCTCGAATTTGGAGCCTTATACGGGCAGAACCGCGCTGATGTTAGGTAAAAGAAAAGAAATGGTTTGTATTTTTTTCTCGTACCCTTTCTCAACACAAATATGTCTTCTATTTCACTGACAACTAAGCCAAAACTACTAATTATGAACTTGTATCTTGCAATTCATTATGTAGAAAGTGAAATATTAAATGGTATATAAAGGCGTTGTGATATATAGTCAACTTTTTTAGCTTTACTATGATATATGATTATAGTAGGCAAGTTGAATATTTTTGACCTCTAGTGGAGAAGTGAGAAAGCATGAATATGTTGTCTTTTAGGAAGAAGGTACACATGGACAAGGAGCACCTATCATTGATACTATTTCCAGAATATCTTTCTTCAGGGTTACTTATAATGTTAAAGAAACTTCTAGTGTCAATTCACCTAAGAGGATCAGTTTGGCTGAGAAACTAAGCTACATATGCACTTCTACTTGACACTGGTATCTAAGTCTAAGAACATAGCATGTCTTATCTGATGCCATAGTATGTTAAATTCAGGAATTTCTTAGAAATTAAGACTAGCTTTGGGACAACATCTCCTAGCAAATGAGTATTGTGTCTTCCATATAACGTTAGGTTGCATAATGCCATAATGATTTCTAGCTAATGCTTTCATGCAAGTCTCATTAAGAAAACATATCCATCTCGGCTCAAGGTGATGGAAAGCTTCCTTATACCAAAAGTTTATTGACTTAGCTGCATATACATTGACATCATTAATTAGCCTCTTGATCGCCATAAGAGATGAGCTTCACTCAAGTATCCACAATCAGCCAACAAACCCTACAAACACTACTTTCAGCAAATACTACAAGCAACGTTGTATGCTCAATTTTTTTTTCTAATCTAGCTATGCAGTCAGCTTTTTAGATTTTCAGCTTACCAGCTTACCAATTTAGCCACTTTTCGCGTGTTGAGATAATGAGAATAAATTCATGTTCAAGCCTCTTTGTACCTAGTTCGACATATGTAATCGTATATATTAAACGAAAAAAACCTCCCCTTCAAATTATTCTTAGAAAAATATTTCTTATTATTTTGTGATGTTTTCTTCACCAGCTTTACAGCATATTTAATAACATCTCATATCTTCAAGGTACTTATCATAAACTCCTACACTACAATCATCAATTTTGCACTGAACACAGGAAAGAAGAGTACTTAAAGACAGTATCTAGATGGACTTAGTGTGTGTATCAATTGCCTGAAACTCACATTCTCCTGCCAGATTTTGAGTTCGCACTCGCTTTTCTGTGTTTTAGTTTACCCCAAATTCACCTCTAATTTATTTCTTATTGAACTCAGATCTATGAAACTCATGTCCTACTAATTAAAACATACCCCTACCCAATCCTTGCACTCATGTTCTCCTAAATATCAGCTTTCATAGGCTCTACATAAGCTGACAAACATAGTGGAAAACTGCAATTGTACAACTTCCGTTGATATATTACACACAAAAGGGAAAATGCCAAACTGTAGTAGATGCTAAATTGAATTTTTTACTACCGCATCCCCCTTTGCTTAGACATATTACACAAAAAGACAAAATGTCAAACTGTTAAAGATGCTAAATTGCAATTTTTTTACTACAACATCCCTTTGTTTAAGTAATTTGGTTATTAAAAACAGAGAAGCAATATCAAGGCTCGAGATGTTACCTTTTAGAGGGAAACTATAGAAACTCTCTTGGAACCTCATGTACACCTTTTTTTGTGTACACTAGCGATGAGATGAGATAAATAAGGAAAGGTGGATTCAAAAGAAAGGCTACAAAGGTATTATGCATAGCTCTATTGAAACTTTATCCTCTATTCAAACTTACAAGAAAATTTCCAACAAAAAACTACAAGAAAAAGTAATATCAGTTTGGTAACATTACAAGTTTCAAAGATGGTCACAAATTGTTAAGCAATTCAGAGGAGTGGAATGATGAAACATTTGAGATTGATCCATTGCATCTAGTTCTGTCTGATGTGTCTATAGCCAGATATACCAACAAATTCATGTTGGACAATCTAGTATTTACATGACTTCAAAGGTGCCATGGACATGGAATGGAATTAAACATCATCAGACATTCGAGAAGGGCCAAATATGCATTTCATACTCAGACTAAAATCAAACATAGAATACTGGCATGCACCAAAATAATCAATTTTGTAGTATCCAATACAATTTTAAACAGAAAATAAGAGAACCAACAAAGAGTAATCAATATACTAGAGTCATCATACAATTTAAAATTTAAAAAACAACTTACCGACTTTGTCAGATCTGTTTCATTCACAGCTTCATACGAGTAGTTTGTGTGACTGAAGCAATTAAAAGAAAAAACAAGTAACTATGAGGACAAGCAGGATGATTGACAGAAAGTAAAGGGCAAAAAGATCTAACCGTTGCGAAATCCAAATCATGAATAATCAATTATTAGATCAAGTGACAATATAGACTGTGCTTTAGTAGTGTGCCTTAACCTTTGTGAGGAGGAATAGCCATTTGTGCTGTGAGCAGGATTACCCATTCCAGGTATGTGCAAATTGCTTCCAGAACCTGCTAGTGTGAAAGTGTGGCAAAAATGTGCATGATGAGCTTCTGGAAGGTTTTCATATGTGGGTAGTTACTTGGTAGCACTAGTGCTACTAGAGAAGATGAAATAAGATCAGGTGACACTTATTAGTCAAGAAAGGTGAAAATATCTTAGCTCCTTGACTCAAAAAAGAAAACTAGAAATGAATGAAGAGTTGCAGCTCCAATGTCTGCTTATCTCATAATAGTAGATTACCTCGTGAAAACAACACGCGTTTCTATATATTGAATAGAAGCGCACCTACATTGTACATAATTACATCTACTGAGTGTGAAATACCAGAGTCTGCAGAGCCTGTTACATATGCAGCAGATCTTCTAACTTTCTTCTCAGATGAGCGATGTGCTTCATCATCTGATTTACGAGAGTAGTAAACAGTAATACATAAGCAAATGACTTAGAGAAACTCTTACAACAACTAAACACCACAAACTTTGTTTTCACCTGTCCTTGACCGCTTCGGCCTGGAGTTCTCCTTAGCAAGTTCAATGAAGAGCTTTGATTCCTTCTCAAGGTCAAATATCAGTCCCTATCATCAAATAGGATTCCATCATTCAAGTTCACTAATTTTCAATAGAATAAAATAACTAAACTGCATTACTTGATTTATGTAAAATACGTAATTTTGGATATTGCAAGTTCGTTTGTGAATCCAAGCTTCAAATTACCTTTTGTAACAATTGTAATGTGAAATTTCAGTAGTTGGTACAGGATTCAATTGGAGGCTGTACACGGCTTTCCCATGTTTAGACCCTTTCATACAGCACTTACTTTAAAATATTACAAATTTTAAATTTAAACTAGCCAACAGACTATAACATTTAAAAAAGGAGCTGTTTCCCCTAAAGGTCAATTATTCCATGCTCAAGATCAACAAAAGATCTTGAAAGATAATTTATATGCAATTCAAAATAGTTCATAAACTTAACAAATATTGAATACCAAGGTTACCAAAATCCCGATTTAAATCTTAAAATCCTACGATTTTACTTCACCAAAACAATCCTGATCTCAAATAAAATACTTTTTGAGTAAAATCTCACCCGGATTCCGATTTAAAATCTTAAAATTGGTAAGATCTCTTTTTATGATTTTACTTTTGAAGACAACTTTGTAATTAAATTTGAGAGAGTTTTTATAAAATTTTAGGGAGTTTACTATAAAATTTAAGAATGTTTTCTCAAAAAGTATAATTTTGAAGAATTTTTACAAAATATAGGGTGGTTTTTTTAAAAAAAGTTAAAAGAATTTTAGATTTTTGTTATAAATGTACTAACTTTTTAAAAAAAGTAATATTAGAAAAATTTTCATAAAAGATCTTAATAGTATTAAAAAAATTGTTTATAAAATTTATCGGTATGTAAAATCTTACGATCTTACTTTAAAATTCCGATTTTACGATTCTACTTGAGCGAAACGATCCTAGCTAAAATCCCGATTTTGACAACCTTGTCGAATACTAATTTTTTTGTTTCATTGCAAAGGTAAAAGTAACAGAAAAAATTCATTGTGGCCTTCAACTGATTTATGAGCCACTAAATAGATATCATCTGATTAACAACATGATCAAGTATGCCATATACAGGTTCTTCTTGCCTTTTGTAGAAAAATAATACTTATTTTTGCATATATGGTATGCATACCAAAGAAAGAAAAGAACAAAATAAGCATGAATCCTACATATATAGGAAAATCAAACAGAGAGCACCTTAAGCACATATTAAATGTCTTCATATCTTTGCATTTGAGGTCAAACTGAAGGACATGTTTCAGCATAGAACATAGGTAATCTATATTTAATGAAAATAAATAACAAAGAATCAACTTTCTTTGTGACAAATGAATAACTCAGATTCACTGGAAGAATTACTCCTCATGTTAATTTCGATTGACAATCCATACAAAAAACCAGATCCTGGAGGCTAAGGTTGACAGCATTAAACAAATTCAAAGTCAGACTATAAAAATACCCAAAGAGAGAGAGAGAGAGAAAGAAATAGCAAAGTAAAGTTACTAGATAAGCAGATAGGTTGCAGCATACATTCAAAGCATGCATTGCACCAAGGGCAGACTTTTGATCGGTGAAAACAGCAAAAGCATATGCCTGTTGCACAATACAGAAAGAGACATAATTATAAAATAACAAAATAAATAACTAAACAAAAATTATGTTATGTGGATTTTTGCACATAGTACGTAAAGGAGTCTAAGTTACCGGCAACCACCTATAAAGTCATATCAAATCTTTATTATATGGATATATTGAAGAAATGTTATATGTAGCGGATACTTGGTGACAAGGCTTGCTTGAAAACAAGAAGAAAAGCTATACTAAAAATAAAGCAAAAATTAATAACAAAAGGCATTCCTTCATTCGATGCATTCTTGCTACTCCTAACATCTATTTGAATGTATTAGAGCTTACACTATTAGATGCATGTTTTTCTTAATTAGTTTTGTTAATAGTAGAAAATAACATAAATTGCTCTAGGCACCATTCGACAGCAAATTTCAGGCTGACAGGAATGTCATGCTCCACATCTAAGGACCTCCTAGGAAATCAATACAGTTTAGGAGGATGATAATTTGAGAAAGTAATTAAATATGCAGGTCAGGAGCAATTCATCCTATGTTCAGGCAGTAAGGTTAAACAAGTGCACTTTAAGTCTCTTATATATCACTAAAAAGTGCCACTAAAGATCAAGGTTTTACACTTAATAAGTAAAACCTTATGGGATAGCAATTAAACATACTATGCTTTACAGGGAGAAGTGTTGGACAAACAAAAATCAATAAGCAGAAAGAATTACTAAGAATATTCCAATGTATGGACACATAGAAAAGATAGATTAGAAATGAGAACAACAGAGGAAAGTTGGTATAGCACCGAATTCACAAGACATGAGGGAAAGTTGGTATAGACATTGACGTTAGAAAAGGTAACATGTTTTTTGAATTTACACAGAAGAAGTTTGGTTATCCACTTCCCTAAGAGAAGATTGATGTTCATATCCCAACAATGCCAATCTACTTAAAGAAAAATATACAACGATCAGAAAATCATAATCACCTGCGAAGAATTTCCGGAAGTCCGGAGCTTAGAGGACTCGTATCCAGGGAACTCACGGAAGAGGTTATAAACCTCCCGGGTCTTAACGTCATCAGGAAGCCCAGCAATAAATAGTGTCCTCAACTCGTCCCTGGAAGCTGACTGCACGGGCAGCGGCGCTACCGATGAAACAGCATAGCCCTGCGGCGGCGGATGTGGATAGTATTGGTAGTGGAGTGGCGGAGGCGGCGGCTGTGCTCCAGGCGGTGGTGGTTGGTAGTAGGATGAGGAGTAGTGGCCGGAGGGTGGATAGTAGTAGTCGGCCATTCGTGGTGCTGCGCGGAAGGGGCTCGCTGGTCGCTGCCGCGGTGAAGTTGTTCGGCGAATTCAGATGAAATGAGGCAGGAAATAATGGGCCGAGCTGAATTTAACCTTGATAGTAAATGGGCTGGAAATGGGATGAGTAACACAAGGGAACATCTATACTATATAAAGGTGAAAAATTTTATTTATCTGATCATCTTTTAGAAGTCACCCTTTACTATTTTTCTAATTTTAATCACAATCAAAGTTTTCTATATTTTCAGATAAAACATAATTAAATCTAAAGAATTTAAACCCAAATCACTAAAAATAAAAAAAAGACAATTATTGGTGACAATTTACAATATTAATTATAAAGAGCTTTTTGTATTAGAATATTTTTTATAGAGAACATATTCTCTAAACTTATGACATAATTATTGAAACACTAAAAAATTTTGATGATAGTTTGATAGATTAATTAAAGATTAAATACTTATACTTTATGCATTTAGTGCTTACAATCTCTATTAAGGCATTGTTCATTTGTTTAGATTATAAATTTTGGTGGTGAATGATGGTGAAGGTGAAGTACTTTTTCACCTTAACATATTTGTTTTTATCTCATTAAAGAAAGAGAAAGAGTGCTGGTAGTGAAATTGTGATGAATTAATGGTGAAATATGTACCCACAAATTTGGTAGATATACAAGATGACAATGCAAAAAGCAAATTTATTTTTCTTTTGGTCCTTTTACTTTTTTTATTCTTTTAATTATTTAATATTTATTTTAGTTAGATTTATTTTAATTAAATTTTATTTTAATTGATATGTGTTAATTTTTATAATAATAATTTATAATTTTTATATGTATTTAATTTTATTTATCTTAGTTGATAGAGAAAATAATAAAACTATATGACCAATATTTTAAATTTTAAATTTTCTTTTATTTTGTGAAATTATATCAAGCATTAATAAAAAATTAATCTAAAAGTTATATTAATAAAATTAATTTAAGTTATATTAATCAAATTAGTTTAAAATTATATTAACAAAAGTTAGATGAATATAAATAAAAAGAGCATTTGAGTTTTTTATAAAAAGTTTACTTCCGTTACTCAGTTCATTTACCAATCTATCCAAATATAGTTAGTTTGTTATCCTTACTATATATCCAAATACTCTAAAATTAGTTATTCTTTCCTATCCATCATTTTATATTTTTCCAATCCATCTTTTTAGTTTTATTTTTTAACCATGTCCAAATATATTGTAAATATTTCAGCAAAATAATACTAGAATCAGTTAGCTATCATGCGTACTGCTTACGCCAACAGAATCAGTCAGTTGCATTGCTGCTTCAGCTCAATAAAGTATTATTTTGGAGTAGACGAAGAAATAGAAAAATATCTGGTAAACCTGTCAGTTGATACATTGATGTTTGGCTCCAATTGAGCATCAAAGTACTCAGAACGGAAAGTAAACCAAAAAATAGCTGGTAAATCAGTCAACTGATTTACGTTGCTACTTAAATCAATAAGCATCTGCACAAAGCAACTGGAAAAGCAGCTAGCTGGAGAGCTACCATCACGCAGGGAGCAAAACAAAGCTTACTCGATAAGATCATTATGCAAATTTCAGGAAATTTCAAAGATAATTTTGACCACCATTAAGCTCGATCTTCTCAACACCTCTAGAGTGATATAACCACTATACAATTCAACAAGAAGGAGGTTAAAATGATCATTAACCCAGCTCAGAGAAATTGAAGAGTAGGTGAAGAAAATTACTGCATTTTGTAGAAAAGCAGTATTTACCAACCAACTTCTAATAGCATTTGTACATGTCATACTCGTCTATTTGTATAAAATTTTGAAGTATGACGAACTTAGGTTCTTCTCAAAACCAGTTGGCAATGAGAAGAGTGAGCCTAAGTTTTTTTGAATATCATCTTAAAACTATTGATAAGCAATGTGGGACTACATCATTCTTTTAACACCTCCTCTCCAGCAGAGCCTTTTTCTTTTTTGTAAGTTGAATTGATATGGGCTACGTGCCCTGTAATAAATTGGATGAAGCTGGCGACCTGTCCTGAAATGAAATAAGCTACTTGCACTAAAATATGGCGGACAACTGTCCTTTGAATAAAACGGGCTACCTGCTCCTGAAATGAAGCAGGCTGTTTTTGCTCTAAAATAAATCGGACCATGAAGGTCCTGAATAGATATGGATAATAAGTTAGATTTAGCCCACATCTTGAGCCGATACGGCCTAATTCGCTCTGATACGTGTGACGAACTTAGAATTTTTCTCAAAACTAATTGGCAATGAGAAGAGTGAGCCTAAGTCTTTATGAATATCATTTTAGTACTATTGATAAGCAAAATGTGGTACTAAATCATTCTTTTAACACCTGTCCTCCAAAAAAGAGATGAACATACAAGTCTAACATGCATCAAAACGGAAATCAAATCACATCAAGAAGATGCATCCATATGAGCAAGTTACACATTTTGGTTTGCAGAATTTATTCAAGTTTCATCATCAACAAATCATGTTACATAAATCACTATATATCTACTCCACTATCTTACCACTATCAACATTATACAACACATTGCATAGTTAGAGCTTGAAAGAGAGCTGGAGCCAAGCCGAAGAAGAAGCCATCTAAGGAAGATTGGAAGAAGCAACCTTTGAACCACTGATCACAAGAACAAGCGAAAAAATTCAAATTAGATCTCAAATCTCACAAAAATCAAGAGATTCAACTTCGATCACTGAGCCAATACAGAAATGGAAAAAGAAGAAACTAAAAAAGGCCACATCACCACCTTTGGCTTTCACCAAAAGGATAAGAACTTTACTGATCGAGCTGAATTTAGAAATTTCTTCATGTCACTTTGATCATGCTCAAGAATTCATAAAAGAATCATTAAGAAAACAAAGAAACGAAGAGGATTCAAAAGCTGTTAAGAAAAGATCCAAATTGGCAAACACGTCAGATTTAGGGCACAACAATCAAGAGGAAGAAACTCTACAAATAATTCAAAGCTGAAAAAGAAGGAAATTGAAACATGAAGAAATTTTGCAAGTTTTGGGGAGATGAAAGGAGAAGGTGGCACGCTGAGAAAACCACCAAATTGAAGAGAACGAATGAGAAACGGATTGAGTTTAATATGAAAAATAAATACAAGTGTCTATGCAGCTGAGCATCCAGTCAACTTCTTCATTTAGAGTTTGTTTTAAATCCACGAAAGCGAAATTGAATTTAGTAAAATTAAGGTCAATAAAAAGTGAAATTCGGTATAAGTAGAACTTAAAATGATATTTAAAAAAAATAGAGTAAAGTTTGAGATTAAATTTTGATATAAGTAAAATTCGGTGTGAAAGAGAAAGTGGATTTTGAAGTGACAATTGAAACACGTGAAATAGTAGAACTTAAAATCTGGAAGGAGAAAGGACATTCGATGTATTTGAAACAATCCCTTAATGTATATAGAGCTCCTTTATCGTTTGCATCTTCTATATACCTTTATTCTTATCGAGATGTACCACTACAGAAAATGATCTAAGCCAATATTTTATACTATTCAAAATTTTATAATTATGTATTGAGCGTTCACTATCATGTTTAATGTTTTTGAGTATCTAATCATTATACAATTGATTTAAGATCATATTGAGGCAAAGATGTGACACATAAATTAATTTTTATAATGAATGACATAAATTGTGTGGCAGATAAAGATGTACATTCATAACTTATATACCTTAATGAGCTTTTCTATTTTTTAAATTCATATTGACATATAATGAGTTAATATATTGAAGTACTTTTATTAGTTTGAGAAAGTATATTAAAAAAGAATTAGGCTTATCCAACTTTTAATAAGCATTATTCTTCAATAGCATGAGTATATAGTTAAATTGGATTAGTTATGTTGAAATCAAATTCAATAGCTCTTAAAAAATTGAAATCGTACAGGTGCTTGTTTTTGTTTATGTTGTTTTCTACAGATTCATCATTAATTCTTCTTTAGTCGATTGTTTAAATAATTTTACATTAGTTATCATCGCTACTTAATAAATTAATCAATTCTCATAGTAATAATACTTTTATATCCTATTTAGTTGTGCAACTCATATATTTGAAAGAGTGCACAACAAGCTATGTTGAAGTTTGTCTTGCAGAGAGAATTGTAGTAATGAGAAACTAGTAAAGTGTATGGGGTTGTAGTAAAGTTCGTCTTGCAAAGTGAACATAGTTGAGACGGAGGTGTCCGTGTGGAACATAAAGTTCTACATTGTAGTGCTTTAAGAAAAGATAGTGGCTACCACTTGAAGCGGAGTGATCGTAGATATAAGCTGAATTGGAAGCCGAACCAAGAAAAAGTCTTCTATGTGCCTCTATTATTACTTAGAACTAGGATTGCAAGTTAACATGAGAAGTTTCTTGGAAGATCAGCAACTTGGCATCTAACTAGTTTAACGACTGCTTAGCTTATTACATATTATATATTAAGTGCAGGAAATTTGTAAGAAAAAACTCCGAATGATTTAGCTACAACTATTACTTGAAATCAAGTGCAACAAAATCAGTAAGAAGACCAGCCAGCTACTTTAGTTGCTATATTTGGTAACCTAAGTACATGAGCAAGATGATTGAAAAAAAGAATCAGCCAACTACTACAAGACTGACTTCTAAACTATTAACATGAAAGTACTATATTCAAGAAACAAACAGCCTAATTGGTCAATTTCTTTACCTGCTGCTTTCAGTGTTTAGTATAAAGTTTTAAATTTATAGTTTTTCTTACAACTTAATTCATTTCTCCTCTCTTAAGTTGCTTCAGCAGATGTTTTAACAATTAGATCAAAACAAGCTCATAACATCAGACTTAACATCCTTGACGAGAAGATCAAATTGCAAATCTATTTAGAATAAGGAAGATCACTTGATTTGCACTCCAATGTTTGATGGGGAGAATTATATATATTTGGAGATAAAAATGGCTATCTTTGGATGAGCTCAACACAATTTATTATGGAAGATTATTGAAGGAATTTCAATCATCAAGCTAACATTAGATACAAGAATGATAAAAATATTATTTTCTTCAATATCGTGTTATGAATTTATTGCATTGTACATCAAATCCTAAAATATTTAATCTCATTTGTCATTATTTTACAACTTACAAAATAGTTAATGCCACATCAACAAAAAATGAAGACAATGGTGAAATGAGGTGTCATATGGACACAACACCATTAGATGATAGTAAAGTGAAAACCGAACAAGAGGAGATGGTTGATCTATATCTAAATGGTTGAAAATAATGTTTCTAATGAGGTAAGTATCTCCTCAACTGAAAAAAAATATGACACTGTTTTGCTAAAATGAAATTTCCATTTTAAAAGGAAACAGGTAAATAAAAAGGCTCATAAAGATATCACATTTAAGGAAAGATGATTTGGACAGAAATTGTTATCATCACACATGTCATTAAAAATCGGGAACAACTATACTTATTTCTGAAACTACACACATGTTCGAATATGCACTGTATACAAACTTCATCTATAATTATGTACCAATTGGCCACCCAGAAATTTTTTTAAAATAATAATGAACCAATTTTAATATCTTAGCTTTCAAATCCAGCAGGCTATTTGCATAAACTCCATCAAAAAGTCAAATATTCATTAGAAAAAAGCTCAAACTGTGAAAAATTTAGAAATAAGAAAAATAAATAAGTAAGGTTCTCTTTAAACTATTTTTCTATATAAATTTAAGTATGTATGATATAAGAGTGTATAAAATTACATATATTTTAGGCACACAAAAAACTCCCACACTTAACTTTTGCTTGTTCTGGAGTAATGAAAATATTATTATTCATACAATTTGGTTAGATTTCAAAAGACCAATATATTCAGATCTGTCATTGAGTGCATAATTCATTTAAAATTTCCAAAACACAACCAACAATTGTTCTCAATCATTACACTTGTTTCAATTGCAATCAAATAACTTATTGTAAGAAAGAAAAACTCATGAACATAAATACTTATATCATAAGCTCATGTGCTTAATTTGATCTCTTCGACCCTTGTAATCTCAATGTTGAAGTTCAAAATCGAGGAAATCAAACCAACATGTCATTTGATTCCATTTTCGTGTCCAAGACTTAGTCATGCATTTTTTTTTATAAATGAGACTCATAATCGATATATTTCACACTATCACTAATATAACCCTCTTCCATTGTAGATTATCTTTTATATATTTATTATATATAAGGTCAAATTACTCAAGATTAGCTTGCGCACTTTCGTGTAAGTAACTTTTTGATTGGATAAGTAGGACTAGTACAATGTCTTTTATCGGGATAGTAGTTGCGAATACAATCCTAATATATCACTACTCAATGTAACTTCTCAACCATCATCTAAATTAGCTTCAAATCTCAAAATGGCAACAAGAGCAAATCAATTCTTTAAAGCACTGACGATCACAAATTCAAACTAACAAATACCACACATAACACTAGTTAACGCAACAATTCACTTATATGGCTATGTATTTAGTCCAATTTAAAGAACTAAGATTCAAGATAAAAAAGATTTCATCATAAGTGGTGTACTACAACCAACCAAATAACAAACAACACAAAACTTTCAAAATTTTCCTCTACCCCCACACTTAGAACCAACATTGTCTCAATGTGTATGAAAAATGTAAATAAAGAGGAGGGGTTAAAAACGTCCCTAATTTTGTGCTTGCACGTTGAAGTTTCTTATGAATATGCCTCCTTGTCAACGTTTATTCTGTCATTGGAAAATTTTTCAGGATTAAAAAAGAGAAAATTAACTGAAAAGTTCAAATTAAATAAAAACTAGAGGTTAAAAATTTTGGGCTGCCTCCCAATAAGCGCTTTATTTATAATATATATCTTGACTTATTCTTTTTCTATGTCGATTCAAGGAGGATGACGGTCTTTGAGGAGCTTACGAGAAGCTCTTCTTCAACAACCCTAGTCGTAAGGTGGTGGAGCTTGGAAGTAGTGTGCATACTCCTTAATCTCATCATTTTTTTAGCATTAGATCAAATCTCCTTTAAGAACTTTGCATAATTTGGCAATTGTTCCACCGCATCTACAAAAGGTATGTTAATAAACAACTTTAACACGTAAAAAAATTTTAGAAAATTGCTTATCTAGTTGACTTTGGGAAGACGTTGCCGAAAAAGAATTGGTGGAATGTAATCCTCAATTCGTGCTACTGTTTGGTGCTGTGGAACTCCGAAACTTACTTCTATGGCTGATTTTGGTGATGTTGCTAACCGATTCCTTACTGTCCAGTTCAATTTTAGTTGGCAACGTTGGTGAAGAAGAATCTTTTTTGTCTAGTGACTCCTTATTGCCAATATCTGGCGTCCCCAATAGCTTCCAACTTTGAAGTATAATTGCGTGCACTTGTTTCTTGTGATTTACCTCAGTGTTGTTCAGCAAAGAACCTTGAGCTCTTACAAATAACAAGCATGCTAACCCATTTGCAACTCAAGTTTGGATAAATGCAGCTTGGTTTTGTAATGTTGTTTCTAATTCTGTTAGAAAGTGTTTGGTGAGCTGAGTAAGGGCATTATCAAGTGGTACTTTCTCACTAGTTGCTACTGAAATCCAGGAGGCTTCTAGTCATATTTTGATGATTACTTCATAAATTTGGATGATCTCGCCAACTTGGATTTCAAGTATTGGAGTATAGGCTGTTTAGTTGCCGATTAACATTTGACACAAAGTGAACTTATTCAGTAAGGGATGGTGAGAATGGATTCCAGCTTGATAATCAACACTAATATGATTCCCCAAATAGAATTCATATACTGGATTTAAAGTTTGAATAGCATTGCAACTTAGACTTCCTAATTGTTTAGACAAAATCACCATTTGTGCATTGAAAATGCTTATGGACGAAGTCTTTAGTCGTGGAATTAAAGAGGTGATGGCATCCCAAGCATGGACTAGACAATGAACCTGAAAGAAGAAAAAGAAACAAAAGTTCAAAATGAAACTAGAATTAATCGTAATCATTATTACTAAAAATTAAAGCAATCTTTGTTCATAGCGTTAAAAACTTGTTACTATCGTAAGAGTACGAGTCACATAAATAATACAATAATGAGATAAGCATAGCTTCCATGAGAATTTATTAACTTATTAACTAACAAAATTAACTAATTCTAAACTTATTGGAATAACCAATAAAAAATGAGTGAATGCTAAAACTAAAGAAAACAAAAGAATGTAAAACTAATACTTATGAGATTTCGATTACTTAAGCGCTACGGCATTTAATTTCACTGTAATTATATTATCCAATTCAATTATTTATCATGCTATAGAAGATTATAATTTTTTATTGATAGTTGGAACCCTAATTCCTTTGATATATTTTCTCAAACTATACCAAAAATATATTTATACACTAACTCCCTATATCTCTATGTGAATCAATATATAAGCAAGCTCATTAAATTTTATGGCATTATAAATTAATTGCATGAATAATAAGAGTACATCTCTATATTTCATACAAATTCATAACATTCATTATAGATACTAACCCATGCATCACATCTATGTCTTAATGTGAATCACAAATCAATCGAATATTGGTAAGATAATCAAGAGCATTAAGCACGATAATGAATACTAAATAAGCAATTATAAAACTTCGAGTAGCATAGTTATAATTCATCATAATTAGGCTATATCATAGCCCCAACTAAGAGTAAATTAATTTATAATTTTCAAATCTAACAATCCAAGTAGAAACATAGGAGATAGACATATAGAACCCTGAAAAAAGAATACTATTGAGCAAACTACTATCTTTGCTTTTTGCTTCTTGCTCCTTTTACTCTTTCTCTCTCTTACAGTAGCAAGAAAAAATAACCTTAGATGAGCTGCCTCCACCCTTTTCAAAAAATTCAAAAATTGAATATATCAACTACAAGGTTTTCTTTCAATATATAGAACAGCATAGTCTAGTTGACCTAAACTCTTTATCCACCCACTTGTCTGTGCTGTTTTCAAATCTGTTTGGCCTATGACAATATCTGTAGGAATATGATAATTCAAGATAAATGTCTTTTTTTCCAACCATATGTGACACGCGTCATTTAAAATTTAAAAAGGCACTCAATTGCACTTATTTTTGAAATTGCACACATGATTCGAATCTGCACTATATGTTAATAATCATGTATCAATTAGCTGCCCAGAAAATTATGAGAAAATTAAAGAACCAACTTAAATATCTTATCAAACCAACTGGTAGTTTGAATAAACTGCACCAAAATGTTTAAGTTTCACAAAAAATGCACAAACACACAAAAAACTAAAAATAAGGAAAATAAAGAAGTAAGGTTTTTTCAATCAATTTTTTGATATAAAATTCAAACATATATGATGTAAGATGTATGAAATTAGACACAAATTTTATGCACATCACAGAATGTTAATATAAAACATAGTCTTGAATTTGTAACCCTTTACTGAATAATGTGGATACTATTCAGCTTGGAATAGTCGTGGATGTAGGCTGAGTTGATAGCCAAACCACGTAAATTTTTGGTGTTCCTCCGTTCTTAATTTGCTTTGATTTCATTATGTAGAACTAGTTACAAGTAACTTGAGAATTCTACAGGAAGACTAGAAAGTCACAAGTAGCTCGTGTAGCGACAGGTTAGCTTATTATCTAACATATTATCAAGTACAAGAAAATAGTAAGTAAAAAAGCCAGCTAGTTTAATTATTGCTATTACTTAGAATCAAATGCAACAAAATGAAAGGGGTACTGAATCTATAGAAAAACCAAACCGAAAAGAGGCCTCACTCGTGTTCTAGCCCCACCGCCTTAACAAAAATGCGGCATTTCTTGGTACTCAAAAAACTAGCAGGAAGACGAGCCAGCTACTTAGCTGCTATGTTTGATAACTCGAGTTCATGAGTGAGATGATTAGTAGCACAATCAGCCACTTATGTTAATCTGACTTTGAACTATTTTAAGAAAACTAATATATTCAGTAGACCAGTAGCACAATTAGTTAACTACTTTACGTACCCTTTGTCACTATTTTACGTAAAAGCGTTAAGTTTAACTTTAGTTATAACTCAATTCTTCCTTTCACTATTGAGTTATTTGGATAGGCATTCAAACAATCTTTACTCCTTAAGAAGTCTAATAAAAACAACTCAATTACATTTACAAAATTAGAAAATATAGCTATATTCCATAACATATCAAAAAATTCATGCAAATATCTTTTATAAACAAAATTATTTCTTCTAATTAAGCATTTATCACCTTAACAATCACTAAAATCAACTCATAAAGTTTAATATGACAATTATGACTGAATTTTGCAGAAAATTTCACAATTTCTTTATCAATTCATTAAAATATTTATTACAATCCAAGTCATAAAAAGAAAAATGTTCAGCTAATTATTGTTATAATTTACAAGAGTAATTACGAAAAGCTTTTCATGAAAGTATACTTTATTAAACAAAATGTTTTTCTTACATAACAATATACTTACAACTTGAGAGTCATAAATTAATCCATTAAATATACAAAATAATAAAATCGCTTTTGTATGATTATAAAATTTTGATGCTAAAATCTGTTATTCAACATTTTTTTCATAAGGTTGTTGTCATTAAAATACACTTAATATTCAAGGTCTCATAAAATAAATATTAGAAATATAAATTATGAACTTTTATGTTGAAGTATCTTTTAACAAATAACACATTATTCAAATTGTAATTATTTACACCTAAAGAGTTTTAACTATAAACTAACATATTTACGGAATATGAGAACCCTAATTACTAAAAATTTTTGTATTAAAATATCTTTTATAAATAATATGTTTTATCAGATTAAAATATAATTACATCAGAAGAAACATAATTATCATTATAGCTCATAAAGCTTGCAAAGTATGATAATCTTAATCGAGTTTTGCATTATCATAAAATCCTTCTGTTAAATAACTTTTACTATACAATTTTTATCTTCAGATTATCCAAATATAATTACACATCAAAAGTCCCAATCAAAACCAACACATAAAATTTCTAAAATTATACAATTGTGAACATACTTTGTAAGCTTACGAAGATTCTCATATACTATTATACTATTCTTAAATGAATTACACCGGACGAATAGATACATAGTTTGAATTACTTAACTTATTCTTGACTAATAAAATTATAAATAGAAAAGTATATTTTATAATATAGTTTTATATGAATGGATGTGCAAAACTAAACTTATGACTAGATTAAATCATTGTATGGTATCTTTGTAATATGATACAATAAGAAATGCGAAGAGATACGATTTTGGCTTTTTAAAAATAAAATTTAAAAGTTTAATTGATACAAATTAAGGATTACAAAGATAAAGAAAAATATAGTTCAAACAAAATAAAAAGATTGATTTTGAAGGTAATAGAAATATTTCGTATAATAAGTATGTAGAAAGAATATGACAAACTGTTTATCTTGAGTGTCAAATTTTAATTCAAATTAATGAAATTAAATACATGTGCATGTAACGCTAATAGTTTCCATCACTGAAGAAAATCTAGATTCTTACAATTTATTGAAAGTCGCAAAAAGACTAATTAAAGTGGACTCCACGCCTTCGACGGCTTGGATCATCTATTCTTGAACTTAATAAGGAATGAGCTACCACCTAATTCCAACCAACATTTACCGCCCTCTTCAAAGAAACTCAATTCTCGACTGCTTTGACCATCTATTCTTGAACTTAACAAGGAATGAGCTACCACCTAATCCCAACCAACATTTACCGCCCTCTTCAAAGAAACCCAATTCTCGACAACTATGATCTTGCATGTTTTGCTGATCGTCGGACACCACACAATCTTATACCCATCCCTCTCGAACTTCTCGATCTTGAACCAGTTGTTCACTCACTCTGATCTAGGCTTCTTTAATATTCCACCAACTAAAAGGTACCAGTGCAGCCGATGACTTGGCTTCGAAACAAATTATATTGAGAAAAAAATATCATAAGATTGATGATAATAATTAATGATAGTTTTAATAGGTTCATATATATAGCTTATAATAATAGACCATCCAATAAACTTAATCAATATTAGGCTAAAAATTATTAGACGGACCAAAATAAGATGGGCAAATATACAAGCCCAAACATAACATAACATATTTTCTCAAACTCATGGTGGATCAAACAGCATGAGTTTGCCCATAATATTTGAAATCTCGCTCTGAGGTGCGATTTTATGAAAAAATCTGCCAGTTGATCAGTAAAATTCACATATTATAAGAAAATATTGCATGACAGAAAATGCTCACAAACGAAATGATAATAAATCTTAATATGTGTCGTTCGTTCATAAAAAACTAGATTGCTCACAATTTGTAAAGTACTACAGTTATCATAGTATAGAGGTATAGGTCCTGATACAATACCCACATTAGACAGCAATCTAAGCATATAAATAATCTTTTTATTAGTAGCAGTCATAGCTCTATACTCTACTTTTATTTAAGAATATGCAATACTACTTGTTTTTTGCTATGCCATGAGATCAATGACTCATCAATAAACAAACAAAAACCTGTAGTAAACCTTCTGGTAGTTTGATAACCTGTCTAATTTGCATCTGAAAAGGCTCGAAACTTCAAATTAAATGTAGAAGACATAAAAGATGAGCGCGTAATGTTACTTCGAGATATCTAAGTATCTGAAGTAAATCCTTATAAATATACTGATCGAGGTATAGAAATAACTAACTGATAATACTAACAGCTTAAGAAATATCTAACCTCATCAAATAAAGATATACAAGTTAAAATTAATCGTCTGTATCGACTAGAATCTGTGAGGCTAACCATTAGTGGGACGAAGCTTCACATGAAGCTACATGGGAGTGTCAACTATCTTACTATCTGATAAATCTATTTATACAATAATATGTACTTTCACAGAGAAATAAAAATTCATCTATCACCTTGAGCAATCTCCAATGTAAGAAAATAACTTAATTAAGCAAGATCTTTCATCTGTAATGCCGACAAAGGTGTCCTTGAATTACTACTATTTCAGTTGAATCATCTCCTATTATAATTATATCATCCATATAAAGTGTGAGCTTCAGAACTTACAAAAATCTGCCTCCGCAATTACTTATCTAAAACACTCAAAGTAAGCTCTAGGAGATTATTTGAATCCATAAATAGCACGACGAAAACGATATACATAACTTGACGATATAGAGAGACCTAGAGCAAGCTGTATACAAACAATCTCGGATAAAGTACCAAAAAAATACTTCTTTCACGTCCATCTTATAAAAAAAGGCCACCGACATATGTTAGTAACAGACAAGAAAGTATGAATTGTGGTCGGTCATTTGAGCTATAAAAGCAAATGTCTAATCATAATCAATCACATGCTCTTGAGTCAAACCATGGCCAACAAAACGTGCCTTATGTGGCTCAATAGATCTGTCAGGTGCATATTTGATTTTAAAGATCCATTTGCAACTAATTAAGTTGAACTCCTTCTCGAAGTGGAACAATATTCTAAATACATGTCTGCAAAAAAGCGTGAAACTTTTCTGCTCTAGCCTCATCTATTTAGAATACTGAATTGCCTCTTGGTAAGAATTAGGCTCTCGAGTAGTATGTATAGAATCAATAAAAAAATAACACTGTGCGGAATAAAAAAATAACGTGGTAACATCGAATCTGTTTGGTGTACCAAAATAATTTGAGGTAAACTGATTAGGTGATGGGTGAACTCGTTGTAACTCACTAATGGAAATAATAGAATCAACGACTGAACACATCAGTCAGCAAAATCAATAATTTAGTCGGCATATGCAATTACCGACTGAAAAAACGTCGGTCGGTAAACAGTCGGCAAATACAAGTCGGTAGTGTACAGTAAATTACCGACTGAAATGATAGTTGGTGAATACTGACCATGGACAGAGTCGGTATTTAGGCATGTTAGTCGGTATATTCTAAAACTCAAGAAATGTATGATTTCTAACACAAGCTATATTTCAAAACTCAAGAAAGGTAACAGCTTGTACAACATAATTACTAAAAATTTGAGGTTACATTATAAAGTAGTTTCAAAAGCCACAAGTTTCATGCATAGGTATAAGTTAAACTCAGGTGTCCTACCAATAAACGTCATTCTTTTCTACTTCCTAAAGACTGAAGACTATATGAAAAATATCTAACACATGTATATGGTAAAAATTGAAATAGAAGCTCCACAAAATATATATGTTTTGTGAATGTGGACCTATCTAGCATATAGCTATTGTTCAACAATATAAGGATCTTGAATTCAACAATAAGCACAGAAGGATCTCATGAACATTATAAAGAAACTTTTGAAAATACGTCTCTCTTCTAATCCAAAGAATCTATGGCAAAGGCATCTATATTGATATAGCAATTGCCAGATAATCAACAGTAACAACCATCTCTTGATTCTAATTAACTTATACTCCTCTAGTAGGAACAAGACAATTTGTTAGTAGCTTCAAAACGGCTACGATTTACTATAGTAGGATGACTAATTATTCTAGTATATGGTAACACCTAGATGCTTACCTATTTTTGGCAAGATGACAGCGGCGGTTGTGCAATTTCCGTTAAGACAGCAGCTCCAACAAAATTCAGCGAGATGGAGTTCAATTCGGCGAGATGGAGCCCGAATTAGAACGGGTAGCGTCGGACGGCAATAATTCCAGCGAGATAGAGCTTGTTGGAAATACAAGGATAATTTTGATGATAACAAAGAATTAAGAACTATGATTTATATAAGACTAATAATCTGAAAACAAGTCTGCAGGATTAGACAAACAAAGATCATTTAATTTACATGTTAGACAAAAAAATACCATCATACATACCCAATGTTATGCTACTATATATCTTGGGAGGACAAAGACATGGGACAGAGGATGCCACAGCCACATCACAGTCAGCTACTCGACTGCTTGAAGCGGGACAGAGAACAGCATACGGGACAGAGGATGCCACAGCTAAATAACAACCAATCGCTATGTCACATGGCGGGACAGAGAACAAAGACACGGGATGAGAGGATGCCACGGCTAAATAACAGCCAATCTGCTATCTTTGCTATGAAGTGGGACAGAGAAGAACAACATACGGGATGAGGATGCTGGCGGCCACATTATGATCAAATTGTTTGCTCTATCAAGCATAAGGAGAACTTCTGCTGTTTGGGGACAGACCCATATGTTCAACGGCAACGAAGTTTCCCTTGCTTTCAAAAAATCACATGCACTCACAACGGACTGAAAGACTTCAAACAGAATATTTACAAGAGCTAGAATCATCTTCACTTTCACACAAAAGAGAAGCTCAATAATCAAAGAAAGAAAGCAGTCAAAGTCCTTGATCAGTCAAGCGGTCAACTCAGATGCATTTATTATGGACATACCATATCAACTCATCACCACCGAGATTCAAGCGAAGCTTAGCTGAATTAAGCACTCAACCGTATAAAGCAAATTCAAATCTCTTCAACGCATTCAATGCAACAAAGATTTTGCACAAACACAGCTGAAGAACCACTGGACAACACCATTCCTTCTCTGATGTGAAGAACCGAGCGCCAACAGCAACGTTCCTCAACGTCTCCTGCACAGGAAAGATGTTCTATAAAAAGGGAGTCACAGCAACGAGGAAACGTGGGTGGAGAAATAAAAAAATAGGGAGAGAACATAAAGAAAGCAGTAGAGAGAGAACCCAAGCAAAAACAGATATACAAGAACTCTACCACTCTACACAAAAACTCCCACCACGGCCACGAACTTGACTACTCCACACAAACAAATCTGCTGCAAATCATATCAAGAAATCTCTCAAGAATCTCTCCGATCATCTCATCTCAATCTTCGCTTAAACACTCAACATTCATGAGATAGATCCCGTGACTCAATACTTGTTTATTTTCTTATAACTTGTGGTTGATAGTTTAAAGGTGGTGTCTTTGCAGCACCGATAAAAAGCTTCAGTGTAGAGCTTGGTGTAAGCTCTTAGACCTTGTAATAGTGCTAGCAAATCAGCCAGGGGACAAAGCGTGTCAGAGGGAGGGGGGGGTTGTCTTGGCGAAGAAACCCGGTAGAGAGTATGTGTGTTTGGCACACTCCGCTCTAGGTGTATTTGTAGCTTATTTAAAGGTCTAGTGAAGTTTTGGCTCGGGTGATAGAGCGACCGTGGATGTAGACAAAGGGATTTTCTTTGAACCACGTTAAATACCCTGAGCACTACTCTTTGTTACTTCTGTCAGTAAACACACTAACTTTTCTGTCTGCAGGTTACAACATTGACACAGCCGGCTGTTAGCTCTCTGCCAGTAGGATAACAAACTTAACGAAAATTTTTATAGACTAACTCAATTCACCCCTCCCTTCTTGAGTTAATCTTGCAGGAATATCTAACAGAGCTGAATCTCACCTACAGACGAGCAATCACCGGTAAGAGAAGACGAGCAATCACCGACAAAAACCTAGTTTTTAGAGTTGGGAGAAAACGATGGGTAGCTGGTTCGAGTCGGGTTAATTTAGACACATTACTGACTGAACCAGCACATCAGTCGGTAATCTATATCAACATGCCGACTAATCTTTAACTCAGTCGGTAATATACATCCACATTACCGACTGAAATAGTTTTTAATCGGTAATATATATTCACTACCGACTACAAAAGTATACAGTCAGAAACTTACAAACTCATTACCGACTGAGATAGTTTCCAGTCGGTAATATATATCCACTACCGACTAGAAAAGTATATAGTCGGAAACTTACAAACTCATTACCGACTGAATTAGTTCTCAGTCGGTAATATATCCACTACCGACTAGAAAAATATACAGTCAAAAACTTACAAACTCATTACCAACTGAATTAGTTCCTAATCGGTAAAATATATCCACTACCGACTGATATAATATACTGTCGGTAATATACATACCTTATACCAACTAACTGGTTAGTCAGTCGGTAATTTGTTTACATTGCCGACTAATATAGTAAATAGTCGGTAAACTTATAGAGAATACCGACTGGTTCGTATTCAGTCGGTATTTGACGAATTTATCTACTACAAGTTTTCGGTCGGTAAATTTTAGTCGGTAATGCTAGTTATTGTAGTGGTGACTGAAGAGTAGGTGGTGGTGGAGGTGATGTGAGGTTGGTGATGAGGGTGAAGATAGTGAAATCGAAGCAGGGGAAGAACATAGAGGATCTTGCATGTGCCATTGTCGGAACTATCATAGAAGGGATTGTACTATTTGAGAAAAGCAAAGGAGTTGAATCAATAGAGATATTAGAATATAGATTAGAGAATGTAAAATTATACATATCTGGTGGTGTCAAAAAATTAGACATCAGGAGATGATGTGGAAAAATAATGTACGCTTTTTTAGAGATATGATAATGTGAGAAATGTGAAGATGTGCCAAAAGATCATAATAACAATATCCCTTGCTCAAAACTAATACAATAGGAACACACTTGGCTGAAGTAGCAGATAGTTTCGTGCACTTAGGGCTTATTTACCAACACCTCAAACTCTATTTTTTTCAAACTCACTTTTAATAGAAAATAAACAAAAAAATTAAAATATAATTCTCTTATATTTTCTAAAATTTATTTTCAATACTTACTATTAATATAAAATTAATATAAAAATTTATTTTTTATTAAATATTTTTAGTTTTTAATTTAATTTTTTAAATCCACTTACTAGAAACTCCACTTCTCCCACTTTCAAGCCTAGATAAACACGCATTTAGTGGGAGGAAAAAGAACAAAGTAAATACATTCAAAATACCTTGCAGCACAATTCTGTCGGTTTGACATTACTACAAATGTTTGGAGGTATATCACAAATTGTACCACTTGTGCACGTATAATTGAAGCGTTACGCCTGCCTCGATTACTGCAATCTTTGTCTATCCCCAAAAAAATTTGGAACATATTTCTATCAACTTTATCGATGGTCTTCTATTGTCAAAGGACAAGAGCGTGATCATAGTTATCGTCGATAGTGTCTCCAAGTATGTTCATTTTCTTCCTATGAAGCACCTGTATATAGTTGCATAGGTTGTTGCAGTGTTCGCTAGAAGTGGTGCGCTAAATATATAGATGCTCATCTTTCGTAGTGTCTGACCGTGAGACAGTGTTTCGTAGCTCCTTGGGAAAAAACGTCACCATTTGTAAGGCACTTCATTGCACTTGAACTCTGACTACCATCCTAAGATTTACAACCAAATTGAAGTCGTCAACTGAGGTCATACGTTACTTCATCGGTAATCATCTTCGTAAATAGTTAAGCTTTCTTCATATTCATGTAACACCAGTGTGCGCTCTTCCATAAACACCACTCCGTTTGAAGTAGTGTATGGCCGTCCTCCTCTCTCACTAGTTTCTTTCTCCTTAGGACCAAAAAGCTTGGATGAAGTAAGGATTCAACTTCACCAAAGGGATCAAATTCTTCAAGAGTTACTCTTTCACCTACACTGAGCTCAGCATAGAACGAAGTAGTTGGTCGGTCGCCACCACCATGACAAGCAATTTTAGAATGGAGAAAAGGTTTCATGAAACTCGGACATCATTATCTAGACTTGGTAGCAGCCGGTAATCATGCTAAATTTAGCACCGCTTCTTGGCCCTTTCCTTATCTTAGAAGCCATAGGTCCTATGGCTTCCAAGCTTAACCTTCCAGCTACCGCCAGAATTTCCCGGTTACTGTCCATGTTTCACACCTCAAAGACACACGACTCATGCATGCATGATGACTGCTCTCTAATCGCGCCTACTATAGAACCCGCTTCCATTAATTTGGCTTGCCTCGAGTACAAGTTGGTTTTTCGTGGTGAACGGAATGATACACAAAACAGACCAAACTCACTAGCACGTCCAAGCCGCAGGCATCATCTTCCCAAGCGCTGCTCGCCATGTCCAGGATGCAGCTAAGGACAACTAAACAATACACGGATGCAAGCATACGGGCCCGAAGCTGTTCGAATAATGTGTCGGAACACCACTTGAGTGCTGAGAAACTTCGTGTCCAACAAAAGTTTTTTCTTTTTGTGTGAGTTTCTTAGTAGAGTTTTAATAGAAGATGAACTCTTTAGTTAGCACTTCAGGAGATTAACTTTTATAACTAACTACAAATTATTTATTGTATGATGTATTTGTATTAGTCATCAAGAAAATTAATAAAGCATTTTCTTTATATTTTAGGTTAGCTACTTTCAAGTTTCAATTCTTGGATTAACAGCATATGCAGATAAATAATTTAGAGAAAAAAGACGAAATAAATGATACAAGACTTGAAAGCGAAGATATTAATGATACCCTTAAGCGACTTAAAGACAAAGTATGGTTGATAATTTAAAAGTAACAATTACACCAGAGCGTGGTTATCCCAGTGGAAGTATTTATTAAGGTTGTCAAATCAACTATCTACTAACAAAAACTAAAACTCATTTTAAGAAAAATGTATTACAATAAGGTTTATTCTGTACTGTTTCAACAAGCAATATCAACGTAGTAATTTAACAATTAGGGTAACTATCATTAAATGAGTTTTGGCCGGATTAAATCTAACAATACTATAATTATTGAGCCGTGTACAATTGATTAGAGTAGAACTAAAAACATTTTTATTAATTTATCAAATTATTATTGTTAATAAACAATTCGTTTTATGTTTTTCTAGAAAGTTCTGAAAAGTAGATTGGTTGAAAACTTAAATTCTTAATTGTTAAAGTATTCTGCATTGATTTGAAGAGTCGAAATAAGTTTATTATTACTACATAATTGAAACATTGTTATGCAAAATAAAGAATAAGAGATTTAGTGTTAAATGTATAGCTCGGCGTAGAATTGTTCATCGTATGCATAACCACAGATAATTATGGATTTTTTTTTGGAGGAGTTGGTACAACAATAAATATATTTCTAATTGTTTCACATAAGAGACAAACTAAGTAAAAACTTTCTAATATAGTAAGGGAAAATATTTAAACAAATATAATTTTTTGTAAAAACTTTTATGAGAAATATTAGTGATGCTAAAATTAAATTTTGAATAGTTAAATTTTATTATCTAATATCTCATTATTGCAAATCAACATAAATTTGTTTTAGCTGAATTATTGGTAGAATTATATAATTTTCAATTCTAGATATAATGTTTTGCAAGTTTGGAACTACCATGCATGAGTGCACTACAACAATATGTACTAATAATGAAAAAATATTGGTCACTATTAAACAAAATTGGTCATAAATAGTAATTGTGATCAGAAAATATCGATAGCAACCGGTTGCTAAAAGCCGGTCGTTAGTAGCAATATCAATCAGATTTTGCAACGACCGCCATTACACAAAGCAACAACGACTAACAAGAGCCAGTTGTTATAGGTAATAACAATCAAGTTAAACTGGTCGCTGTTAATAAAACATTGGTGACCAGAACGTATTGTTCGCTATAAGTAACAACCACCACATCAAAGTGGTAGTTGCTCATGAAACATTAGCAATCAGAACTTATTGATCGCTACTGGAGGTAGTAGCGACCAACTTTAGGTTAATCACTACACTCTTGATAGTAGTAACAAGTTAAACTGGTCGCTGTTAATGAAACATTGGTGACCAGAACCTATTGTTCGATAAGTAACAATCACCACATCAGAATGGTAGCTGCTCATGAAACATTAGCGACCAGAACTTATTGATCGCTACTAGAGGTAGTAGCGACCAACTTTGGGTTAATCACTACACTCTTGATAGTAGTAAGCAAATATGTGTTGGTTGCTACTAGCTGGTTGTGTTGGGCGCTAATGCTCTTGATAGTAGAGATCGATAGATGGTTGGTCGCTACTATTCTTTTTATTAATAATTATTTTTTTTACTTTTTTGAATATTTATATTAACATATGAAAGTACACAAATGAAATTGTACATAAAAAACTCAAAATACACAACAACATAATTATAAATATTCACTAAATTAAATAAATTTCAAATATTTTACATTAGTTAAAATCTTTAAATATAAAATACATAATTATTTTCATAACACAATCTAAATAATGCTCATCAATGTCGACTTCCTACGAATATAATCATCAACGCCCATTTTATACTAGTGCCGACACCAATCATGCGTCTGAAACAAAACAAAAAAATATGTTACTAAAAATCACAACATATAGCAAAACTATAATCATATAGAAAAAATTAAAAACACAATACCGCATCTAGTTCACTCGTCCTATCTGCAAATACAATTTCATTCTTTCCTATAAGTCATTCTCATCGAGAAGATCGTGTACGTGTAGGTTTCGTAGTCTTTGAATGCTTTTACTAAGTTTTGACCTCTTAAGTTGTTATAAAGTTAAGTTTTTAAAATAAGAATCTTACAAATGTGTAAATGCTTCTAACCCACTTATCCTATCTCCGAATGCAACCATATTTCTTCCTACAAGTCACTCATCCTACGGTGGTATATGCATATATTTCACGGCCTTCAATACTTTTACTAATTTTTTACCCCTAAAATTGTTATAAGCTTAAGTCTTCTATATAAAAGTTTTCAAAATGCATAAATTCTACTAACTCACTCATCCTATCTCTGATTGTAATTTCATTTCAACAAGTCAATCTCACTAAAACGGTCATGTACGCCTAGGTTTTGCGGTCTTTCGACGCTTTTCCTATGTTTTGAACCTAGTTGTTATAAAGTTAAGTTTATATATAAAACTTTTAATAATGCATAAATGCTTTTAACTCACTCGTCCAATCTCCGAATGCAATTTTGTTTCTTCTTCGAAGTCACTCTCAGCGAGATGGTCATGTGCGCGTAGACTTTGCGATATTTCGACACTTTTTCTAAATTTTGAGCCCTTAAGTTATTATGAAGTTAAGTCTTCGAAATAAAAGTTTTAAAAATGCATAAATACTTTTAACTCACTCATCCTTTCTTCGAATGCAATTTCGTTTCTTCCTACAAGTCACTCTCACCAAGATGATCGTGTATGTGTAGGTCTCACGGTCTTTCGACGCTTTTTCTAAGTTTTGACCCATTAAGTTATTATAAAACTAAGTTTTTAACTATGTAAAGATTTCAATAATGCATAAATACATCCAACTAACTCGTTCTACCTAATCTTATACTAAATTTTGTAGTTTTATAATAAAATTCAGTTTAATAAAACATTTGTTAAGAAGACAAAATATTAGCTGCCGAACCGTCGCTTAATAATCTATATTGCATAAACTTCACCATTTTCATAAGATCATTGAACTGTTTTTACTGCAGTACTAACTATTGTTGAAGCAAGCTAACTCTATCAGTTAAATCCCTCCTTTTTTTTTTCTTCTCTCTCCATATGTTGCTCAAGCTCGCTAACTTCAGATGAGCTGCTTTCTTCACGTGGTGGTTTTGATCCAGGTCCCCAACCACGTCAATATCAATATATGCTTCCTAAAATATTTTGCATTACTTCCACTTGCATCATTGGATGCTCAATTTGTGATGATTTTTCAAGCAATTGAGACATCCTTTCCTATAATTTATAAAATTATTATAACGATACTTAGTAGAGTACAAATACTTATAACTGACATTTAAGATTCTACGTATATAGCTAAAAAATATGAAATCTTCTATGTTCCTAATGGCCCCTCACTTTGTATACATTTTATAACATAAATATTAACAATTATAGACATACATATCTAGATATTAGACATACTTATCGTCCGATGAAAAATGCTCGTAATACTTTCACTTGCTCCACGATATGGATCGTGCCTACTTCAAGACTCTTTTGACCTTTTCAACACATTCTATAAAAATAATATTTAAGTTAATCAATTATTAAAACCTAATTTTATGGAGATCGTAAAGATTACACAAATTGTTTATTCAAGACCATCAAATAAATTGCATAGATTAATCAAATTAGAAAGTCTACTACTCCCAATAAAATCCCTTGCTAGATTAGCACTACCATTTTCGCGTCATCTTATTTTCTTATAATGTTTGTGTGTCATATTTCTTCATTCATGTATGAATCTTCCCATGCTTTATGCGAGTCTCTAAACCAAACTTGCTAGTATATTTCAAACTTTTCCTTCATAAATTATAAAATTTAGCTAGTAAAAGCCTATATAAATGAAACTACTTTGTGATATATTGATAGAATATTGCTAAACGTGTTCGTATCGTTTCAATAACTCTTGGTCTAATTTTCTCTAACCGTGTCCATCCTTCAACTTCTATCGAAACATGACATCGAATCAATATATCATACTCATACTTATAAGCCACTCTAACTTCAAACCAACGAGCATGTCATCGACGTTAAACTGTACAGCTATCTTTCATTCTATCTCAATATAGTTAGGTAATAGCTGCGCGGGCGACTCTGAGCCTACATTGCGTGTCTTGAAAGGTGAATCCTCCATATAATAATACAAGCAACTAAAAATAATTATTTTATATAAATTTAAATATTAAGCTAAAATTAACTTACCAATACTGTCAACTGGCATATTTGCAAAGGATCTTGAAGTATCACTTGGAGATGTAAGTTGTAAAGTACGCACGGCATCATCGGAGAAGGAGTTGAGGTAGAATGGATGGCAAACAGTGCACGGGATCTCGATCCATCACCAGCTGCCGTTTAACAATACTTAAGATCTATAAAAAAAAAACTAAGATAATCAGATCTCGTATATGAAGACTTACATTATGCTTCAAATATAACTTGATTAAATAAATTAATAATTGATCCATCAAAAGAAAAATAATGAATCAAAATTATATACCTTAATCATTGTCATTAATGTCATCTATTCGTAGACTTGTATCTTCATTATAGTGTTCAATTATCTCCCAATCTATGTCACTCCTAATTTAAGGATAAATCTATTCATATATAGGTTCAACCATTATATTTAAACACTTAGCTTCTTGAAATACATCGCCTTCAATATTGACATCATCTGATATCGGCTCCTTGTCCCCATTGAACAGTGATGGATCAATAAGATAATATTGTATAGCCCTTTGTACCACTTTCAAATTCTTACCCATCACATTGTCAGGCACGTAATATACTTACACAGCTTGACTTGCAAAAATATTTGGATCATTTACATACTATTCACATTTTAATAGATATACTCGATAATTCCTAGTGTATGATAACTCATCTTATAAAAAACATCATAGAAAATAATGGAATCATTTTTATGATCTTCTTTAACACAAACAGCATCGCTTTATGTTGACATATCCATATCCCAATGTTTAATACATACTTGACTACACTAATTATACATTTTTAGTGTTTTCTCACACGACGATCTCACCCACATATAAGAGCACGCATTTGTGCGCTAACGGCCTTCGAGAATTCTCATTCTAGAGCTGTCTTATTAAAAAATAATCTAAAATTAATTTCAATAGAATCATAGTGAGAATTGTATTTACTAAAGTGAGAATCGAATGAAATCATACTTTGTGATTAAACTAAACTAGAAATTATTGTATCAGTTCCTCATAGCCGACATCAACGAACAAATTTCTACTCACATCTTGTATCAGCTCAAATAACTGATTATCGCAAAATCGCAATCATTTCTCCAGTCCTCACCTCACGGTCTATTGGTGGAAACATATAATGAAGATACAAGTCTATGCTCCAAAATTTATCTAAATTGAATAAAATTTTTTTTGAACACTTATTTTGTATTCTAGATATACCCAACTGTTTAGATTTCTATTCCACTCTTACAATTGTATAAATTGGGTGAAAGCATTAGTAATAATATGCCAACTTAGTTAGGAAACATAATACTTATACTCTTTCCTTACACTAATTATAAAAATCATTGAAAATCACAAGCATTTTAATGATAACACATATTTGAAAATCATTGCAAAGATTTTAACATATCTACATTTGATTGAATAGCATATGGAGCTGGACAGAACATCATGCAAAATTTGGCTATGTGTTGAGACCGATTTGACATGCCAAGTTTGTACGAGCCTATTTTTCTCACAGCACCAAACGGAGATCTCTTAATTGTATTGAAAGATACGATGCTAGAGAGTAAATAGAGACAAAGAGCATGACATTTCATCAGGTATCACAGACAAAAAAATTCCATGAAGTTTGCTAATCATATTGCTTAACAGCACGTTAACACAATCAATAGTAAAATTATATCTATTAGCTCAAACACTATTTTAGAATTACGATTCTTTATATGGATAGAAGCTATTTTAAAGTTTCTACATTCCATGAAGAAATGACTCCTGCAAAAATTGGAAAAGGATATTCACCTGTCAATTCTGAATGCACCCAAGTGAATCTATTCTGAACAGTGGCTTGCAAATTCAGTATCTCTCAGATCAAATCACATTTTAGAAATTCCATTTTTGCTACTGGAATCTTACTCAAGGTTCTTATATACATTCCAAAAATGAGCAAAATACATCCACTAACAAAGTATAGAAAAATCGGTAGGGTTGTTGAACTGACTAGGCTAGCTGATGGACTTAGCCAGACATTCATTTGTGCCAAACCTATTGATTGGACTCATAGACGTGAGAACCAGTTGCAAATGCACTTAGAAAATACTAAGACAAATCAAGAAAATTTTCAGAATATTTATTGCCTATGTTTATGGTGAGAATATTAATTTTCATCAAATTTGGATGTAAGCTATTGCTCCGATTTATATAAGAACTTATCAAATCATATGCATATATTAATTATTTATTGTGATTGAGTATAAAATATCATCTAAATTATTTGAAGTGTCAATATGATATATAAAATTATAAATCACATTAAATAATTTAGACTTACTAAATAAATTATTAATTATTAATTTAAATTATTTCTTACAGTAATAGGGATTAACTAAGTGTTAGTCCCTAATCCTAGAGACCAATTCTTATATTTTGGTTGTTATTATTTTAGCCAATGACCACAAGCAGAACTGGTCGCTATTAGCTAGACTAGCCAATAGCGACCTGCAACGTATATGATCACTATTGCCCTAGGCAATAGCGACCAACGTGCTTGCTCTCGCTATTAGTTGAGCTAGAAGTAATAGCGAGCTGCACTTGAGACGGTTTCTATTACTTTTAGGTAATAGCGACCTTACTGTTTGCTAGACGCCGTCATTGAAAAAATAGCGGCCGTTTAGTTGTCTCGTTTGCTATATTAAGTCTATAGAAGCAACCTTTTTGGTCGATATTTTGCTTTATTAGCTACCGTTTTCGTCTGGTCACTAATATTTTTGTTGCTAGTGACGTTTTTCTTGAAGTGGTGCCCACAAACCAGTAAGTGAAGACATGTACGACTCGCGTCTTGGGAAATCACCTCATACAGCAAGTGGGTGTATTTTAAACAATATCGCATGCATATGTAATGCTAGCTCAACTACTGATCTAAGCAAATTAAGCAAAACATACTCGCGTTTGCTACAACTAATGACGAGAAGAAGTCTAGCGTGCAATGGAAGCAAAATGACTGAGTTTCAAATGCATGTTTCATTCTAAACTAGGTTCACTTGCACCATTTGCCTCCCTCTGGGTGCAATGGGAAGAGCTCAACTGTCTCATCGTTATACATCTCCTCCGAGTCCAAACTCAGTGCTGCCCAACTTCTGCATTGCCTCTTGCATCTCGCTTCAGGACCTTCCATTCGCTTTTCACCCTGAAAATCAATTTGCCGACATTACTAGCTATAAGCCTACAACTTGATTAGTCTTGGAAAAAAAAAAAGAAAAGAAACAGAATATATTTGACGGTTAGTAGATGTCGATCAATTGACTTTCTATGACGATCGAAGATGAATAGTCGAAATTAAAAGGTGAAAACTTCTTATGTAGGCATTAGATCAAAGTACTTCAATAACAAATTATTAAATGAACAAGTAGGGCGAAGGAGTGGCTGTCGCCATTATATATTTGGAATGGCTAAAGGTATCATTCCCCTAGCTTCTACCTTAGCATGCGAGAAACTTCGTGCTAAAGAGATTTTCTTAAAGAGCTTTTCACTAATAGACACTCGTGTTAACTAAAACAATTTTTTAAAACAATCTCCGTTAATTATAATTGCTTAAAAATCAATCTCAAAGTGAAACTTTAAATTGAAGTACTTTACAAGTAATTAGTCAAGGGTTACGAAAGTGTTTCTAGTTAACCTACTGCAAGGGCGTGTTAAATTGTACCTAATTAAATTAGTAAACTATATGTACCTTTGTTGCTGCTGGAGCAAAGGACATAAGCGAAGAGGTACAACCAAGTGCAAGCAAAGGGCTCCGCTTCTGCCTTTGCCTCTCACGAGCTTTGTGGTTCTGAAACCAGTAGAACACATTCTTCCCTTCGATCCTTCCGTATTTGCGGAGCTCCGCTGCGATCTTTTCAATGTTGCGAGTTCGGAGTGCGTAGACCACCTTGGTACAACACTTCCAACCTCCTAATCTGCTCCTTTGTTGGGTTCCATCGTGTTCCTCCTAACTGCAAAACCAGCTTTTCATGCATAAAAAGTAAATAGACATATTAGAAGGAGATATATATACTTCATAACTTCAGGGTAGCTTATTGGAAGCAGTACTATGAAGGAACCACTCAATCTAACAGCTGAAGCTTACAATAATGGCTAATGCTTAATACGTGCATAAAACCAAGTTAGCTGGGTATTCTAACATAGAGAAACAAGTTACATGGCAACACTACGAACCTGAGAAACTGCAGCTTGGAAGTGGGCAGTGCTTTTAGGTTTTGTGCTCACATGAACCTTATTGCATTGTGGAGAGGCTACGTAATTGAAGCTTTTAAGTTTGGGTGCAAGAGATTTTAAACCCTGCTTTAAACTAATAACATTCACAGAGCAAATTGAGTTTGACAAAGACGAACAAGTAGAGAAGGAATTCTTCTGCTCCCAAAACCGTAAATCCAACTCCTCCAACTTCATTGCTAGCTGAAGTATTACGAAACCGCACAGGTGGCAGCAGCTAGAGGTATATAAAGCAAGTATGACTTCAAACTTTTCCTTGTTGTTGCATGCGGAGATGAGTAAAGACCAAATGATGAAGGCAAAGTATAGGTTGAATTGGATTAGATCATGAAGGAGATAGCAAAAAGGGATATTTTCCTTTTCCATTTTCTGCCAGGTTTTACAAGATGGTGGTGTGAACAAATATTCCCTAGTTGTCTAGCCACTGATCATTGTTGCTGTTATTCTTCATGTCCAATCAATCTGTCGGGGTTAATTCTTACACTTTCATGATAGACACTATAGATTATATTCAAGGGAATTGCAAGGGAGAAGCAGAGTGCCACTCTTTGCGAGCTTGCTGTATTAGCTTTCGGTGGAGATGGAAGGAAGACAACATTCTTTATTTTACTCTCTAATCCCAACGAAGCAAAAAAGCAAAAGAGAAACCTATGCATGTGCTGCACCTTCACTTGCTGGGATTCTTTTGAAGCAGATTAATGAGAAAAGTTTCAGCTTGACATCAAAGTTGTTTATGTCAACAAGCTAACGTTGCCGATTAATCTTATCTTTTAGTGTTTATGTTGGAAAGAAAGCCAACAAATTATCCGTAGCTTTATAACAACTGTTACGGTTTTGGCACGTATATATATTATGACAACATTATAATTAATAAGCTGAAACTTCGATGAAGACCATGTTCAATAATTAATATTTTAGAATAATCAGCATGGAGTTAATTATTTAAAGCTAAATCAAATTCATGAAAAAGAAAATATTTTGTTTGCAACTCCTAGAACAAATTTTAGCAAAAGAAATTAATGATGGGGCATTTAGGAATTAGCTAAAGAAGTTGTAATGGGAGACAACTTGGATGTTAGCATACATTAAAATATTAATCACTTAAAACTTTCCCAGAAAAGGATTGATAGTGATACAGGAGAAAAGAAAGAAAGAGAGAAAGAAGGGGGTAGTAACAGTTTGCAGCAATAGCAGTATTCGTAATGGTACAAAAGAGAAGGAACGAAGAAGGGAATGTTGCAGGGTTCAGCAAAAATGATTGTAGTGCAGTATTCAAAGTTCTGTTGCAGTTGCAGAACTGTCCAAACTTTCACGTACTGTTAACATTATTGTTCATCAAATACGCTTCCAAGGATTTTTATGTTCGTGGATTTGTGCCGTAACTTATGAGATTGAGCCAGTGTCAGGTCAATGAATTCATTGATTGATCCATTCTTCTGGGCTAGATTATTACAATTGAATGCATTCATATAACAATCATCACAATCAGTTTCTTGCATGTTATTAATCATATATATCCTGGCCGGAACAATACACCTCAGTCTACAGTTGAATAGATTTTGTATGCAGGATTTAATTGATTATGTATGCATTATGCATGCCTCTGGACTACTTTGTAATATCTATTATTCTACAGTCGATGTTTATCTCTATGGCAATTAAATTATATACAGTTTGAAGTTGTATTTTGCTTTACGTCTAGCTTAATGAACGTGTAACGTGGTAAGCACAATCTGGACAAAATAGCTCAAACGAGACGGCAAATATTGTTGTGCACCATCGGAGATATATATATATAAGAAACTTGAATTCAAGGCACTTTCTTACTTCATATATATATATATATAGGAGAAGGATATGCGGACATTGTCTATTGTGAGCTATACTGTTGTGTCTAAAAATGAACCGTTCGATCGCAAATCTAACGGTGTACACATGTGCGTGGCTGATTTTTGAAATTTCAAACTCAATTTATGATTTCGGTCATCTTCGAGGGCAAATGCGTTATTAATATGCCTGTTTCGCAGAAGTCACACAATAAGAATCGCACAAGATCAAATAATTTAAATTACTAATTAGTTTTAACAATTTTTTAAAATAGTGTTGTAATTTGACTGTTAAGGTGGTGGTCTTTTATTTAAAAAGCATGAGTTTGAATCCTAATGAGAGAACTTGTTTAAAATTTTTTTAAATTTTATTTTAGATTACAGCCAAGTCGCACTTGAAGCTGATATGGATGTAGCCAGCGTGACTAACACAGGTGGCACTGGATTGCATGGTTGAGTGTATGACCAACACAGTCGCACAAGAGTCGCATAGGTCTAGTGTGCGACCATCACTATGTTAGAAATTGTAAAGCTACTATATAAATTAGTGATTTATTAGAATGCAACAAGTTAAATGTGCATTCATATTAGAATACCAAAGATCAATGATACGAACCATCACCCAAAAAGTTGGAAAGCCAACGGTTAAGGACTTTGAAGCATCTCTTGGAAGATGGAAGACCAAAAGATTTGAACAATTAATAGAAAGATGAAAGGACAACCGTTTGGAAGTTCAAGAGTTTTTTTGGGGCATTATATATATGAATGAGAGGCATTTGCTTGAAACAAAGAAAATGAGAAATGATCATTCTTACATCAAGTATAAGAGATATAAGTAAATCATTCTAGTGAGAGTTCCCACTTAAAGTATAACACAAGAGTTTGTAATTGCTTTGGTTTAATGATTTTCTTGAAGGCTAGTTTGTCTTCCTATGGGATTTTTCTCGTTTTTTTTCACGTAAATCTCTTATCTTTGTGATTGTCTTGCTTTTGTCTCAATTCTTGTATTGCTTACGTAAGATTCTTGAGTGTGTTTTATATTTCCGCTGCGTCTATCTATAACCGAACACACTCGCTATTTTCAACACACTACTCGCACTTGCGACCGATATTGCGACCCAAGTACGAAGTACAATTTAGTGCGACTCAAGTATGATTGAACTGTGTCACACTAGATCGCACGGGATCACACATGATCAAACTAAATATAACCGTATTAGACTTGAGCGTGATTGAAGTACGATCTTATGTTATTGTTTCCAACCTTATGCGACCTCTGTGAAACAACCATATATAATGACGCATTCATTCTCATAAAAGGCTGTGTACAGTTAAATTTGAATTGTAAGCACTCCCTCTACTATTCAGCATTCCGGCACTTTATGAAAATGAACTATTATGATTGCATCAGGAGAGATAACTTCTTTTATCACTTTTCCTTCTAAAAAAATAATTGCATTAGTACTGTACTTTTACTAACAACTTTACATATTCTTTTTTCTTCTCTTATTCTAATTTTTCATTATTCTTTTATTAATTTAATTTTACTTATTTAACTTAATACTTCTCTTTTATTATTTCATTCCTCTTCTTTCAAATATGGCAAGCACTTCTCCTCTCACTACTACAAAAATAATCTTTACCAACTGAAACTTACCGACCAACTAAATTTAGTCAGTAATAATCTTTCCTTTTTCTTTCAAGTCTTCCTAATTCCCAATTATCTTGATATCCATTAAGATAAAAATCTTTGTAAATTGGGCTATCTTTATAGGATGTCTCTTTCAAATAGGATGTCTTTTTAAAGTGAAAGTATAATTCATCCTTTGTTTTTTCTTTTCCATTCACTCGGATCTCTTCCGTTTCATCTATTTTGTCCGGATCCTCCTTTTCTTTCTCACTTTCTCTCCTTTCTTTCGTTTTTTAGGTTTCTTTCAATTTCTTAGTGATAATAAGCGACGGCATTCTGCCTAAATAGTAGACACAGGTGATAAATAAGAGAATATTAAAGATTCAAGCCATATAATCAACTGAAAATATACTAATCTATAAAGATTTGAGCCATATAATCGACTGAAAATATACTAATAGGTAAATATAATTACTATACCGACTGATGTATATATCAATCAATAAGTTAGACATAGTACCGACTGAATTATGGTTCAGTCTGTAATATTTATTAATTTTATCGACTGAATTTAGTTCGGTCAGTAATTAATCTTAAAAAACTTGAACGAACCAAACCCTAGCAATTTCTCCCACTCCTGCTAGGTTTTGCCGAATCTTAAGATTTTGCCGGTGTTCTGCGGTTGCTCCCCATTTTGCTAGCTTTGTTCCGCTGATCTCTCAGGCTGTTCTACGGTTGCTCCTGTACCACTAGCTTGATCCGTTTCAACATATCTCACCGGCTATTCTACTGTTGCTCCTCCGTCTGCTAGCTTGATCTGTTTCATTTATCTCGAGATTTTGCCTATCTAGCTTTGGAACCCTCCATCGCTGTCATCTTTCTGCCACTACCGAAGTCAAAGCTTTACAAATTTAATTAAAATCTCTCGCCAATTTCTCCGGTGCGTTTCTGTAACTCTCCCTCTCTCTATCTCTACATTTGTCTGCCTCTTTCTTTTGATTCACATTTTAGGATTATTAATAACAATGAAAATCGGTATATTGATTGGGCTAAAAGGATTAAATCAAGACAAACTGAAGAAAAGGGTATGCTACTGTTTTTTTTTTTTTTTTTTGCTGCTGTTGTTATTTGTTTGAGGTTGATGTAGTTGCTTTCTATCCTGCTGAATTTACATTTTTTGTTTTAGAGAATTGGACGCTTGGTGGGTTCCTTTTTCTCATTGAGTTTGTTAGCGTTCAGCGATCAAACAAGTTGTGAATGTTTGTTTTCTGTTCAATTCTTTTGGGTTAAGCGTATTGTTAAGTTGATACAATAAAGCATCGGGCATATCTTGCAGGAATAGATAATCCTTTGGTTCCTCTCATTGGAGGAGTCCCCATTCCAATGCCCACAGTACTTTTTGTTACCATGGCCATTGGTTCTCACCGTCTATCTCAGCAGGTAACATTGATGTAGTGTGTATAATTTTCTTTAGGAGTTTGTTCAACTTTTTTCAGTACTAGCCGGCAGTTGATAAACAACTTGCTACTGATTGGTCTAGTAATACTCACTTTGAGTCAAAGCATTGGTTCTTCCATTGATTAGGTGTTTAATAGAAAGCACTTTTCTGAACAACTTGCTGAACCTGTGTATGTTTAATGGAAAGCAATGTGTTTGTAGATCACTTACCAGACAATTTAAATCAGTTCACTCTTAAAGTGCTCGTTTAGTCTTACTTCTTGATAGTGCTAACAAGCTTGTTTGGAACTGATGGAGGGAGCTATAACAAAGAGAATGGCTGCTATTGAGGAAATGGCTGGCATGGATGTGCTTTGCAGTAATAAGATTGGAACTTGATTCTTAACAAGCTGACAGTGGATACTATGCTTTTCTCAATTCTGGAACAAAATTTTCAATATGCGAAAGGTAGCTGTTCAATTTTTTTGCCTTACACATATTCACAATAAGTGTAGAAGCTCCACAAGTTTTATTTGTCATAAAGAGATAGTTGTATTTGATATTACACTTATGCTTTAGCCATCCTTATACGTTTAGTTGTATTTGATATTTTCCATTCCTGTTTAGCATTAATATTGCACCTCTTAATGAGAAATATTATCTATATGTTTTTGAATTTGTGTTGGTTTCTATCTATCTGCAGGACAGAGATAGTTACTGAAAATAAAGAGCAAGCAGATTATTTGAGGAGTCTAAAGCAGTCATTCTGCTTTCTCTGAGTTTATATGTTGTATTAGGCTTGTCTAAGAACCGAATTGTAATTGGTTTATGTATTTAATTGATCTTTTATTTGAATTATATTGTATCCAAACAACAATTTTAGTATCCAAAATAATAGCTAATTTTTTATTTGAATTGATGAACTTTGATGAATATTGTGGCGGTTGTTATGTATATCTTGAATGATATATATTGAATGATGATGCATATCTTGAATAGAATGATAAAAATTAGAAAATTAATAACAAACAGCAAGAATGTTGATGCATATGTGCTTACCGGCTGATGCTATCAGTTGGAAAGCACCGACTGGTATAATAAGTCAGAAACTACTGACTAAAAAATAAAGTCGGTAATTACCGACTGAAATTCAAATCAATAATTACCGACTGAAAAATTAGTCGGTAGGTACCGACTAATATTTTTCAGTCGGTAATTTACTGTTTAATGCTGACTGAATTTTTATTTAGTCGATAATTGGTTTACCTACTGGTGTTTACAGAGGAAATACCGATTATTATTATTTTAGTTGATAATTTACTTTGCTGACTGATTTTTAGGATTGACCGACTACTTGATTCAATTGGTGAAGACCTTAAAAAAAACTCACTCTTTTTGGATTCGGTACAAATCAAAACAGAGGCAACCGATTATCTTTGAAAACACTCATTATAAAAGAACAATATCCGGTTGTACTTAATTGAATCTTATTAAAATTATTAACATCCAGCAATTGTCCGAACAACCTAAATTTTCTCATAAAGTTTTGAAAATTACAAAAGATAAAAGTCAAAGATAACAACACTTATAAAAGCTCTAAAGAAAAGATAAAATACTTTCTAGCAAAAAAGAGATAAAAATCAATCTCATGCCATCCAAAAAAACTTTTCTCTTAAGAAAAATCCATACAAAAAGGGGTAGAAACAAAAACAGACAAAAAAAGGATTAAAATAGAAAACTGTCAATTTTTAAGTTTGATAGATAACTGATCAGTAATTGATCGATAATTGATTGGTAACTACTCAATTTCTAACTATAGTTGATTATTGTTAATAACAAGTCAATAACTATTAAGAAAAACTGCAGAAAGTTGCACATACTTTAAATATCATCGTCCAAACCCCAAACGAGGTCGTATAAGGATGAAAAGTAAGGCAAAGTATAACATGATAGCTATAACCATACAAAATTTTAAGAAAAAACTGCAAAAGGTCGTACAAACTTTACTAGTCAGTAATTGGTTGATAATTGATCGGTAACTGGTTAAAAAATGATTGTATCAGAACTATACTTTTACTAAGAACTTCACGTATTCTCTTTCCTCTTCTTATATTAATTCTTTCAATATTTTTAATTTAATTCATTTTTTTAATTTAATTTCATTTAGTTAACTTAAATTCTCTTCTTGTTTATTATTATTCTTTACGTATTGTATAAAAGAATTAAGAATAAATGAATAAATGAAAAATAAAGAATAAAAGAATATATATATATATATATATATATTGCACTGTAAATATTTTCCAAGCACTCTCTAATTATTTTTGGCTGGACAGATCTCCAAATCTAATCTTTACAATTGAATATTAGAAATTATGAGTTTGAAGTATATTGACAAAATTTCAGCTATATCAAACAACGAATCAATCTCCATCTAGTCTTTAAATTAAGATGGCATAAACAAAAATACGTATGTCTATTTTTAGTATTTAGTTATGTCATTTTGATCAATAGATAGGATGGTGGTCAATTCGCGGTTTAGTTAAACTGAAATTTTGTTAGCATTTTCAGACTCATAACTTTTCCAAATACAAGCCATTTTACATTTTTAAGTTTAATTCTAAAATAGCTAAAATTTGAAATAATTTATGGTGTGAAAAATAAAGAATAAGATATGAAATGATTTAATTAGTATCGGCACGACTGGCTCAACAAGTGTACTGTGTAGAAAGAGTCAAATCACGTTTTCAAGTCAAACGACTAAAATATAAGTAAGTTTGCAATTTTTTAAATTTTATTATAAAATAACATATGTTACAACTTAGGGAGTGAAATACAAAATAAGTCATGAAATGATACAAATTTATTACAAGCATAACTGGCTCGACGATTTGTGACGTTTAGAGAGCTGGAATCACATGGATGACTAACATACAAGCCATTTTGCATTTTCAAAATTTTATTATTATATATAATTTAATTTAAACAAGTACGTGGTCAAGATAAAAAATAAGTTATAAAATAACACAAGATTAGCGTTGGCTCAACAAGCGTAATATATAGAAAGAGCCGAAATCACAATTCGAGATCCACAACTATAATACAAGTTATTTTGTGATTAAGTTCTATTATCAATAGCTAAGTAAAACAGAAACAATTCAAAATTTTTTGATATATTACAATTTTGTTAAAACTTTTATTTGTGTTTCATCTTAGATGCATCATCTGTTAATTTTTAGGAAAAGTGTAGTGTCGATAGTTGGTTTTATTTTATTGTACTAAAATAATCCGGTGAAGTGCGATGTTGATATGTATTTTATTTATTTTACCAAAATAATATCCAATTCATATTTATTAAATATCGGTAAGTTATTTAGATGAATTGTGTGTTTTGTTATATGTTTATGAATTAGATAATATGTATATAGTACATTATTTTATGTCATATAGAAAATTGAAAAATTAAAAAATTAGCTACTAACGAGCACTGGGCACTGGCTAAGGAAAAGACGACCAAACCCCAATCGCTGATTCGAAAATAGCGACTAGACACGACAAGCTATTTGGAGCATTTAGTGATCCTGTCTCATGGTTGCGTTTTACACAAATAGCAACTTGTAAACACCGATTCTACATATATAGAATAATTTTATGGTCAGGAAAGTATGAATGATTAGTCTAAGACGACTAGTGTGGCTACTGCTATCGTCTAGTCATTAATACTAATAGCAATCGTTGTGTTACATTGGCGACCAGGGTAGATGGTCACTAATGACCTGTTTATTTGTAGTGTATTCACATCCTCCACTATCATGAAGTTGCTTATCCTCATCACCATTGTAACCCTCTTTTGTTGGAGTTACATATTCTACTCCAAGTTAATTTTGACGTAAGAAAGCAAGATTTTCCAATACTTCAGCCATATAGTATATGAGAATACCAAAAAAAAAAAAGAATGTTATATACTTTTTGACAACTGACCATTTCTGTTAAAATACAATCATACAAAATCCACATGAGCATCTTCATTTTTATCTCAATTATGCTGACGAACAAATGTTAGAAATTCTTATCTACTCCTACAACAATTGATTGTTTAGTTAATTATATTTCGTAAATATTTAATTACACTGTTAGATTTATTTTTATTTAAGTCGCACGTATCTATGTACAAATGTTTATAAAAATATTAATGCATATCAAATCATTCATAATATTCAAAACAAGTACATGTAACAAGATTGATATCCACATAATTGATATGTGGTGTAGTGTGGTTTTGAATACTTGCATGGGATTCGTAATCCTTCTAAAAAACTAATCGACACCAAAAGAGAATTTGTTTATCCATATATTTATATTCTTATGAATTTGGGATTAATTTTACGAACACTGCTGCGAGTGTGGAATAAATATTTTCTGTAATGAATATCGTGGAAATCAAACTACGCAACAGTAATCTAATTATACAAATTCGGGTTGGGCTAAGCAGGCCAGCCGGCGGTCCGATCAAAAGGCTCAGGACTTGGCTAGTTCGACTTGTGAACAGTAATATAACCGGACCGATCCGACTGATCCAGCAGGTAGTATTAGGCCGACATTATCAGCCGCCCGTTTGGTCACTATGCGAATTAATCGGTCAATATTGACTCGTTAATATGATAAAAAATTCTAATAAAAATATTTTCTATTAATAATAAAATAAGCTTGAATAATAAAAAAAATTAGTATTTATTTTATCTTAATAATAATTTTAAAAATTATTTTTATTTTTCTTATTTATTATATAAAATAATAAAATAAATTAGATAAATGGATCAGCTGGATCATATAAAATAAAATCGGGCTGATCCGGGTCGGATAATTGAAGTGGGCCGAGTCAACTTAGTTCGGTTAACCCAACCCGTCTATATTTGCACCTCGACGCAATAGAAGGAGACGGTTGGATGAATGATGTTTTTATTTGTTACGTTGAAAATGGAGATCTTAGGCACCATTTTTTATTTCTTACATTGGAGATTTTTGTATTCAATTTTTTATTTCTTATTTTCTAATAAATATTTTACAACTATTAGAAAATATAGAAAAAATTATATATTGTAATATTTTGTTATTGCTTATCTTTTAGGTATAAAAAAAATGAATCTTATTTTAAAAAATATTTTAAAATACGTTTCATTTCAGAAAAAACTTTATTTGATAAGCACTCTCGAATGTCTCCTAAATAGTGTCTGAATTTTTGTAACAATTCAAAGAATGTAGACTTGCAAAGGACAATTAATTATTTTTTTAACTTGTAGTTTCATTGAAAGATGCTATAAACACAATAACTTACTTTTGCTTGATATGAATGCGTATGTTGATTTATGTTTTAGTAAAATTAGTTAAGAAAATTGCACTCTAACTATAGTAGGGTCTTGGCTCCTTTACGGTGTTGACGTTTCAAAATTAGGAGTGGTATATGATTCGATCCGAAAACGTAATCCGAAACCGACCTATTTAATTAGGATTAGGACTACAAAATTTGATCCGTATAAATATATGGGTTAGATTAGAGTTGATCGAATTTGACCAGAATATTAAATGAGTCGATCCAAGTTAATCTGAAATTGAGCCACCAATCCGAATTATCATCTTTTGAAGAAATAAATATTTGATTTTTTCTTTCCGTATATTAAAATATTGACAATAAAAATAATCAATAATAGTAATTAATAAATTATTAAATTATATAATATTTATAATTAATCATTATTTTTATGTTTTAGTAAAATAGTATAAGCTAAAAATTATAATATTATTGAAAGTATTACTATTTAGATGTTTCTGTAATAATTGCATTTTATATAAAAATTTTTATCAAAATTTTGTTAGATAACTATGTTTATCAAGATTTTTATCGAAATTATTAGTATGTATTATAATCATTAAATTTCAGAACTCACCACATATTTTCAAAAAAAAATTTTATAAATTTATAAATATTTTAATGACCGGTGAAGATATTACAGAATGCACATTTTGACAGACATTCACTATATCTCATCACTTCGCTTTCATTACAACTGATGTTATATTTTTGTTGAAGTTTAAAATTATAGAATTAAAATTAATAATTTTAATTATTAAATGAATCGATCTGAATTTGATCCGGTTATTAATAGGTTAGTTTAGGGTTGACAATTTTAACCCGTATAAATTCATGAATTGAGTAATGTTTGAACGAAGTTGATCCGGTTATAAAATTGGTCATCCGAAATCGATCCATCAACCCAAATTGCCACTCCTATTCAAAATACTTAAACTAAAATTTTTTTTCTGAAATTAAATTTATTTTGAGACTTTTCATAAAACAAATTTGTCTTTGGTTACCTAAAAGAATAATAATAAATATACATATAAGTATAAATATTTTACAAATTATCTATATTATTTAAATATTAAAAAAAATAAAATATTATAAAAAATTTATTAAAAATGAGAAGTTAAAATAAAATAGTGATAAGTACTGCCAAACGATACCTGTGTTTAGTGGCATTATCTATTCTCCTAAACAGAAAATATTAAGAATATAACAAGGAAGCTTATGAGTGAAGATTTATAGGTCCTTAGGTTTTGCTTCTGAAATATATTGTAAAAATTGTATGCTACAAAATATTTAATATATATAACTTTTATTATTTTGTAAACTAAAAACATGAAAGATGGATTTTCTAAAAGCTCTAAAAGCTATTTTTTTAAAAATACATTATTTTAAGCAATCACAAACGACTCCTTAATTAACAAAATGACCTTACAAGTTATCTACAAATCATATCTCTTAATTATAAAAGTGGAATCATATTCACACGCCATTTACATGGTATTAGCTGCATCTTAAATGGCACATAAAAATTAGATGATTGTGGTACTTCGGAAGCCATAAAGAAAAAGTGTGCCACAATTTTCCTTGCGCATTATTGTACCACACTAATTTTTCAACATATAAATAATAATTTGGAACACAGGAAATGGGCTTGCTATAATCGTAAGAACACATTATAAAAGTTAATTATTTATTTGGACACATAAGAAGCTAATATATGTAGTTACTATGTAGCAAGTGTGTATCCAAGGTAGATGAGAAATGCTTCTCTTAATAATTTCTGCTATTTTTTGTAGAAAAGTTAAAGGTGAACAAGCAAAAATCTGCTTTATATTCTATGCGATAGCATCCATCATACAACATGGCCTTTGGCTCTTTGTAGAAACATAAGCAAAACCTTTTTGACGGTGGACACTAACAAGTACAGTGAGGGAGTGAGCAAATGGGTGTCACGTCTTGCAACAAAAGAACATGCATTATTACACTAATGCAAAGAGGGATGGATGATAAATAGTAAGGAATATGGCAAGAGCAGGTACGCAAGAGAAAGTTTGCTTTAGTTATCAATTTCTATCATTAAAGATATTGTGAGGGAGTGTTCGGCATTGGTTATGACCGATATTTTTTATTTCAAAATTTTTTTATATTTTTTAATATTACAGTATTTAAAAAAATTAAAAAGTATAGATTAATTAAGTATCATATAACTTTATATTATGATTTTATACTATAATTTTTATTTTTAATATAAAATTAAATTTATTTTCTAAAAATTTTTAAAATAAATTCTATTTAAAAAATTATTTTAAGCACTCTCACAGACGTTCCACCCATGAAGGAAAAGCAAGAGAGTATACAGTTTTGTTCTGACTTGGTATGGGTGCAACTTTAACCTGCGCTCCGTTAATTGTGAGCGAGTGAAGAGGGGTAAAGGTTTTGTTTGTTCGGATTTGTGCAGTTGAGCGTGGCCACAAGTGATCATTTTTATAAACTTTTGTGCTATAACCTTTTTCTCACCCACTAATAGGCGATTTGTAAATGTATTACCTTGACCATTTTGTCTCCCTCCCTAACAATTCTGTCTTGTATGTGATATCTTCAATAGATCCTTAGCCTAACTTAATTCCTGTTTAGAGGAGTGAAAATCGATTGATTCAAGCAAACTACTAAGCAGTGCGTCCCTCATACTAACGATTAAAAGAACTGGATCAATTTGCAGATATTATTTTGACTAATATGCCTATTCCCTTATTATCCGAAAATTGACTGACCAGTATATTGAAGCAATCCAAATAGCAACAGTGGTTTTATAAAATCAACAGCAACAATAATAACAATAATAATTAAAATAAACATTGAGACAATCCAACTTTAAATCTTGTAATTCATTCGAAGTGAACAATTTTTTGGGTAGGAGTTGCCCTAGTGTGACGGTATTATTTCAACTCTACAACGTTTGCTATATATTGATACTCAAAATGACCAGAAGCAAATATGGAAAAAATAAGTCCCTTGGTAAAAATACCACTGGTGATTGGTGGCTTTAACAGACGAAGACTGAAGAATGTATTAGTCTGCTACATAAGCAGGAAAGAAACATATCGACTACATGCAAAATAATTTTGCTTGTCTATCTCCTGCACATAACATTCATTAATTTGCTTTAAACTCCAATCCATGTACCTGGAGCTTGCACTAACTGTATACAAAGTTTCAATCTCAAGCACTAGGACAGCAAGGCATGTTATTCCGACATTGATGAACAATAGGAATGGAGTCATAATAAGCAGCAGATAAAAAGACAACCTTCCTTGTGCTAAGGTGAGGTAAGGCGACGCCTACATAGTGAACATCAAATCAGTTAAGCTTTTCATTGAAAACACTTGCATTTCCAGTTTTCGCTTTTTGGTTACAAAATTTGTCTACGATACTGTATTTTGGAAATGAACTTTTGTAAACAAAAATCATAGACCAAAAAGTTGAAGCGATTCCAGATGAAAGAGTACTCTGGTATCCACCACATAATACCATCAGCGCACCAGATGACTTTGAATAAGGAGTAAATGTTCTTCCAGTATAAACAAATGTCACATAGCTCTCATTTCAGCTTTAATTCAATGCTTTACTGAAGACCTCCTTATGCAGCTGGAGAACCAAGTTAGACAAAGCAGTACTACAAACACAAATAAAACATATTTTGTAGAATATACACAATGGAAAGTTGTTTCTGAAAAAACAATAAATATATATACAACCATCCATCAGAACGTCAACAACAATAATTACAATATTGATCATCACACTCTGCTCTCTTATCACAGATAGACCTAGTTATAAGTCTTCTTTTCCTGTCTATTTTCTCCAACATTAGTTCAGATATTCAATTATAAGAAAATTTTGACCAAACTGAAACATACCATCTGAGGTTCAACAGTCTAATTGGAGGGTATATCTAGCCTCATGGTTAAAAGAGACTAAATAATAACTGGAACTTTCATCTTTCTGTTGCTGCCACTTTTCCTTCTTGACAACAACTTCCTAAAGAAACTAACCTTCTTGTCCTGCCTCTTCTTCACAATAGCAAGTTTTCCAGAATCAGTATGTGGTTTTACTGGCTCATATAAATCACCAGAACTGGTCCTGACATCCATCTGGACAATACTGGATATTGTTTTATTACCATTTCCCAGTAGGACCTTATTACCATAAAAAAGGCCAGCATTGGGGTTATTGGAACTAGCAGCTGGTGGTTTTTGCAGCACAGAACATACAATTTCTTTTGTCTTCTGGAGTTCAATTTCCTTGGAGTTGTCATCAATCTCAGCTTGTGCCTGAGCAGCTAGAAAGGGCAGCAAGTTGGTTCCATCTGTCAGGGGTGTGTTCATCACCTTGTCAAAGAGGGTAGCATTTTTGGGTGAAGCCAAGGCCTTCAACTGTCTTCCTAGGTTCAAAATGGTTTCTTGGCATTCAGCTAGTTTTTCTGAAGCAGCAGAGATTTCCCAATCCTGCAGATAGACATGTTCCTTTTGCTTAAACTACAAAGACTTATGATAACGTACACAATACATCAGGTCAAGGAACTGCTCTTACATCTCTTAGCATAATCTTTTTGCTTTCCGTTAAGAAAAGATGAGGATGTACAATACAACACGATATGACAGGTGACACAATGATGATTGGAAAAAGACCTTACTCCTATATACTACTACATACGTTGCTCCTATCAGTAGGGTTCTTTGTCTTAGAGCTATTAGATTTAATATCTAATCGTACAATGTGATCAAGACACAGCAGAAGATATGCTAGGAAAAACAAACTTATGATTTTATTACTGTTGAATTGTCCCACTTATTTGTCTTATCAGTGTGCTGTTTATATAGGTTTTGGCACCCTCCTCTTAACAGTTAGCTTTTAAGAGTGAGTTTACCCAAAGCCTATATAATATTGATATTAGCACAGGCCGCGTGTGGAATTGTTCAGATAAGGGAATTATCCCTTTAAGGAGATTGTGTTCGATGACACACACTATACGTGAGGAGGGTGTTGAATTGTCCGACATTTCTTATTTGTCTTTTGTGCAGTTTGTATGGGGTTTGGGCACCCTCCTCTTAGCAGTTAGTTTTAGGAGTGAATTTTACGGAACACCAGTCCAATGTTTACCACTTAGAAGTCCTTCATACTAAGGAGATTAGTGATGTATTAATGAATGGTTGAGAATGAACTATACCAAAAGCAATAAAAATAAAAACGAAGGTTTAGCTTTATACATTATTATCTAAACATAATCTTAGCGTATATTAAATTTAAACACTAGTGAAATATTTTTCTATAGTATCCTTTATGTTTGGTTGAACTTTTGCGTTTGGAGACGGTAAATAATATTAATGAACTCATACTAGACAGTGTCACCTAGGAAGATGAAGAATTAATTGTTAATGTTGTAGAACCACAAATTTATTAGAAAAAGGTCCCGTAATGGTTACAAGTAATTTCATGCCCACAAATAATGTTACCTTGTTCTTGTTAAGGATAACAAGAATCTCCACTGTGAGCATGGCAAAATTATAGTAAGTTTAGGAGAACCATAAAGTTAAAGAGAAAATTTAAGAAGAATATGAAAAGAATATCAAGAAACTCTTTAGGAATTATTTTCAAGTAAGAAGTTTTTCTAAGCACATATTGCTAAAAGACATTATCTAAATTGGTACTCACTGTTGGAGCATGAATGTCAGGTAGTGCATTAAAAACATAATATCAGTAAAACCAACACTGTCCATGATCACCCCTTCTTGTGTTATAGAGCAGATTGCTGATAGTCCAACTTACAAATCGAGACAGTTCGACCAATCTTGCTGAGTCTCGACCAATTTTGGACCAATAGGTGTATTTGAGTTGCCTAGGTGATTTATAGCTGATATATTGAGGTCATCTTGTTTAGGACCCACTTGGATAAATTTCACATGAATTGATCAACTATAATCCCAATCAATCACTTTTTTCTTCTACAATTAAATTAATACATTAAAATAAATAATGCTTACAAATTGCAACTCTCCAAAAGTTACAAGATAATATTTTCAAAAAAACAAACATAAACTTGATACAATCTACACTCTCTTATAGGATGACAATTTCTTGTAGTTAAGGGTACTGAAAACATTTATCTTTGAAGATAGGATAAGATAAAGGAATGGAGATCAATATAGAAGGTGATTGGATGGAGCTTACAAAGAAAGAAGATATGCAAAGGAGTGACATAGTAGCTATTTTCGAGATATTAATCTCTCTCTCTCTCTCTCTCTCTATATATATATATATATATATAGGGAAGGATAGGGGCACTCCCTCTCTGGTTTATAGCCGGGGTGACCTCAAAATCCAATCTCCACCATTAGATATGAAGAATTATGAGTAAAAAACACACACATAAAATTTCAACTTAATCCGATCACGAATTCACCTTCATCTGGTCATTTGATCAAGATGACAGAAAATATAAAAACTTAAAAATATATATGTTATACCATTTTTGTCATCTTGATCAAGTGATCGGATGTAGATGAATTCGTGGTCCGATTGAGCTGAAATTTTATGAGTAGGTTTCTAACTAATAGTTATTCATATCCAACGGTGGAGATTGGACTTGGAGATCACTCCGGCCATAAACCGGAGAAGGAGTCCCCCTAATGAGGAAGTGCATCTATCCCTCCCCATATATATATATATATATATATATATATTATAGAGGATATCCTTAAGTCTTTTCTATACCGACTTCTGTGTAACAATTTTAAGTGCTATATGGATCATTCTTGAGAGTTTCTTTGGTTGTACTAGACTTGTTTTAGCATAAATAAGAAGCAATAACCCTTTAGCAGTAGGTTGTAAGCACATGTATTTAAATTTTTTGTGTTGTGCTACTGTTTATCTTTTTCATTTTGTACGTCTTTTTCCACTTTATTCAGAAGTTTTTTCATATATATTGGGATTAGTGCCTAAATCCCAGAAGAGATCTGTACAGATTTTAATGGAAAGTAAGAGTGCAACTAAGTTCGGAATTTATCAATCCACATACCAACGCACTATGGAAACTCAAAATGCATATGTCGAAGGATGGTTGCATTGTTGTTATTGTGGAAATGAGGACATGCACAAAGGGGTGACGGAAATGCAGTTTGCTAAAAGAACCAATTGGTGACGGTGGATCTGCTTCTTCCATTAGTTTTATTTAATGTTTAGACAATGGAGATGTGGGTGGAGGCAATATGGAATAATCTGAAGAACTTTAGGATAATCTAAACAACGTTGGTGGTCAAAGTTTTCTCATGACGACAATACAACTTGAAGATGAAGGATTGACATTACTTGGGTACTTGAATGAGTTACATGATTCCCAATATGGATTGATTTGGTACTTGTAAGCCACGCAAAGAAAAATTTGCATACTTGATGACAACAATCAATATAAAGTTGTTGTTAATGGAACTATATAGATAACATGTCTAACAATCTCTGATGTAAAGCATATTTCAGTTCTTAACAGCCTTTGCTCTCTTAACAAGTTAGAGGTTGAAAAAGAAAAAAAAAATAGTTACCAAAGACTGATATTGGCTAAAAGAGAGCTGGTTGATAGTATTTACAAATTATAAGGAGACTTCCATGACTTACCTGTCTATACTTAGACAAGTTGGATATGGCCCGAAAAGGGCATCAATTGGGATGACACAGACTTATACAGTTAACTTGACTAGGTAGCAGTAAAATGAGTACAACATTCCAACCGCTTTAAACCCTGTTCGAAAAGATTATTCAGAGGCAGACATTTTACTACTGCACAAAGCTAATTAGGTCTAGACTGTTGGTTCAAATTTCATCATTTCGGGAATCGATAGACACTACGAATAAATTTAAACAGAGTTCGAATTGAGTTCCTTATTTTAGCTAAGTAGTTAGCTACAAACCTGAAGATATCTTTAGATATTTATTTTCTGAATGTTCAATAGGCTTTTCTATATTCAAACAGATGCCTAGCATTAGTTGTTTGATTATTATTTTCTTAAAATGGACGGAGTTCTTTGTTCTTCTTTCTACTATGTTCTTGTGTCTCAAATACGACTAGGGTTATGTCACTTTGGTAAGTACTGAAGCTATTATTATATATATTTATTATCATATGCATATACCATTTTATTGAGCTTGCACTTTACTTTTGCTTTCTTGTCATTTGATTCCTGCTTTTAGCTTGGAGCAAGAGCTAGCTAGTTTGCTATTGCTATTGTGAGTTCCGTCAAGTAGAAAGTTATCTGTAGCGGGCCTCTTCCGAGAATTGTGATTATCATGCTACCACTTCTCAAATATCTAATTGTGTAACTTTCTGAAAAATTGTATAATTTGCTTCATAATAACGCTTGCTATGGTTGTATTAGACAAACTTTAGCGCCGGCCAAGTCCTAGTTTTGTGTTGTGAGACACTATATCAAGGTTGAGTTCTTATGTTTCGCCAAAAAAGAGAAATGAGCTATAAACAGTCCTATTTAAGATAAATTCTTGTTCGTTGTCTTCAGATTTGCTCTTGTGAAAAGCCGTATTCACGGCACATCACCGACAGGACATCCATGCTCCGGTGAACTCTTCCTTGCCGACCATTAGGTGCCTTTGTTGCACTTTCCTCTCTGAAGCTTTACGTGAATCATAGTCTTTCTAGTCTTCTATTGTTTATCTCTGTCTCTCACATATGTCAATGATTGGGCTCTGATATTTACATCTTATAATATTCAAAGTTCTACCTTTCAGTAGCATCTGCATCTAAACCTGAATCATTTAGGGTAATAGGTAGTACTTTAAAGCCATTTCTAATATTCTGATGAGTAACCTTAATGTTGCTAGGCAGAAACCATAAGATAGAACTAAGCTTTGATCTTCTTAAGTGCAAAACGAATCTATAGAAACTCTTGATTGATTTCACAGATGATCAAGGAGGAAATCAGAAAGAAGCATAGTGCAAGGGCAGCTAAAAGTTAAAAAGACACGAATAGATGTTTTACGCATTGTCATTTGGAAGAAATTAGAGTGAAGATGAGGTTCTTATATAAGGAATGACTCTTGCTTTATTCTTGTAAGTTTAATTTCATGAGGTTTTCAAAGTCTCTATTTGGAAGGCTAAAAGCTTAAATTATCATGAGTTCAATAATTTTTCTTTACACCAGAAATTGATCATGCAATCTAGAGCTAGATCAGATATCTTAGGGTACTACTCTTCTACCAAAATAATGGTGTAGCAACGAAGTAGGGGCAATTTACTTCTTATAAGATCCTTACCAGTTTTGCCTATTTACATTCATGTAAGGCAAATACAAAAATAATTATCTTTAGCTTTGGCATCAGAAATTGCAGTTATTTTCTATATGAGAAAGTAAGAAGTTATGAATGCTATCCAAAGTGGCAGTGTTATCAGGAAAAGAGAAGGATTTCATGTGTGAAACTGTAAGGCAAACTTTAATCTCTATGTTTTATTGCCTTAAACAAAGTTTAGCATTTCTCCTGGAAACCTATTAGAAAATATGAAATGAAATAGAAAGTTCAGAGCTTAGCAACAGGATCTAAGAACTTACAGAGCTGAGTTGCTTTGTTTCTTGAAATTTATCATTTTTTGACTCTCTTTGTAGAGGAAAGCTGGAAAATAATAAAAATAATGTTAACTTTATCCTCAATTTAAGAAAAAGGTTAATGAATACAAAGTCTAAATTCTACCTTTCTAGCTGGAGCTGCAGTTCAAGGCATGTGCCCTCTAGTTCCTCACAATGGTGACTTTTAGCCTCCAGCTCAACTTCTAAGGAGGAGCATTTCTGATATACCTTGTGCAGTTTAACCTTTGTAGCAGCAAGTTCTATACCCAGATCTTCATTTGTCAATTTCTGATTCTCAATCTTATCCTCCATCAGTCTGCGTGACTCCTTATGTTTTCCTATCTCAACTTGCACATTAGAGATGCATTCTCCAGATTCATTAATTTGAGTAAATGAATGATCATTGGTAGCACATCCAGATTTTGCCATCTTCACCACATCTTCCTCCAAGTTCTCTGTAACAATCATTTCTTTGGGAAGTCCTAGGCTTAAATCTGTGTGTGTAGATTTTAGTGAGTGTCCTTTCTCAAGTTCCAACCTTTCAGGCAAATCAAAGTTATTACGTACATCTGTTACATGATCATCGGTCAAAAGAAAACATTCGTTATCACTAGGGGAATGATATCCATCAAAATGCTTCTTAATACTTTCCTTCATGCTAGACACATCTTGAAAAGAAAAGCAATGGTTAATTATCCATTCAAGTGCTGAAGTCAGCTCACTGACAAAGTGCTCTAGAATGATCTTGCCTTCAACTAGATCATTACAAGTAATGATGAAATGCTGAAGAATAGAACTGAGCTCTGATGTCTTCAGAAGAAAGGCATGTGCTATGTAACCAGTAAAAGATGCAGATTTATGTTGAGCAGTACCAAGCTTAGTAGATCCCACCTGATCATAATTAGTTATTACTGATCTCTGAATAACTCCCTCAATAAGATCAACTAGCCTGCATACACTCTTATCCAAGTTAGAAACAGACAGTTGATGACTAGCATTTCCATTTGTCACATTACAGGAAGCTGATGAAGCAACATAGGCATCTGATGCATTCTTTCCAACGGAAATGCCTCTCTGATTTAGATAGTCCTTAATGTCATCTAGGATATCATCCATGCTTGTGTTTGTCATGTGATGTTTCTGCAAAACCTCCCCCATTATATCTTGAAGTCGATCTGAATATTTTTCAGGAGTTATATGTCCAACCTGGTTGTCATCATCAAACTTGAAACTGGAATAGCTCCCAATCGGGACTAGCTCTTTTGATGTTGCTTCTGACATATCAAGCTTTGCAAAGTCTTTAGAACCATCAAAGAAGTTATTCACCCCAGGTTTAACTTCTGAGCATTCAATAGGTTTACCTACACAAACAAATGCTAGTTTTTCCATCTCAAGAAAGTCATCCATCAAATTTATATCTGAAGTTCCTGTTTGGCAAGATGGGGTTGTAGACATTCCTCCACTCTTCAAGTGCTCCAATTCAGATATTAGCGTAGAAGCCCATGATTCAGCAGTGCTCTTGTTGTCTTCATGACAATGTTCATTAGAAATTGATGCAAGAGGAAGATCACAAAACATAGGACTGCTCTTTCCATGCTCAAACCCTGTTTGTCCTTTTGACTGTTCCTCAAGTGAACTATCAGCTTGAGATAGCTTAGAAGATGTATGAGCAATCATTATCTGCAACGTCTGGATTTCACTGTTTCTCTTGCTTAGGGAATACTTGAGAGTTTTGTTTTCCTCCTCAACCATACATAATTTTTCCAAAAGAGAAGCAATTTTCTTATTTGACATATTATCACAGTTTGCAAGCACCAAATCATTTCTATTGCAGCCCACTGCAGCAGAAGTTGATTTTTTCCTCCTTGTTTCAAAGGAGTTGTCTCCTAGTAATCCAACCTCACTTCTCATTTTTGACAAAGCAGCTGGACCTGGTAGTCTTTTTCGAACCATAACACGCAATCTTTGGCATTCTGTTTCAAGCTTTGTGATTTTCTTTACACTCTCCAAGTGGTGCTTGTGGGCAGCCTCAGCTGACTTAAGATTGAATTCTCTTTCTTCATTTCTAATTTCAAGTTCCTTTTGCAGCATGCAAACTTCATACTTCAAAGAAGCACTTTGTTTCTCTGAGGTATCAAGCCGTGCTAGTACTTCCCTGAACTCTACTTCTGTTTGGGATCTGTATTCACTCAACTCTTCAATCGATATATCTCTCAGTTGAAGAATCTTATTCAGATTAGTAATTTCAAAACCAAGTTCACCAAGCTTGTGGTTTGTTTCTGCTAGCATATCCTCTAACTCCCGTGCTTTCTCTTGCTCCCTTAATAATTTTGCATTGGCCTCCTCAATAATGCGTTGCTGCATATCATTAACAGATTGCAACTGCTGTTGACACTCCATCAATGCTGTGTCATCATTTAGAACCTTTTCTTCAGCGGCTGTCTTCTGAAGTATAGCATCATCTAACTCCTGCTTAAGAGATGCTGCTTCTGCTTCTACCTTCTCCCATCCTGTAATTAGAGAACCATCTTGATGTCAAAATAGAAAATAATGGTGCAGATGTTTAACAAAACAATTCATTTATTACAAAGTTTACAAAATAACTAGTGAATAAACCTGCGATAGCTTCCTCAGCAACCTTCGCTTGTTTCAACAGTATACCATCTTTAGCTTTAACTTCCGCATGAGCAGAAGAAAGTTGTCCATATAAATCTTCTAAGAGTTTCTCAAATTCTTGAGTTCTATTTTTCTGCAGGAAATAAAATGAAAATATTAAATAAGTAAAGGTAAACCCAGGTTTCTAGTAGGAAATTAGTCACAGAAAGGAGCTTTTTGAGCAGTAGTCCTTTGAGATGAATAGACAAGCAAGCACAATAAAAGAAAAAAAATGCATGACATATACGTGTGTCTATGCCCCAAGCTTAACATATTTCTCATTGATTTGAAAGGACTACTGTGTTATTTAGTTTCCTTTTTCTCAATAAACTAATGATTTTTACTTTACAAAACAAACATAAAAACGGTCACTGGAACCTAGTTAAGAAAAAAACTACACCAAAAAGTCAGGAGAAAAAGGATGTTCACAAGGTTTTAGCAGCACTCGAACTAACTCAGCCCTTCAAACATCAGTTGCATAAGCTGCAACCTATCATCTACAAAGACATATACCAAAAGTTGAGTGAAGACCAAAAGCCGATTGTTACATTTAATCAGAATTAGAAGAATAACTTCTCGGTTTCACCATTTTGTTTCATCTGTCATCTGTAAAAGAAATAGACTATCATATAATTTTTCGAAAAGAACAAAGTTATACATTAGAAATTTTAAACAACACAACACAAATGTTCATCTACTTTGTAAAGGGTTTAATTTAAAAAAAGGGCCCATTCTCTATAATGCTTATTTCTATGTTGTTCTTTCTTCATAAAACATATACAATTATTAGGTTAATATTTCAAAATAGGGGTCCTTACTTCGCTCTGCACTTTAGTGCCTAGACCGTTCTTGGTACTTTTAGTGGATTTCCAAATAAAGCATATCTTTTTGTTTCTTTTAGTTTCGTTTTCTTTTTAATTTTTGTCTGTTGAGAAGATAATAAGCACATAGCTAAAGTTAGGAGTGCATCATATCTTTCCACCAACATTTCTGTGTGCATTATGAACTTGCTGATCCCATCTGCATACTATCCAGACTCCAGAACTCAAAGGTTCTCATAAATCAGCAGGATTTCTAGAGTACCAGAAAAACAAGAAGAACAGCCAATCCTTCACTCTCTACTAATATGAATGCCGAAATATTTGTAGGTTTTATGAAATGCTACGGTCTGTCAGAAAGAACCAAACACTAAATCCCCTTACTTCGAGGATATTAAAGGCCATTGAAAGGACTAAGACTACTAAGAAAATTGTTTAACTTGAAAGAGCAACTAAAATTCCATTATCAAATGAACAACAAATTGAAAATTGCCTAATGTTCCAGTAAAGGCCAGGTATACAGAAAGAACATAGGAGTAAATTTTTAAAAGATGCAGATAACCTGTCCATTTCCTAGTGCAATAGTGTTCTTTTCTGAAGATTTTCTTCTCCAAAGCCACTTCTTTTGTTCCATTCTCCAAGCCACTTCTTTTTCCGCACTAAACTAGATACACAGAAGAAGTCTTTAGTGATAGATTTTGTGATTTAATTCGAAATCAGTCATGATAATACTAATCAACCATTGATAAAAAAAAAGAAGCTACTAATATACCATTAAGGTTGCCCTGGAATTACTAATGCAGGTCCTTGCCTCTAATAGTAATAAGTACTTCTCAACATGAATCATATATTTCATACATGGACATCCTTTTCTATTGAAAGGACCATCGGGAGGGGAAGACCGCTCCCGGCGAAATAGTCGGTCGGCTTTAGAAATAACAAATAAAGTAGAAACAAATATGGAAAAATGTATTACTGATTGATATTCATTGATTGAGCATAAATAAAACATAAATGTATATACCTAGAATCACTATTTCATTAAAATACCTTCCTACTGTTAGAAAGCATATATTATTGGGCTCTTATAAGAACGCCTAACTAATTGGACTCTTATAGAGTATCCAAATAGTAGAGTCATGATATCAAATAGGTAAAAGCTTTGGAAGGGAAGGGTGTATTGTGCTTCCTCAGCTAGATTTTGAGATCTGCATGGATACTAGCCAGACTACTTATCAAGCTCATCTATGGCCTAGCAAAGAGGGTGACAGGAAACAATATTCTCAGCTGTTCCTAGGAACTGTGAGAGTAGTAAACCAAAGCATGTCAATAAGCAATAGGTCATTGAAAAGCCAAAACGAGCACAAAACCATTAGGAAAGCATCAGTATTACTTACAATTTGACCAAATATAAGAACAAAATTGGGTAAGGATCCCCAGTTGAATCCAAATTTCTGATGACATTCATCAGCATTTGAGAAAATCGAACCAGTAGTAGTTGCGAAAAGAACATGGACATGCTAGCAGTCTACACTCTCATGTATCAAGCCCTGATCTCTGTTGAGAGTCACTATTATCTACAAAGGCATTCAATTCCAACTACCTATTATCTCTGTTGAGAGTCAGACTCTCAAATCTTTTTTTCGTTTTTTGGGAAACTGAAATTGCGATTTGTAATTTTACATGCAAATAAACTATATTACAATACCTTGGGTTAAGTCTATACCAGAAAGGGAGATACAGAACTAAAAAACATTTCTTGAAGGAAATTTAAAAGGAAGACCTTTGTTAAGCAACTAGAATAAAAGTTAATTCCCCAAATTTGCTTACTACATCTTTCACAAATTTAATAACCACTTACTGGCTGAATCCATTCTCATTTATATCTATAAACTTTGGTAAGCAGCCAAACTGGCAATGAACCACAGATACCTTTTGCGGGCTTTTGAGAAAACAAAAAGATTTGGTTGAGTTATTGTCTGTGCTCAATTCAAGAGACATTAATGTTTCCATTGGCAAAACAGAGTAACAGAACTCCAGAAACAGGGAACAAGAACATGAGGAGACAAAACCTATCACCGAAATTTGGCATAAAAGAGACACTAGGTAAAATACGACACATGAAAGACATAGTCCGTAGATACTCTAAATCGGGTGAATTTCGGTTAAACAAAACCATTATTCTCACGAATTCTATTCCAGATAAAACTAAGCAGAACCGTAGTCCGTAGATACTCTCTTACAAAACCCTATTATTCAATCAGACAAAACCACAAACAGTTCATCAGAAAACACCAAAAGGAAGTCTAAATCCAACAAAACTTCTCTCAACTACATAATCTAGTTAGTTCAAGAACTAAAAATAGTAGATAACAATGTACTTCCAGAAAACAATAGAAAAGATCAACCAAATTCAGCATGCAATAAGCATATGAAATTCTATCAATACTGATACCCCACCTCTGTTAAACTCAACTTCAGTTCACTACTCACTCCACACTCAATGTGAAAGCAGTCTTCTCCTCTCTCTACAACAAGCAAAAGAGTGAAAGAAAATAACAGAACTACTCCATTATCCTTTTCTTTGTCACTACCGTTAGATCAAACAAAAAGGAAAAAAGAAAGAAAATTAACAAAATACAGCACTAACCCACAACTCTCATTTCTCTAGAGTTAAAGAAATATAAACCAGGGTTGGTGGGTGAGGAGAGGGACAAATATAAAGCAACAAGAAGAGTGTCGGCGAGCGCACGTGCCGCGGGAGCGAGAGCGCGCGCGAGAACTCAGAACGCAGCATGTGTGTTTGTTGCGCTGTGAATCAAAGCGCAACAGACAAAATGCTGCGGTTGATTGTATACGAGAAAAAGAAAGAATGGAGAAATTAAACAAAATAACAACTAGTTCCTTTACTACGTACTACTCCTGTGTATCGATTTGATGTTCAACGACTCGTGGAGACCGGTCTGCTATTACATCATGGAGCTTTTAAGAGTACTTATAAATAAAATTTTTTAAAAATTAAAATAAAAAATATTTTATTTTTTAAAAAAATATTTTTATTTTTTTAATTTAAAAATATAATAAAATAAATAATAAAAATATTTATTAATATAAAATTTTTATATTTTTAAAATTTTAAAAAATATTTAAAAATGCTAAGTCAAACCGCCCTTGTATATAGCCTCAAGTTGTCATCCATCAATTGTTAAAAATCTGAAAATATCTACCACCTTTTTTTTATTAAAAAAAAAAAATCCTACGAATACGGGGGAGTACCTCTGTAAATATGATGTCAGATATAAGACGATTGTTTTTTTCCTTTATGGATTCTTTTCATAATAGAGGCCTCAAAGCATTAAGTGATACTTCATCCCTATTAATACGACACACGAAAGACATAGTATAATTTAAAATTTTCTAAAAAAATAAATTACTATGTCATATTTTTATTACTAGAGGCATGAGTTAAATATTTATAAGCCCCACGTAGTATAATTTGTCGTTCTCTACATTGGATTAAGTGAATCATTTTTTTGTGATTGTGAGCCATTTCTTGAGATCCCAAATGACATCTCCGAAAATGTCGAATTTGTGAAATTTTGTTAATCTTGTGATATACAAAAAGATTATTTGGCATAACTTCTTTTTTATCTTTACATCTACTAAGAACAAGGGTAAACCAATGAACTGCCCAGCAGTAAACTAGCGCACTTTAGCAAGAACCAAATAAGAACAGATACTCCAAGTCCAGTACTACGAGCAGATCCAAATGCGTCGATATTTAGAATTAGCTGAAAGCATCAGGTGAATAACACACAACCGTTCAGCAGATAAAAGCGACTCTCGAAAGATTCAGAGATTATTTTGAAAACTTGAGTTTACTGATTACAGAGATTACGATGTCATTATTATTACTAACTATATAAGAATTGTGATGTCATATATTTATGGTCAGAAGCTAGCGGGTATCCAATGCTTACACTTTTCTTTTCTACATGTGACTCCCATTAGAGTCCTAATACTCTCGAGCCACAAAATTGATACCCTATGACAAATCCTGATCAGGTTTAAGATCAGACACACCAGGAATCAAATCTGTCTACAATCGCTGTCTACAATCAAACATAAAATCCTAACTAAATATTAGAAAATAAATATCTAGAGATACTTTCGAAATTTTGTTACATCTAACTACTATTAAACAAGGAAAGAAATTTTAAATTAAATTGATTAGCTTGGAAACCTCTGTTAACCTCTAAACGGTAGCTTTGTCTCTGAGAATTCAGATATTAAACATTCAATAAACTTTCCGTATGGGGGGGTATAGTAGTAATTCTAAGAAGCGATTTGAGGCATGCTTATTTTAGTGAAAATTGGTGAAAATCATCGAATTTTATCCACCACATTTTAATTGAAGCTTTTTTCTGGCCTAATCCTGAGGACATGTTCTAATTTAGAGAAAATGAGTATGATGAAACTAATTTCAGTAAAACTTAGTTTAATAAGTGAATTTGCTTGTTCTAAAGGAATTGAAATATGTTCTCATTTTAGTTTAATAATGCACTTAATAATTCTAATTTACGGTATAATGCAAGTATTTAGTAGAGCTCTCATAAACTAAAATGAGACCAAATTAGCTACAGAAAAGCTAACAACTTCCGGCTTTTAGTTTCTTTTTTCTTAAGCTTAAAACCACTAGAGAAAAGCCTTATGTTTATTTTTCAAAGACTTATAAGCTAAACCGAATCAAGAATCTTGAAATGCAGATATATTCAAGATCATGGGAGAGCCAAGATGTAATTTGTGTCATTAACACTATGAAACAAGTACAATCACAACCCAAAAACTATTGTAGTCGGACCTATACAGGACCAACCAGGTCTAATTGAAAATCGGTAATTCAACAGTCATTTTAGACCAAATCGCTTGCTTACTGAGTCGGCAGAGGAGAGATTTACGAGATCGTGATGAAAACTTACGGCGGGCTTGCAGTGTCAATCGAACCGGACGGGGACTTATTTGATTGAACGAAACCCTACCAAATCTAAACCTTGTTGCAGCACAATACCTCTTTGTATGCTTGAAGAGTTCTCACTCTCCGGTCACCTCATTGACCGCCATGTTACTCACATGCGCATTCTTTCCCTCTCCGCTCTTGCTGCTGATTTCAACAAATCTCTTTGTCCATGAGAACACATCCTCATGCTCCACCGTGAAGTTGTCGACTCTTTTCTTCGTGTGACGAATTTAGAATTCTTCTCAAAATCAATTGGCAACGAGAAGAGTGAGCCCAAGTCTTTATCAATATCATATCAGGATCATTGATAAGCAATGTGGGACTAAACCTTTCTTTAACACCTGCCCTTCAGCGAAGCGTTTTTTTTTTTTTTTTAATGTAAATTGAACTGATGCGGGCTACTGCCCTGTAATGGATTGGATGAAGCGGGTGACCTGCCCTGAAATGAAATGAGTTATTTGCCCTACAATATAACGGATAACTGTCCTTTGAATGAAACGGGCTATCTGCTCTGAAATGAAGCGGACCATAAAGGCCCTGAATAAATATAGATAATAAAGTTAGATTTAATCCATATTTTGGGCCGATCTCGTCCAACCTGCTCTGATATCATGTGACGAATTTAGAATTTTTCTCAAAACCAATTGGCAACGAAAAGAGTGAGCCCAAATTTTTATGAATATTATATCAGGATCATTGATAAACAATGTGGGACTAAACCTTTCTTTAACACTTCATTCTCGTTCTCAAAGTCTCATATTGCCCTCGCCAACCTTATACGCTCCACTATTTTTCTTCTTCTTCTTCATCTTCCAAAAATAGTACCAAGATGCTTGAAGTTTATGTAGTTGTAGGTGTAGACAGGGCAAACAGCCGTGTAGCAAAATCCAACAATGCCGGTGACTTCTCATTTGCGATCAATGAATCCAGTTACCGGATTCAAAGATGGAGAAGTACACCAGCCTCACTTGTAGGTATGTAAGCACTGATATCTTGCCAGATTTCTACGGCTGAGTTTTTCCAAATGCAATCACGTTATTATCGGCAGCACCGTTATTTCTAAATCAAATATCATGGCTCGCCGGTGTGCTCATGACTTCAACAAAATTGACTCAGTGGATCGCTCCGATGACCCATCGATTAAATTGATGAACCGGTGATCCGGCAATCTATCTAAATTGATACTCGGATCAGTTCACACGACAATGCTGAAAACTGCATTTTACTTCACTATGATGCTTTAGATAAAGAGTCTGCTTTTCATTGAGAAAATAGAAAGTAATGGGGTCACAAGTATCAATACCAAAGTGAAAAAGTATAAAGTAAAAGTTGCAAAAGATCATTGCTCAGCGTCCTTTAACAACCAACAACTTTATCTCACATCCGAATCCAGAGAAGAAGTAAGAAAGAAGGTAATAGCTCATCATAGGGTTCCGTTTCAAAGCTGATTAATGATGGTTCTCTTTATTGAATCGAGCTTGTTTCTTTCGTTAATTAGTCAAGGAATTACGTTAAATGGCAAAGTGTAGTGCAGGAAGTAGAACGAACTTCTTAAGACTAGCGGTTCCGCTGGAATAATTCCTTCATGGATTTTGATATGAATAGTTAGTAATGTCTTGAATCCTCCTATTCTTTTGTGTTAGGAAGAGCTGATATATGAGTACGAGTTCAAACCCCAAAAATACAATCAAAGATTGAACCCCTGGACAAGGTGGTTAGCTGATTATACCTATAACTTTAAGCCCAGATGTTGGGCAATCTTTTGAAGTGCAAGGCCCTTTCGTTTTTCGTCATCATCTCTTAATTCGATGAGAACTAAACCATTCATCAGTAGCCGTAACGGCATCATCGAAAGTTGTCTTAAAAACTAGCCCATTGAAATTTTCGTAGACATGATAAGAGTCATAGCCCAACTACTTGCATTTGAACGTAACAAGTAAATCCCAAATTTGTATAAAATGAGTGCCATATTAACTGCTCAAAGCCTCTTAGCTGTGAGATTTGAATATTAGGGAGTACTATCACTGAGATATGCAACAAATGAGCGTCCTACATTTCAAAATAGCTTGCCTGTATGTAGTTAGTGACAGCTGGAAAACTTTTATAGGCACAACTATGGTTTTTGATGTATAAGCCAGTGTAACCAATTTATGAAGGAGAAAGAGAAGTAGATGGAACCATTTATTAATAGTTAGCAACTTAGTTGGGTAGTCTTTCTCCTCAAGCGGAGCAATCATTATTATCCGCTACACCACCAATGTGGAGACATATATGAGCTCAATTACATTATTCCAGACAATATGATGTTTTCTGAAACATTTATCTTTTGGCAAAGCATTTCATTTCATCTCACCATTTTATTTCAACTTTTCATTTTCAATAAATCTTCTACAATATCTTTTAAAATTTTAAATTTGAAAACACAGATGAAATTTACATCATTCATATATATTATATATATATATATATAATATTTTTAGGTAAAATATAAGCTCGTTTATTAAAATCTCAAAAAATAATTTCTTTTAGAAAACTTTATTATGTTAAGCATTTCCAAACGTTCCCTAACACATCCAAATAAGTTTAAAAGCAAACGAGAAAGCAAAAGAAGGAAGCAAAAACAATTTGATGAAATCCAATTTGTTTCCTATATGAGAAAATGTCTAAGTATGGTCTCCAGCATCGTTCGTCTCCTCCGGTCCTTCGCTGTAGCAACAAAAGCATCAAATGATACCTACACCTTTGTGATAATTCTACTTTACTTTGATAAAACAAAGCATGCATTTGATTATTGCTAGCTTGTAGTCTGTTCTTGTGGCGCATTGAGTGGCTGGCTAGGAAGAGTATTCATATAAAGCAAGAACAAACAAGAAAGTTTGCTTCAAGAAAATGCATTCAGTCTGACACACCCCCAGTTACTTTTCCGTTTGGATGAGCCATTATGCTTTTAACAGAGGGAAAACTAATAGATAAAAACATGAACTACTCCAATGTACTTGCTTAGCCTACGATTTCTAATGACTCGCTTGAGCCCATTGGATTCAACAAATGGCATTCACTTATAAAATGATAGAGACAGGTATTTGTAGTAACCACTTTTAGTAACGGCATCTTGTTAACAACACCTACAGAGACACAGGACTGAACATCAGGAGCCAAAAGAAACCAAAAAGAAGAAGAAATAAAAGAAAATTATAATCTCTCTCAGATAACCATCGTATAATGCTTGCCTTCTCTGAACTGCCAAGATAAGAAAAAAGTGCCTTTAAAATTTAGCAATCATTTATCAACCTAAAAAAGCACTATAGTCGTGCTTTTCCATCATTCGCTTCCGAAATGACCACCTCTTGATTTTGTTCTGTGTTCGTGTTCATTCAGTTCATACATATAAACAAGATCTTCATAGCAAATGAATATATATATAGACACAAACATATGAACTGCAAGCCAACACTACAGCTGCATTCTGTTTTCCAAGTACTACCAACACTTATAAGCAGTTACTTAGAGCGCATTTTCAATCACACAAAAATAAGTGAGATTTGTAAAAAAATATCTCATTAAAAAATAAAGTACAATAACAACAAAATTCAAAATCATAATTAAAATATATAAAAGTAATTTTTTTAAAAAAAATAGTTAAAATAAAATCCGATTTGAAAATGAAGTGATGCTCAAATTAATAATTGAAACATTAGGGTTAAACTGAAAATCTTAAAAAATGAAGTGGATTGGTAGTAATTAGAACATGCCCTTATATCTTAATCATATACTCTCTTTGAAGTTCTGGTGGCAACGTCGCCTTACCTTTTTGTGTTCAAGACGAGCTCATACCCTCTAGATGCCCAAGCCTCGGCACAGCTTTAGGTCCGGAGACAAATCAGACCTGTCCTAATTCTTTTTCGAGTACGGTTCAGTTGTCATCCAACCAGCAGTCATCCACCGACCCATAACTCCATTCCCAAAAAGACTTCAATCTTGGTACGGTATGAAAATGGGACAGCATGAAAATCACAAATGAAAACGCAATCTTGCCGAATCCAACAGCTCTAAATTCCAAGCGTTAAAACAAGTATCTCAAGCAACAGAAGTGTATATCTCTAACCATAAAATATCCACTGGTTTAAACATTCAAAGCAACAACTCCAGAACTAATTAGCTACCTATAGCTCATTCCGAAACCAAAATCAAGTCATAAACAGCAATTATCCAGACAAATCTCTAATGCTGTTGCCCTAAAAAAGCTACCCAACAACACCTCAGGAAACAATCCCATCATTCAAAGACAACTGAGCCAACTGATCAGTTGGAGTAGCCTGCTGCTGCTGTTGAACAGTTCTCAAGACCTCCATGGCCTCCGCCACCTTGGCTTTCAGAGCCTCTGGAGACTCCAGCAGGTGAAGGACTTCAGTCTGATCCATCTCCAACAACATACCCGTCACTTTGGCTGCGTAATCAGGTTCAAGCTGCTCGACAAGTGGATAGAGACTCTCCCCAAGCATCTAAAAGAGTTAAAGAACAAGTCAACAGACTAACCTACCCATCAAGGAAGAAGTTGTACACAGTATTAGGTAAAATACTTACTGTTCTCTGTTGGTCCGGGGGTGCATTTGCAAGAGCTGACGCTAAAGCTCCAATAGGAATAGGCTGGGACATTCCAGTGTCTCTAATAGGCATACCTCCCATATCATAAGACATGGTCATCATGCCACCAGGAACAGCAGCCATTGGAACATCAGGAATGTTACGACCAGGAGGGTAGCGGTAGACACGTCCCCTGGGAAGCATCTAAAGACAACAAAGAGGACCAAGTTAAATGTGGCTTCCCCTGTCATGTAACCCAAAAAAAGGTACTATATATCGGGATTGTTTTAGCCGTGTCAATATTACTGGTTTACATAGTTGGAAAGAATTTATACTTGAAAATGTTAATGATACTTCATTCAGCGATGTATTGCCACACCAATATAATGTATTTCAAGGACGACTCGGCCCTTATGAATATCACTACTCTAGAACTAATCAACAAATAGCTAACACGTAAAATAACAGGTGCATCCATCCATATAGTGATATACAACATAAAGTACTTCGATCAATAATTATCATCTACTGTATATCCCAAAATACTACAATGCAACAAAACAATGCAGAACCGACAAACTGAAAGCAACCTGAAGGCCAAGCAAATGACAACGCAGTTACAAGATACAGGATTCACAGCAAAAAAAGCAACACTTGAATAACAGTTCTTTCCCTCGTGAGACAAGCCAGAGATGATATATAAAAGATAATATACAAAAAAGACAAGCACAAACCCCAATTTCAAGAGCAAAACTTATGTCCCAATACTAGCACGAAAATTTTATGCATAGTAGAAAGAGACGTGCAAACCTGCTGCTGAATTAGTGGCATAGGCTGCTGGCTTTGCTGTACAGGACCAGCTCCTGGGCGTCTACCACTAGGACGTTGTGGTTGCTGGCCCTGTTGTACTATCGGAACAAAGAAATTTGGCATAGGACCACCGGGCCTCATTCCAGGAACTAACTGTTGCTGGTAACCAAAACCAGGCTGCAAAAGGAGCTTGTTTCTTCACCAAACTATACATTTTAATACTATAGCCATGTAAAAGTTTCTAACATCAGAGTACCATAGCCGCGAGAGAGAGAGAGAGAGAGAGAGAGAGAGAGAGAGAAGGGGGGAGGGACCACTACATGATGAGATGACAGAAAAGAACATTCCCTTCTATGTTATTATTTCGAAAAAGATACTTTTGTTATATAGAACGTCTGTTGTGTTGTTTTTCTCACATACACACTCAATAAAATTTTTATCTATCAAATGTTTTGTTTGCAAGCTAAGCCATAAAACTAGTCGCTTATTAGCTGATAGGACTTTATCTTAGCAGTAAAAATGCAATAACTCTAGCCTTTGTAAACCATAATTGAAGATGAAGATGAAGAACAAATAAATTAATGAGTACCTGTGGAGGAAGAAGAGTTGGTGGAGGCTGACCATAAAAGAGTTGCTGCCCCATACCAGCTGCACCAGGAGGATACATAGGAACACGAGGAGCAACCACAGAAGGCATAGCTACTGGTCGCATTTGAGTGAACTGAGCCTGAAAGTATGACATTCAGGCAGCCAAAAGAGTTGGAACAAATAAATACCATCACATTTTGACTTACCATGACGAAGTATAAAGGAAGAGTAAGCCTATCACAGGAAACATAAGCTCAAGCAAAAAAAAAAAAAAAAGAATCAATCAACCAGCCAGAACTCTTTAGATCATGCAAATTAGGCATGCCAAATCTATTAATTCAACTGAAACTCACTTTAACAATAAACATTCCAGGTCAGCAAACAATAACTAATTATTCCATGCCCTCCACATGTATGGCATACAAAAATATAGTGCAGATACAGGCATCAAAAGTACCAGCAGCGAACAAAGAGTGATATGCGATTTTCTCTGAAAGAAAATAAAGCATTGGAACATGTTAATTTGTTTTTAACTTTTTTCCTTTTAACATGAGGAAACCATTTTACCCCAATAAGAAAGCATTTGTATGACTAATAAGGAGCATATAACTTCAAATATCAGTACAGCAAAAGTAAAATAGTAAGTAACTGAACCTCACAGAAAGTTGGCTGCACAAGGCAGCAACCACATTCAAGGTCAGAAACGAAGATAATACAAAACAAAGATGAAACGTATAGCAACATAAGATCATTGAGCGGTTATTCCTACAAATATAACACTCTAACTATACCAATAGAACATTTTCCAGTCAATGTGTATATATATGACCCATGCTATCTAGAAAATACCTGCAACCTGGCTCTTCTGTCTTCCTTGCGTTGTGCAAGAGCAACATAGAGGGGTTTGCCATTAATCATTTTACCATTCATCTCCGAAAGCTGATAAAGAGAACACCGACGAACAAGTCAGCTCACAATAAAATCTAAATAAGGGGAAAACAGCAAATTTACTCACTGCTCTTGCAGCCTCCTCAGGAGTTGAAAATGCAACAAACCCAGATCCCCTACTTATACCGTTTGGATCGCGCATAACCTACGAAAATAAAATGTCAACACAAGCAACAAGCAACAACGATAGCAAGCATGAATTTAACAAAAACCCATACCTTGCAAGATGTAATCTGCCCAAAGTCTTTGAACAGCTCCCTAAGTTTCTCATCTCCAATACTGTCATCTAGATTCTTCAAATACAAATTCAGACCTTGGTACTTGTCCACTGCTTCTTTGCTGTGATCAAATCTCTCCTTGAGTTCCATCTCTCTTTCCGATTTTTTCTGAGCCTTCCCAACATACCATTCCTTGTCATCGAATTCCTTTCCATTAAGTTCCTGAACTGCGTGAGCAGCATCATCAGGATTTTCAAAATTAACAAACCCAAAACACTTGGATTTGCCATCTGGATCCCTCATTACTACAGCACTAGTTATTGTTCCGAATTTTCCAAAAATGTTCTTAAGATCATCATCAGATGTAGAATCTGAAAGGTTTTTAACATACACATTATTAAACCTTGTCTTATCGGAGGCATTCTCCCTCTCCTGCCTACGAAGAAAGGGTCCCACATAGACCTTCTTATCATTCAGAAGCATGCCATTCAGTTGATTAATAGCATTCTGTGCTGACTCCTCATTCTCATATTGAACAAAACCATATCCTTTAGATTGACCAGATGGATCAGTGGCTACTTTGCAGGAAAGAACGCTACCAAAGGCTGAAAATGTATCATGAAGAGCTTTGTTGTCTATTGATTTGTCCAGATTCTGACAAATAGAAACAGAAATATACATCAAGAACAAACAAAAAAATTCAACAAAAAGATTACAAAGCATAGTGAAAACGATTTTTACAACATAAAACAAGACAAGGACCATCAAAGTACCTTAATAAATATGTTAGCTGCTCCACTTTTACGAGAACTGGGGTCACGATTTGAATACATTATTCGAATAGGCTTATTGTTGAGGGGAGTGAAGTTCAGCTCATCCAAAGCTCTAGCAGCTGATTATCAAGAAATACTTTAATCAGAGAACACCCAAAAAATTAACAACGAAAATCTTATTCAGAGTTGGCCAAAGTTCTATCTGCAGATAGCAATTCGCTTGTTATCTGCACTTTTCTTTCAAACTTCTAAAACAAATAATCAGCATGCATCAACACAATAAAGATGCAAGATTATACATAAGACATCTCATTTTATACCACCCACATTCCTAAATCCATGACCACAAGCTAAGCCTAAAGAACCAAATTCCAAAACCAAGAACAATGCCAGTTAAATAATTTCTCCAATCATTATCGCACATCACAAGGAAGGCCCGCTTCTAATATTATTAAATCAATCAATTCTCTAATCACACGCAAGCAAATCCTGCCACTTAGCTCGTATTATTCTACTTCCTAACTTGTAGGTTACTAGATCCCAAAATATGCCTCATTCAATTATGCAAAGTGTAAACTGCTACTGGAACTAATCATCAACCTTTCAACATGTTAATGTTTTGTTACTTGCAAATTCAAATTACATAGTGAAACATCAACCATATGCACCCAATCAACAATTAAGCAAAAGCATGTCGATTAATTTTAATTTTAACATTTTTCATGGTATGTCGATAACATTACACTTTCAATCACAAACATCACTGAAATTATGTCATACCACTAATGCCATAGAGCAAAAGGTAATAAAATACAGGAATACACTATATGGAAAACTAGGTGCGCTACTTTCTTGCACAGTAGAACTGCTCAGAGATACGGCCCATTTAGACAACAACCTCAATTATCTAATCAAATCAAATATGTGACCATTAAAATGATTCTGTACACAGCAAGATGAGAAATTAATGTCATGTAAACTATGTGCATTTTATTGAACCAAATGGGATAAAAAGGGAAAGACTCACTAAATGTTATGCATTAGCCACTGGTAATCAACATAATAACCACATAAAGAAATAAGTAGTAATTGGTCATAAATTAGATTCTGACTAAATTTAGACTTAAACTCTTTTAGTTCTACAATTATAAAAAAAATCATACAGAAAAAAAAAAAAAAAAAAAAAAAAAAAAAAAGCAGGAGATCAACTCGATAACATTTCTCCATAAAAGTTACTCTTTACTAAATACCATAAAAGTAGCAATAGCATGTCAGCCATGAGCAGAATAATCATCTACAATATCTCCCCGGATCTTATTCTAGGTAAAGTTTCAAAAACAACCAAAGATAACATCCTACATTTATACATAGAATTATTTCTAAGAACCTCTACATGATGCCACATCAAAAATCATGCAAGTCCATTGTGCATCACAAAAAATGTTCTATGTTAAAATCTAAAACATCTACATTGAGAGGAATATAGTGAAAATTGTGATTAATAAATTGTTAAACAATCAACAAAATCTATGCACAAGAAAGAAGTGAGAATATGAAGCAGGACATGGTTTTAGTCCCCTCAATGTCAAAGTTTTTTATGAAAAGTAATCTAAGTTGCTCTTCAGGAGACATTTTTTCTATCGAAACAAAATTAATTATTAGTGGAATTCTGAGTCTGTACTTTTTATTAGTAAAGCAGAGATAATCAACCCTCAACTTCGCCATTGGAGTATGAATGACCCAGCAACCCCAACCATTGGTTCTTGGACAAACATGACATCTCAAACTGGTACTTAGAACTACCCATGAAATGCTCACATAATTTAGGCATAACGTACCATATATAAAATAAGCTACTCTCATTACTGTAACTGCTGAAATCAGGTTAGATTAATCATCAAAATCAGACACATTACCTCTGGTGCACCATCTAACAACAATAATCAGTTATCTAACAACAATCACCAATGCGCTAGCTTAACAACAGCATCCATAACGTCCTTAATGATAACAGCAATAGCACTCAACTTGTAGGCCGTAAGAACACTACAAACAATAACAGTTTCTTTCTAATGACACTTCAACAGTCTGCCCAAATTTATCTTCAATAAAAAATAACATTAAGCCCCAACTACCCAATTCCCAAAACCAAATATATATCCAAACCATAAATTTCGCAAAAATCATACATATAAGAAAGTGTGATACGGTTCCAAAAGCATCAGATTTAGACAAATAGGCAATTATTTCAATAGAAATTACTCTTATGGACCCATCGCCCGAAAAGAGCAATCAGAAATGAGCCATCCAAACGAACACCAGCATTTACATAAAGCTTCTAATGCAACAACTCAACATTCAGATTTGAGCATTTCCATATGATCTAAGACCAATTGATAAGTAACACTCCAAATTTATCTTTTTCCCAAAATATACACAGAATGCAACGAATATGATTTTATAAAAAACGAACAAGCAGTCCAAAAACAGAAAGCAGCACAGCAATTCAAGGAAAGCACAAAAGGATCAAAATTTGTGATTAATGGAAGGATAATTTACCATCAATGGGGCTGGTATAGTTGACATAAGCGTAGCCAAGCGACCGCCGTGAATTGACATCACGGCAAACGCGAACGGAGACAACCTGCCCGATAGAGCTAAACAAATCGAATAATTGCGAGTCCGTGACGCTCTGCTCCAGATCGCCAACATACAATGAAGTCGAAGCGAACGGCTGAACGCCAACGCCCTGCTGCTGCACCTGTTGCTGCGCCATCACCTGCACCTGCTGCCCTACACCCTGCTGTTGTTGCTGCGCCATTACCTCTCTCCCAAAAAATCCCAAATAAACCTAATAACTCGAAATAGTACTGGACTGTTCAATTTTTTTGGGAATTTTTTTCAGTTTGGGATACAATATCGACCGATCTATCGATAGTGGAAGAAAGTAATCGAATATTTTTTCTGATTTTCTGAAATAAGGGTAAAATTTTTGGGTATTTTTGATTGTGGGGCAGCCGACCAAGGAAAGAGCTGCACAGCGGCCGGAGAAACGTAAAGAGAACAAGTTCTAGGTATTTGTAGTCAGCGGCTAACAAAATAACCCTAGATTGGGCGGCGAGAACGTTCTGACCGTCAGATTATGTGTAGGAGAAATCAACAGTTACGATTCAGTCAGCGTGATTTTACGCAAGGCGTTTCGAGATTGGGGAGAGTGTGACGTTGCATTTGTTTATTTTCAATTTAAATACAGTGTAATGGGAGACCTCAATCAGCACGGCTAATCTACATTGATCCGATTTTGCAGATTCGATGAAATTTGCTTGCAAAATTCTACAGTTCTTTTACGAATTAATGTAGCAACCTATGACGAGGCATCGTAGGTAGTCTTCTTTAATAAATTTACGAGCAAAAAGTAATAGCATATACAAATCAATTTGCATTAATTAAAATTTGCTGAATCTTTTTAGTAACTAAAATTTGCAATATACGACTTAAATTTCTCAACTTTCGTTTTTAACCACCAACGAGGTTTCTTTGCTTTCTGTTCTGTTTTTTCCCTTAACTTCAATCATTGAACATGTTAGCTTCCCGAGTAAATTGCTTTCATTCTGCAGATATTTATGTTTAAACTCCTTTTTGTATGATGTCAAATCAGTTTTTCATATACAATTTCGTGCGATGCTGTTTAGTGTCAATAGAGTTTTAGGACTACAGTCTGAAGAAAAAAATTGGTATCCGGATCCGACATCCATTTCTTAATTCATTATCAAAATTATAAAGAGAATTGCTTACTAACTTCGGTTCAATTTCTTTTGTTCTCAAGTGTTATTACAGGTTCTTTGTTTCCTTTCTTTCTATGCTTTTGTAGTTTATATGTTTTTGAAGTGCCAACAGTGAACGTGAATCATATTACGATGATATTTTGACAACTAGACTTTTATAGTCACAAAATTATTGACTTAAGCGGAAAAAACAAAAAAAATATCTTTCTACTCATAATACCTAAAGGTCGGTAAATACCAAAAGTAATAGTTTCATTACAATGCATAACTTACTAAATAATTTTAATTAAACTTACTAAGTGTTTATTCTAATCTAAAAGTTTCTTTTATAAGTTTTCTCATCTAGCATCTATCTAGTATGCAAATCATTATCACCTTTATTTTAATTTCGATGATTATTACTGATCTTCTCAGGTAATTTAAAATATACTAAAAATAAATATTAATTTTTTAATTTGTTTAGTTATGTAACTTTATAATTTCTTATTTATATTTTTGATAACTTTTATGTATATATGATACATTATGATACTTTTGGGCTCTATTTTAGATTAACAAAAAGACTACAATTGTAGGTCTCCGAACGCAACCCTCTTTTTCAATATTAAAAGTATTTACTACAAGCGCTTTCAAATAACTTTTTGAAAATTTTGAAGACATGAGTGAATACTATTTATGTATACAAACTCTTTTAGATAAAGAAATGTCAAGCTTATTTTTTCAAAAATTCAAAAAACAATTCTTAAATGTTTTATTTTTGCAACAAATTGTAAACGTGCCCATAGTCAGCAACACCTATGTAATAGTTACTAGATTCGGTTACTTAAGAGTATGATTACAACCATAAGGTTGAAATCGTAAAATGAGGGACTTGCAGCAAACATATTAATTTTGTAAAAACTTAACAAGGTTTCGAGTAGAGGGAAAAGTAACTTCTACAAGCTTAGCACCAAGTAAATTTATGCCATAAAATATAGTTGCAACTCATATGTAAATTAAATATGATAAAAATATACTATAAAGTGATATACGCTAGTAATTAAGATGGTATGAATTACATCTCCTAACTCATCGTGCAAGAACAGTAAGAACAATTTCTAACATTTTGTTATATGATGACAATATGCTAATAATATTTAATTCTATTAGATACTGAAATATGTTGATACTTTCCATAATTAAGAACCACTAGTGGCTAACCTAGAATAAATAAAACAAAAATACTTCATGATTTTTCCAATACATCATACAAAGGTTTATTTATTGCTAACAATAAGAGTTGTCTAAGTGTGGGTGGCATTAAAGTTTGTCGTGTCTAGGACAACTCCTGATGTTATTCGCGCACCTCCACTACAATCTTAACGAAAAGAGTTGTCAAGTGGTTGAATTTGTCATGAAGGCTTGGTTAGTTGATGGGGGTAACAAGGGTAGAGGAAATATACAAGAAACTTCTCTCATTGATGATTGACATGTATGTCAGAGAAGTCGTGAGCAGCAGCAGTGCTCTTCATTATGATCGACGCTCTGCCAAATGATACTCTCAATAATTAAAAACTATTAGTGGTTAACCTAGAATAAACAAAATATAGTCCATGATGTGCCCAATAATCATATAAGGGTTTACTTGTAGTTTAGAATAAAAGTACCTTCTAAAAGAAACTCATTCTGAAAGGTTACCTCAATGACATTTAACAATAAATAGAACTGTAACTAGTAATATATAACCAAAGTTGTACTCTAGTGCCACTCAGCAACTAAGTAATGTTTGGTCCTTATCCCAAGTAACTAGTAATGCCACTATCCTGGGAGTAATTAAGTTGGCATTAGCTGCATCCAGGATAAGATATACAACTCTTACTACTTTGACGAGAGCGTTTTAGATATATGTAGATGTGTTGGACCTGTCTAGTTCACCAAGTGTATCATTCCCTTCTCCTTGAAGAACCAACTCGTTCTCGACTCATGTGGCAACAATGAGACATCGGCAATTGAAGGCAAAATTAGGGAGTCTGATGAGATCAAACATGTGTCTTTAAGCTGCGTCACATGGACAATAGAGTGCATGCGTGATGCAGATGGTAAGTCAAGCATGTAGGCTACTAGGCCGACGACTTCTAATGCAATAAAAGACCATAGTAACGATGGAGGCGTTTGGGAGTGTTTATGAAATAGATTTTTCTGGAATGAAAAATATTTTTATTTTTTTTGAGAAACGAGCTCTATTTTTTATACTTTCAAAAAAATAATAAAAATATGCAATAAAAAGATCTCACTATATAGAATTTTTTTACACTTTCTAAAGTTTTAAATAAATTTTCTATATATTTATAAAATATGTATTGAAAAACATGAAATAGAAAATTAAAAAGTTGCTTTTCTGGTAAACAATGCCAAATGTCGAAGCTTATGTGATGTCGTACTGCCAAAGAGCTTTAATGGTGACGTTGAAGTTTTAGAAAAATCTGATTACCTAATAGGTAGTGCTTCTCATGGGTGATGGTAAATGTAAGCTGCTTCACTTTAGTTTAAGCTCGACATAAGCGTAAGCATTGATCACGCATGATCTTGTCCCATGAATGGAGTTGAGCCTCAACTAGATCAATTCTACTCGGACTAGTAGAGAAGGACACTAATAATGAACGGGTTAGCCATAGACGCATTCAAATAGAGAAGTGTTGGTAGCGAAATGGGTGTTAGTATTGTAGAAATATTCTGCCCAATGTAGGCAACTCATGCACTTGCTAGGCAAACCAATAAAGCAATGGAGATATTTTTCGAAAGCCTTTGACGATGACCATGATGACGTATTTATCATGGGATAGCGGCAAGCCATCGATAAAATCAATTGAGATGTCAGACCATATCTTATTAGGGATTGACAAAGGCTGCAACAACCCTACAGAGTTGAAGAGCCTCTGACTTAGACAAAGCGCATGTCACATATATGACAATATAGTGATGTACATCCGTACAGAAGTTGTTTTAGTAGAATTTTTCTAAGAGGTGGATCTACGTTCTGAAATGGTCTCCATGTCCATATTGAGTTGAATTATGAGATTCAAACAACAATTGCTTCTGAAAGTACATAGCATTTGGGATCCAAACACGGCCTTTCTATAGGATGAGCCCATTGCCCTCGCTGACGTTGGTGTTAGAAGAGTCTTTGACCGTTTGCAGTAGATCTTTGTACTATTGGGCCTATCATAAATCATCCTAAAAAGAAGGTACAAGGGAGGTGACGAATACAGAGCTGTTTGATAGCTGGACAGAGCATCGGCGATGATATTGTGCTTGCCCTTTGATATTCTATTCATGTAATCATACCACAATAATTTTACAAGCCATTTCGATTAATCCGGTAAAGACAAGTGCTATTCAAAGAGGAACTTAAGGCTAAGATGGTCTGCTTCAATAGTGAAATAGTTAATGAGGAAGTAAGGATGCCAACGCTAGACATCGATGACTAATGACATCAATTCTTTTTTGTAAGTAGACTTTGCCACTACCTTAAGGCGATAGTCATGCTGAATTAAGAGTATGGGGCATTTAGCCACTAACAATTCATAGTTATCGAGAGTGTCATTTGGTTAGCCACTAGTAGTTCCTAATTAACAAGAGTATCATTTGGTACAAGAGCATCAATCCTAGAAGAGCATAAGTTAGGAAGTAGTGTTTAGTAAAGATGTTGTTTGTTTGATATTGATGGTATTTGAGGAAGAAGCTCGTTATTTGATTCATTGGGTAAATTTAGTAGTGACTATATAGATGGTGCAATGAAATTTTGTTGATTAGGGTCTTGGAATAGAGGTGGCGGAAAGCATTGATGTAGACATGTTCAGGTGTGGGCAGGATTAAAAGTTTACTGCATCTCGCTTAACTTGGAACGTTACTGGTACAATCCAATGCTATCATTGTGAAAGAGTTGCCAAATGGTTGAATGTCATGAAGGTTTGGTTCGTTAGCGAGGGTAATAGGGGTGGTGAAAATATGCAAGAAGTTTCCCTCATTGATGATTGACGCAGATTTCAGAGAAATCGATAGTGCAGCGGTGCTCTAAATTAGAGTCGATACTTTTACATTAAATGATACTCTTGATAATGAATAACTACTAATGGCTAATCTAAAATAATGAGAATATATGATAAATGTTCCTAATACATCATAAAATGGTTTATTTATACCTAACCATAAGAGTCTATCACCTAATAGAACTCTTCCTAAAGAGGTTAGCTCAAAAGAGATTCAACAATATATAAAACTCTAATTAGTAACAAACAATCAAAGTGATTAAAGTCCTAAGTGGACTCTAATGCCTCATGGTCCTTATTCAAATAGCATCCAGGTGGCCATACCCACACTTGGGTGCCATTAAGTTGGCATCAGTTGTGTGCGGGCAAGATGTGTAGCCTTTCTACTTCACTAGAGCATCTCAGTTGTGTTGTAGATGTGTTGGACTTATTTGGGAAACCAATTGTAACATATACAGCCATAGCTTCATAATATTATACACTAATATATCGAGGATTGATGTCCTTCAACTATTTACATAATCTCATTCACTTTTGTATCTTGTATACTTGATTTTTTATAAAAGTGTTGATTAAAAAGAATCTTAATCTTGTATTTTTCTTATATTCAGCAATTCTGTGCAATTGAAGCATTTTTTATTAAAACTTGACTTTTCAATAGAGTTTTTGTTAACGGCTAATTGCTTATGAAAGCCAAGATTTTGAAGTTGGTTCATTATTTTTTCCAGATTTTTATGGCTAACCAATGGATATATATTCATAGATAAATTGGACATCCAATGTAGAACAACATCATATATGTAATTTCAGAAATAAGTGAAGTTGAAAGCCTTTCTGATTTTTAAATGACATGTGTTATATATGGTTGGAAAAATAAAACACTGGTCTTAAACTAACATACTTTTGCAGATTTTTCAGTGACCAAATAAACCTCAAAATGGTGCAAACAAAAAAGTGGACAGATAATTTAGATTAGTTTTAGACTGCTCTAACATAATTATCAAAAGAAAAATCTTATGAGTTAAATACTGAATTTTATGATTCTAGAGAACAGGACAGAAGAGGGCAAAGGCAAAGCGGCTAATCTAGAGTTTACTTTTCGATTCTTGCTGCTTAAACGGAGAGAAGAACAGACAAATATATATATATATATATATATATATATATATGGTAGAAGTAGGGACACCTCCCACCTTTAGGTGCACCCATGTGCCACTCCTTACTTAGAATGCTCCCAATTCAATATAATCGTTATATATGAAGAATTATGAATTAAAATTTTTATGATAAAATTTCAACTAAATCGGATTATGAATCGACCTCTATCCATCTTCTTCATCCAGAGGTCGGATGGAGGTCGATAGGTGATTCGATTGGGATGAAATATTCTCATAGTGATCCCGATCAGTTGTTCATATCTAATAGTGGGGATTAAATTTAAGTCATTATAAATGAAGGGTGCCTCATGCATGCTCCTAAAGATATAAGATGCCATTTGTCATTTCCCTTGTTTTAATCACGCGTGTTTTCTTTTCCGTTTTTTCTTCTCCACTTTGCAGGAGCGATCCCGCCTCTCCTCCCCGCCGTGATCCGAGCACCCCGCTGCTGCTCCTTTCGATCTCGTAGCAGCCGCCAGTGCTCAATATATTTCTTTTTTCTTTTTCCTTTTTCCTATCACCAAGATATCTCTCTTCGTTCTCGCGGCAATCCGAGCAGCCCGCCGTTGCTCGTAAAATTTTTCCCGCTGCTCTAAAAATTCCTCTCTCTATCTCTCTCACTCATTCTTTCTCTCTTTCTATTTTATCTAATTTTTTTTTTTTTTTTTTTTTTTTTTTTGTGGATTCGGGTGAGATTTCACCGAGATATTTTTTTAAAATTTTGAATTCTTGTGTTTCTGTTTTTCTCGGATTGGAAGTTCTGTTGTTGATGTGTTCTGTGTCGGATTGGAATTTTTGTATTTTTGTTTTCCATTTAGATTCGGATTGGAAGTTCCATTTCCATTTTTGTGTTCGGATTGGAATTTTTTGCTGTAAATTTGTTGTGGTATTTTGAATGTGAATGATGTGTATCAATGGATATCTACGGTATTTTGAATGTGAACGAGATTGAGTTATTTTTCCAATGGTGTGTGAATGAATGCATGACTATGAGTCTGATGAATGAATGGTGTGTTTTCTATCTCCTGCAAAGAGTCTCAGGTACGTTGGGCTTTTGAATGAATGATTAATTGATGAGGATGAGCTCTCTGGCATTGTGTTCGATTTGTGCACAAGTTGTTGGTGCATTTCAGAAATTCTATAGATATCTATGGGATGTATATTGGTTTCATTATTTTTATGTGCTTTAATGGGTTGGTTGCTGGTATTATGCAATTTGATGAAATTATTTTTATTTGCTGATTTTGTAGGTTGTCATTACTGCAGAACTTTTACAGGAGCAATAGAAATCTGGGATGTTGTTGCAGGTTGATGTTGTGCTCGCTTTTACATGTTGTTGTGTTCTTCGCTTTTTATAGGACAGGTTGATGCGTAACTCTTGGTGTTGGTGATGTGAACTTCACTGGAATGTGAATGTTTGTTTTAGATTGAAACTGAGACATAGTTTGAATGTTCATACTAGTCCATCTGTAAGAAATGAGACTAATGTTGTTTAGGGTGTGAATGTCCATCTGGTCCACACTTTCAATGTCCATATATGTTGTAGGTTGAATGTGAATGTAAGACAGTGAACTTATCAGGTTTTGTTGTTGAGATTGGGATGAAACTAATATTGTGTTTCATGTACTTACGATTGTACTAAAATTCAATGACATTTACAATGTGAGTATCTTTTGTGAAAACACGGATATTCGAATGTGAATATATATGATTGGCAACAATTGTGAATGAAATGTGAATGGATGTGAATGTCCATTGTTGATAACTGTGAATGTCGATACTGTGAATGAATGTGAATGTTAACGACTGTGAATAGAATGTGAATGCCAATAGTAGTGGTTGAAAGATGAACGTCCAAATATCTTGTATATGCAATGTAATAGTAAATACTTGAAAATGATTTCCAAACAGAAGAAGAAATACATTCTGCATCCTTTTTTTACTATATGTTTTTTTTTCACTATCATTTTGCTAATTCTTGCTGTTAATAGAGAAGATTAATTTTTTCATTATTTTCTTTTTCAATGCTTTATTTTGCTGTTCTTTCGTTAATCCCTTGTTAATTCTTACGGTGAACAGTAAAAATCAAATTTCTTTCTGTTTTTTATTTAGTCCTTTTTTCATTGTTGTTTTCTTTTTTCACTGCCTTTTTTCTATTAATAAAGAAAATTATTTTTTGCTCTTTTTTTACTATTTTTTTCACTGCCATTTTGCTAATTTCTATTGTTAATAGAGAAGATTAATTTTTTTCATTATTTTCTTTTTCAATGCTTTATTTCTCTGTTCTTTTGTTAATCCTTTGTTAATTATTGCTGTGAATAGTAAAAATCAATTTTTTTCTCTGTTTTCTTTTTTCAGTCCTTTTTTCACTATCTTTTTTCACTGCCTTTTTTTATTAAAAAAAATCTTTTTTTTTGCTATTTTTTTTTGCATCTTTCGTTTATTGTTTCTATTTTTTTCACTATCATTTTGCTAATTCCTACTGTTAATTGAGAAGATTAATTTTTTTCATTATTTTCTCTTTTAATGTTTTATTTCGTTGTTCTTTCACTACTTCTTTGTTAATTCTTACTATGAACAGTAAAAATCAATGTTTTTCTCTTTTTTTTTTTCAATCCCTTTTTCATGTTTTTTTTCTGTTTTCACTGCTATTTTCCTATTAATAAAGGATTTTTTTTGCTTTTTTTTTTGCATCCTTTTTTTACTATTTCTTTTTTCACTATCATTTTGCTAATTTCTGCTGTTACTTTTTCATTCTTTTTTATTGGTTTATTTTTCCCGTCCTTTCTCACAATGTTTTTTTTCTAGCCTTTGCTACTTCTTGCAAGCACTTTCAAATTCATGAAAGATCACGACTATACAATGAAAGTAGGTTGAGTACAATATTCAAGTGCTTATACAAAAATGCAAAAAAAACATATAACTAGTTGATAGTACATATAAGGTATAATAGCTACTCTAAATTAATAGCTCTCTCTCCATCATCACTGTTTTGATCTTCACTTGTGTGTAGATATTCACCATCATTTTCATCTTTGTCTTCATTATTATCTTTATCATCCACTATCAACGTACAAAGGTTACGACAAATATCAATTTCAAAATGAATTCCATTAAGAAAGTATATTAAGAATCAAAACTATAACAAATAATTACACTTACTTTTTTTTCTTTTTATTTGGATTTTCAGGACAATTTTGTTTGTCATGCTTAACATCGCATTTATTATACAGGCACACATCTCCTGCCTGTCTTCGCTTTGACTTTTGTAATTGCTTTCTCCAAACCTCCTGTTATTCTACTACTGCCCTTAGAAATATTTTCTTCTTTTTTTCTTCCCTTTGTTTGTGAGATGTTAGGATTCAAAAGTAAAACTTGAGAGGCATCAACTGGTGCTTGTAAACTCTTATTGATAGTACATGATTCGTTAATTGGAGTTTTATTTTGAGCATCATTCTTCCTTACTTCTTTGAGACGATGCGATGTTTCTTGCAAGGCTTGCAATAATATCTGGTATCCCTCATCGGTTTCAGCAGCTTCATAAACCAATTGGTTGAAAACCATATGGAGTTGGAAAGTTCTCAATAA